>JABTTQ020002820.1:0-600964 GCA_016081115.2 Rehmannia glutinosa
GGGATGGATTTCTAACAGCTCTTTTCTTCAATTATCTTGCAATTTTTTGAGAATTCATGTCCCCAAGAGGAGCCTATCATGTACAAGATATCTTCTATAAATAGAGGAAGAATTGAAGCAACACATCAAGAGAGAACAACACAACACAACAAGATATACTCAAGCAAACACTTGGTCTTTCATTGTTATTATTCTTGTTGTAATTTGCCTAGCTTATCACTTTCACATCCTCGGAGGTCTAGGCTATTCTTGATTACATTTGCACTCAATTGTATAATTCATTATCGAGTTATAATCTTGAATTTTTGGGTTATCATTCAACACAAGATATCCTTGTGAGTGTTCTTGTGGTATAAACACACTTGGGTGATCTAGGTGTTAGGTGTAAGAAGATTGTGGTAATCTTCTTGTTGAGGTGTTGAAGAATTTGGTATTCTTCAAGGTTGAAGATTGTGGTAATCTTCACAAGGTGCCGTTGGAGATTGTGGTAATCTTCACAAGGTGCCGTGGAGATTGTGGTAATCTTCAAGAAGAGATTGTGGTAATCTCAAAGGTGGTGTTGAAGAAGAGTGTGGTGCTCTTCAAGGTGTTGTTGTAAGTTGAGTTTGTATTAATTTTGGTAATTAATAAAATTCTTTTTCTTTTGAAATCCATCCGGATATACTGGGGTGGTAGAGGATTAGGCCCTAGGTGGGTTGAATCTCTATAAATCGACGTGTGTTGTTTACATTCCGCACCTTTATTATTGTCCTTGAGCATTCGGTTCGAAAAAGAGGGTGAAATCGAAAAGATGGAGATAATCTATTCACCCCCCTCTAGATTATCGTAGCCACTTGGGCTTACAAGTGGTATCAAAACCAAACTCTTTGGCAAGCTCGTTTCACATCGCGAGTGAAGAGGAACGATCGTCGGCTACGAACAAAGCTCATCTTACCGTCACCTCCACCACCAAGCCACCACTATTTGATTCCAAAAATTTTATTTTTGAAAAGAAAGAATGGAATGTTATCTACAAGGTTGCGGGTTTGATATTTAGAACATCGTCATAAATGGAGAATCTATTCCGATGATAGACACACCACACACCTCCAAAGGCTTCAAAGAGCTCAATGATGAAGAGAAGAAAATCATCTTCTTAAATGGTAAAGCTCTCAATATTTTGTATTGTTCACTTACTAATTTGGAATATGAACATATTGTAGGAATTCAATCGGCACATGAAGTATTTGCAAATGAAAGGAGTCAAACAAAAGCATCTACTTCTCAAAGGGATTCAAGTTCAAATCTAAGGAACAAGCCTTTTACAACTTCCAACTATGAAGTAACCGAACAATGTTTTATGGGCATCGAAGAAGAAACGAGGTATGTCATAAACCCTCTACTTCCTATGATATTGTTATTCAAAATGATTATAGTGATTTGCAAAATAATTTTGATGATCTTCAAAATGAATTCCAAAATTTACTTGTTAAGTACAAAAATTTGAAAAGGAATTCAGTGTTTTGAAAAATGAAAAGGATAGTTTATTTACTTCCTATGAATCACTATCATGTGCTCACACCACCACTCTTGACAAGGTTAGAAACCTTGAGAAAGAAAATAGTACTCTTGTTGAGGAAATAAATTGCTTGAAAAATGACTTATCTAAATCCAATTTAGTACCGATAGAATGACCAATATTGTTGATTGTTGTGATAATTCGAAACTAGAACTTGATCATAAGCCCAAGGGTATCAATCACATGAAAAAGAATCAAGTCTCTAAGAACGTTGGTCATTATGCTCCTAGAATTATTACATGCTTTTATTGCGGTAAAAGGGTCATACGGCTAATACTTGTCGGGCTAGAAATAGCTCTAATCATTATTGGATACCTAAAAGTCTCAAAGCTAATCCTAAAGGACCCATGCACTTGAGGGTACCACAAAATAATGTTGTATTAGGTACCGTGAAATAATAATCGGAGAAAATTCATACCGCGAAGAAGACATCAAATGACCAATTCATTTGATCAAAGGAGAAAACATTTTCAACAAAGCCAATATCCAAGAAAAGGATATAATCAAAAATGGGAAGAACAAAATCCTTGAAATGGCAAAAACATCATCAACAAGATGATTTTCAAAGAAGAAGAGAATATCAACAATGGGAAGGACAAAAATCTTGGAAATGGAGTAATCAAAGGAGCCATCATCAACAAAGTGACTTCTCAAGGGAAGATATCATCAACAATGGGAACGGCACAACCCATGGAAATGGCGTAATTGGTAACCCGTATCTCCCTAGTTAAATATGTATTTTATTTTGTTATTATGCATGCTTTTATTTGTGTCTTAATTGCAAAATGAGTTTTCAAGTATTTATTTTTAATTAAGGTCTTCAATATATATTTGTGCTTTTAAAATATTTTTTAAAAAAGACCTTATATGATGTTTTAAAACTCTTGTGCATTTTTGTAGACTAAAGTGTGTTATCATCTCTTATGAATTTTTATGGCATGAGCTTACTTGTGATATCTCTTAGCCTTATGGTTTGTGCTAGATTTCTTTAAAGAATTGTTTAGGATTTACATATTCTCACAAATGGCCATTTACGTCATTACTTGTCAAGAAAGGCATAAATTATCGAGATACGTTTACTTGTGTTACTCTTACTCTTATAGACTCGATATATGTATTGCCATATGCCTATGTGCTTGTTTTTCATAGTATTTCATACAAGTGCCATTAAGAGGATTTTTAGACTTTTTGAAAGGCACTATTCGATATTTGATTGCACATATTTACTTTGTCAACTCTTGTTCAAATACTTCTTTTAAATGAGGTCTCAACTATATGCTATCGGATTTTCAAATTTCAAAAGAGACCTTTTGTAGCTTTCTTAAGCTTTTTGTGAACTTGCATGATTTATTAGACTCTTGATGATTTTCTAAATGCATAGTATGTGTTTCTTGCTTCATGGTCTATATATATAGTGTCTATTTCTACTATGATATTTTGTGATTGATGATTGAGACATGTTCTTACACTTGGGCTATTTTTTCTTGCTTGTATAAGCATTGCCGTTAATGAGTTTGTTAAGTTGTGTAGATGAAGTACTCCAAATATTAGTTACCTCAAAACATTTGGATGTAAATGTTCTATTATGACCACCTTAGATCAATTGGATGCCCTATGATGATAGTGATGAAGAAGACAAAAAGGGTATTTAGGATCGGCGACCAAGGCAACATTGGTCGAACTAAGGCAAGGTTAGTAGCTCGAAGGTATTTTCAAGAAGAAGGTAATTAATTTTGATGTAACATTTGCACTCATAGCACATTTAGTAGCTATTTGCATTTTACTTGCCCATTCTTGTTTTAAGAAAATTTCAAGCTTTACCAAATGGATGTTAAATCCAATTTTCTAAATGATTTTATTCAAATAGAAGTCTATCGGAGTTTAAAATTTTTAGGCCAAATGATTTTTATAAAAAGGCCTTGTACGGTTGATACAAGTACCCCGTATATGGTTTGATAGACTTAGCTATTTTTGCAAAATAATTTTACAAAAGGTAAAGTTGATACTACACTTCTTGTTTTGAAAAAGGGCAAGGTTGTTTACTTGTGCAAATTTATGTTGATAATATTTTGGTGCTACTAATGAATATTTGTGCAAGATATTTTCCAAGTCACACTACAACATAAATGACATTAGGTAACACAATTTTTGTAGCACTTTTACATAAGGTACATATGTAACACATGTTTATAACACTTTTTACATTACAATATTTATGTAACACTTTTGTAGCACTTTATCAATATGTAACACTTTTATATAAGTAACACTTTTTAAGTATCACTTTTTTGTTATTTCTTTTGTAACACAAATATATAACACTTTTATCAATATGTAATGCTTATATGTAACACTTTTAAATAAGTAACACTTTTTAAGTATCACTTTGTTTTTGTTATTTCTTTTGTAACGCAAATAAGTATCACTTCATTTTAAGAAGCACTCTTGGCAACAATATATTTTATTGATTGTAACACTTTTTAAGCTATATTTTAATAACACAAAATTATATAACTATCATTAAATCATGTCAAAGATTTATTTAATTAATTGATGTCACCAAACCTAAAAATTGTAGACATCATGTACTCTGTTTTTTAATGAATTTTTGTTTACTTTTTATAAAGTATTTTAGTTTTGCTTTTATTATTTTATTTTTTACGAAGGCAATTAATTCCGTCTTAATACCGACGAAAAATGCGCATGTATATATTTTATTATTATTATTTTTTTAATTTTTACTAACGGAGACCAATTTCATCATTAACCTTTTTTATTTTTTTTTAATTTTTTTAAAAAATTACCAATGAAAATTGATGTTGTCGGTAATTACTTAGGAATTTTTCTTTCGGTAAATTATTATTTCGTTATTTTCTTTATTATTTAATTTTTTTGTTAGAACTTTTTTATCTATCGGTAAATTAATTTTATATTCTTATATATTTTTATTTTTTGATTGAATATTTATTAGTCGATAAATTTATTTTATATATTTTTATATTTTTAATTTGTTGTGTCCTTTAATATATAATATAATATTATTTTCAAACTATATACTATACAATATAAAACTTGATATATACGAGTGTATAATATAATTTAATACATATATTATAAAATATAATCTTTATTATATAAAATATATTATATATACATATAATATATATATGTGTTTGTGTGTATGTGTATATATAAAACAAATCAAAAGTTGTAATAAGAATCAACTTAGCTTAGTGGCAAATTGCCACTCCCATACATAACAGTCGTGGGTTGAAACTACTTGGTGGCAAAAATAGTATTTCTACTTAAGTGTTACAAAAAAGTGTTACATATATAAGATTCATATGTAACACTTTAGAAGTATTTTTAAAGTGTTACAAATATAAAAGTGTTACAAAAAAGTGTTACATAAGATTCATATGTAACACTTTAGAAATATTGCTTCAAAGTGTTACCAATAGAAAACTTAATGTAACACTTAGAAAAAGTGTTACTAAAATCTAATAAAAGTGATACCTTTGACTATAGGTAGCACGAAAATCGCAGCGCTATAAAAGTGCTACATATTGTCTATAATAACATTTTATTGCCATTAGGTAACATTTTTGAGTGTTACCTAATGTCATTTATGTTGTAGTGTCAATGCAAGGTGAACCTAAGATGATCATGATGAGGAAGCTCAAATTTGATCATTGGAATTCAAGTTCAACAATGCCAAGAAGACGATTATATTCCACACTCAAAAAAGAAGAAGCGAGGCATTAAAGAAGAAAGAACCATTTCAACCTATATGGCCACAAATGTGAAAATTGACAAAATGGTTGAAGTAGGCATTGACAAACAAATTCGAGGTATGTTCATTCGTTCATTACTCCTTAGGCTCGACATTCTATATGCCTTATGTCTATATGCTCGACTTAAAACAATCCCAACGAATCTCCTTAAAGTGCCGTTAAAAGAAATTTTCAAATATTTGTAAGGCACTTCCTCTTATGACTTGTTCATCCAAAGTTTTAAAACGTTATTATTTTTCGGGATAACAAGTCCGGTGTAAATTTTATGTTTTCAAAATATGGTTCGTTATAATCGAACTAAACATATTGAGATTCGATATTTTTTTAAAGGGATTGCATGTTTAACAAAAACTTGAGATGTGTTTAATTCCGTCTCAAGGATAACTCATGATTTTTTAATCGTTAACCGCCGAGTATTTTACTCCATTTCGAGATTGATTATGACATAATGTATATTGAATGAGGTCTACGTTTGCATTTTGCACGTTTTTAAAACTTAGGGGCGAAAAATCGGATTTTTGATTGAAAATTCGGATTTTTGAAAAATTGGCAAGACAGTGGGCTGAAGGGGTTGAGGGCAACCGGTCGCCCTCAACGTCGACCGGTCGCCCTAAGCTAATTTTTGGATAAAAACCGTTCTGTCCAATGCCTTAGTCATTTTACATCATTTTTGCCATTTTTCGTCCCCTTCGTCAATTGCACACAAATTTCACTCCAAATTTGTTTTGTTGCATACATTTCATGTCTTGGACTTATTTAGGCTCGATTATCATCGTCATTGCTCGTCTTTACCGATTAAATGGTAAGAATTCTACTTCCTTATCTCAATTGGGTTGAACCCTTGAGAACTTGGTTTAAATGTCTATTTCTTGATGCAATTTATATATGTTTGTGATGAGCTTATTGATTGTTGATGAATGATATTTATTAAATTGCATTTGGTGATGAAAAACTTGGCTTGATTTTATTTACAAGGGCTATATATATCTTTTTCAATTATTTGACGCCCGCCAAGTGTTCGATAAAACGTTTCAACGAAAAATTCATCACATACATGATTCTCTCGTTTTCAAAAGTCTTATATATTTATAGAGATCATGTTTTTTTCAAATCAAATGAGTTTTCATAAGCCTCTACAAGTCGTATGATCGACTTTTTCCTCCTATTTGATCTATAAGCTTCAATGTTCAAATAGCTCGATACATCGGTTTAGTTGCGCACTTTGATATGATTATATGATGTTTTTATCGTGCTAACATTCTTTTTGATGATTCCAAAGGGGGAGAAATAGGTTATAAGCTTATTAGCTCATAAAAGCTAAAATAAGCTCGAGAAAGAAAACTATAAGCTATGGCTTCTAAAAGCCATAAGTTGTGGATTATATTTAGTCCATTTGTTGTATTATGGACTTATATACTTGTCTAATGATGTTTTGTTGACAGGGGAGCTTATAAGCTCTTGTACTTAAGACCAATATGTAAAAGCTAAGCTTTTAGCTTGTGGATGATTGCTTTTACATTACTCTTCTTGTGCATATTGATAGGGGAGATTTTGCTATATATGTTTAATATCTCTACTCCCATCCTTGTGATTATATTGCATGGAATGTTATCGCTCACAACGGATAGTTCCTTTTAAGGTAAAATTGTTTTGTTTTCAAAATTGATCTCGTTAAAATTGTTTTGGTTTGTAATCATCAAAAAGGGGAGATTGTTCGATAAATGGTTTTATCATGATTTTGATGATTTTGTTTTTATACCAAAACAATGGTTTTAAAGGTTGTCCAAATACTCCTAAATGATTTAAAATGGTTTTTAATATTTCCGGAGTATTTCTTCAAGTTTATTTTCGATAAAATTGGACAACGCTTTTAATGATTTTATGTCAAAATGTTTTTACATCAAAACAATGTTTCTAAATGTTGTCCTAATACTCCGATCGATCGGTCTAATATGTCTTTACTATTTTTCGGAGTATTTCTCGGAGTTTATTTTTGATAAGATATTGGACAACACTTTGGTTTTGAGGCCAACCGGTCGCCCTATAGGGCAACCCGCACTGAGAGTGCGTTGAAACAAAAACGAGACGAGGTGTTATATTACAGTCGGCCAGGTCGCATCGGGGGGTCGACTAGTACTGAAGAGAATGTGTTTCTTCTTTTCTTCAAAAAATGAAGGTCGATGGCTAGGGGTGATGTCAACCTGGTCGAGCACCCCTCGACCGGTCGCCCGTGTTTTTGCTGAAACATTTCAAACTTCTATTTCGTGCGACCGGTCGCCCTATGGTTTGACAAAGAAAAATCGACCGTTTGGATGAGACAGATAACTTTCCCTTAATTTGTGGGATGGATTTCTATGACTCTTTTCCTCAACTGTCTTGCAATGTTTTACAGAATTCATGTCCCCAAGAGGAGCCTATCATGTACAAGACATCTTCTATAAATAGAGGAAGAATTGAAGCAACACATCAAGAGAGAACAACACAACACAACAAGATATACTCAAGCAAACACTTGGTCTTTCATTGTTATTATTCTTGTTGTAATTTGCCTAGCTTATCACTTTCACATCCTTGAGGTCTAGGCTATTCTTGATTACACTTGCACTCAATTGTATAATTCATTATCGAGTTGTAATCTTGAATTTTGGGTTATCATTCAACACAAGATATCCTTGTGAGTGTTCTTGTGGTAAGAACACACTTGGGTGATCTAGGTGTTAGGTGTAAGAAGATTGTGGTAATCTTCTTGTTGAGATGTTGAAGAATTTGGTATTCTTCAAGGTTGAAGATTGTGGTAATATTCACAAGGTGCCGTTGGAGATTGTGGTAATCTTCAAGAAGAGATTGTTGTAATCTCAAAGGTGGTGTTGAAGAAGAGTGTGGTGCTCTTCAAGGTGTTGTTGTAAGTTGAGTTTGTATTAATTTTGGTAATTAATAAAATTCTTTTTCTTTTTGAAATCCATCCGGATATCTTTGGGGTGGTAGAGGATTAGGCCCTAGGTGGGTTGAACCTCTATAAATCGGCGTGTGTTGTTTACATTCTGCACCTTTATTATTGTCTTTGAGCATTCGGTTTGAAAAAGAGGTGAAATCGAAAAGATGGAGATAATCTATTCACCCCCTCTAGATTATCGTAGCCGCTTGACTTACAAAACCATCATCAACAAGATGATTTTCAAAGGGAAGATATCATCAACAACGGAACGGCACAACCCATGGAAATGGCGTAATTGGTAAACCGTATCTCCCCATTTAAATATGCATTTTATTTAGTTAGTATGCATGTTTTTATTTGTGTCTCAATTGCAAATGAGTTTTCATTAAGGTCCTCAATAAATATTTGTGTTTTTAAAATCCTTTGAAAATGAGACCTTACATGTTGTTTTTAAACTCTTATGAATTTTTATAGCATAAGTTTTTTATTGTGATATCTCTTGTTACTTGCCTACACTTGTGCTATTATATCTTGTGCAATTTGTTTAAGAGTTGTGTAGGTTATATATCTCATCAAGATTCTTAAACCATCGAGGTATGTTCACTCGTATTTTTCTTAGAACTCGAAATTATGCACATGTCTTTCAAGATATCTCATTTCAACCCCTTAAGTGCCCCTAAATAATTTTGTAAAATTTTCTTAAAAGGGCACTACTCGTTAAATCTCAATTTTCTCGAATATATATTTTCCCGAAACCCGTATTTGTTGGACTTGGTCCAAAATTATATTTTGCAAAGTTTTAAAATTTTTGGGGTGAAAAATCGAATTTTTGAAAAACTTGGAGAATAAAACAAAATTGCACTGGGGACGGTCAAGGCGGGCGGACGGTCGCTCGAACGCGTCGACCGGCCGCACCATACCTCGACCGGCCGCCGAGGCAATTTTTCAAGATAAAACGGGCCCGCTCTTTCATTCTCAAAAGACTCGAAAAAAACACCCCCAAACCTTTCTTTCTGCGAAAATCACCCCCTTCTCATATAATCTTCATTTCTTCATCAATCTTTACGATTCTTGTTGCTAATCCACTTATTTTTGCAAAAATCTTACATATATGGCTCCTCCAAGAAATTCCACCGGTCAAAATCCCACCTCCAAGAGAAGAAAGGGCGGAGAGGGTTCTTCGAGAAATCGGCAAGACAAATCCGAACAAAGGGATATTCGAGCCGCCCAAAGGAACGTGGCTAAAGAACGTGATGACATTCAAAATCCCATACTCTCTCGGGCCCAAATTGCCGAGCTCATGAACAATTTCACTCAAAAATTGCCGTTGGGCGAAAAGTAAGAAATCTTTTATATCTGTATCTCCCCATTCTAATAATGTTCTAAATTTCATCAATAAATATGTAGAGTGGTACTATGAAGATTTGGGAATGGGTGGAAAATCGATTGCTCGGACTAAAATTTGTCATTTTAATTCATTTACTAATGAATATCCTACTATTAGAGGATTCTTTGAAGAGCAAGGTTGGATGTTTTTATGGGAGCATGCATATGTTTTGTATGATGATGATATTATCCAACATTTTTATGCAAATATGTGGGTGTAGATGATGATGAGAAAGCCTATTGCGGTAAATTCGTTTGTAAGGGTCGTCATTTTAGGTGGACTCTAATGAAATTTATCGGCTTTTACATGTTAGAGAAGGTGGTTGGGACTATTTCTCTTGTGTTATTTGGAATGATGAGATGTTGGGGGTGTCTATGAGAGAAGTTAAGACTTATTTGGGCATATGGCCAAAATATTCTTTGTTGGCGATGACACTTGAGCATCGAATTATATCAATTATTGTCACCTCTTGTATTTGTGGAAAAAGCGGGTAAAATGCCTAGCAACATGGACTATTTTTTTGACTTATAAGGTTGCTAGAAGGGAACCGCTTAATTTTGGCGCCATACTTATTCAATGTCTAATCGAGTCCATCACTCAAGGAAATAAGAAGTTTGTTATGGGCAATTGGATTTGTAAACTTCTTATACAATCGGGACTACCTTCGTCGGAGTGTAATTCGGAGGTATTTCAAAATGACTTTGACATTGATAACATCTCCCAAATGGTCACTATGCGCAAAAATATGGACATCCGACCAACTAAGATGGCTAGAGGAAGAGGCCAAGATTCCCAAGATCCAAACGACTTCTTTGATGATGCCGAGGCCGTGAGATTGGCGGAGGAAGGCGAACAGAGCAATCCGGAGGGTAATACCGGTGCTCAACCGCCTAGGAGGTACACCCAAGCCGAGTATGATGATCTACGAACTTTTCATGAAGCTAGGTATGAGGCTTTGGAGCAAAAGACCTCCAAAATGCAAAAATCAATCGGCAAGTTGAAGAAATTCATCAAAGATATTATTCCCGGAACTTGCTTCTCTTCGGACGAAGAATGATGTCCCCACCCCTTTATTATCTTAGCATTTTCTTTTGTTCATGTTGTTTTGTATTTCTATGAACTATCTTGTAAAAGTCTATTGCACTAATGAGATTTGCTTGTTTTCTTGAAAGGGTTAAAATAGCAAGTTGATAATGACTTGTGGATGATCATGATATTGATGGAGTATTTGATGGTAAAAATACTCTAGTTTGGCATTGTTTGGTAATTGGTATGAAGTACTTGATGGTAAAGGTGTTTCTTTTAATTTTTTAAATGCATTTGAAATGCCTTGATCATTTTGTTTAGATGGATAATTTGGGACATTTGTAATGTCTAATATGCATTGTTTGATGCTTGACATGTATTACTTGATGGCTCTTTAATTTTTGCTTGATGGCATTTGTAATGCATTGATCTCTTCTTTGGCTATAAATTATCTCAATTGGGTTGAACCCTTGAGAATTTACTTTGTTTAGGCCTATTATTTGTTGGATATATGTTGAAAATTGTTTTTGGTGATGATATAAATAAACTTGGCTTAATTTCTTTTAAGGGCTATATACATCTTCCTCAAACTTTGACGCCCGCCAAGTGCTCGATAAAATGTTTCAATGCAAAACTCATCACCTACATGATTCTCCTATTTTCAAATGTCTTAAAATCTTATTGAGATCATGTTTTTGGCTAACAAAATGAGCTTATGGATTTCTTATGATACATCTCTCCCATTTTTTGGATTCTAAGATTAATTCTTTCAATGGTTGATAAATCGTATTGTTGGCGCACTTTGATAAACTTATATGATGTTTTTATCATCCTAACATTCTTTTGATGATTCCAAAGGGGAAAAACAGGAAATTGGCTCATTAGCTCAAAGAAGCTAATAAAAGCTTGTTATAAAAAGCTATAAGCTATGGCTCTTAAAAGCCATAAGTTGTGAATTATTTTTGTCCAATTGTTGCTTGATAGACTTATATACTCGTCTAATGATGCTTTGTTGACAGGGGAGCTTATAAGCTCTTAAAACAACTTGTAAAAGCTAAGCTTTTAGCTTATGGTTAATTGCTTTTACAATTATTCATGATGTGATTGTTGATAGGGGAGTTTGTGCTTATTATTGAATATACTTACTCCCTTACTTGGTTTGCTTATGTATTTTGGAAATTTTGGTTGCTTCCAAACGATTAGATGTTTTTTTTAGGAAAATCGTTTAAAAATTGTCCTCCCAATTTTTCTAAAAAATTGTTTTGGTTTGTAATCATCAAAAAGGGAGATTGTTGGATACATGTTTTTATCTTAATTTTGATGATTTTATTCTTACACCAAAATAATGTTTTTAATGTTGTCCAAATACTCTAAATGATTTCAATATTTTCGAGTATTTCTTCAAGTTTTATTTCGAGTTAAAATTGGACAACATTTTTAATGATCTTATGTTATTAAGTTTTCACCTCAAAAACAAGGTTCTAAATGTTGTCTAAATACTCCCGATTGATTTAAAATATTTTTACTAAATTTTCGGAGTATTTATTAAGTTTTATTTCGACAAAAATTGGACAACATTTTGTCTCAAAGTCAACCGGTCGACGTATAGGCAACTCGACACTGAAGATGAATTTTGGAACAAAAATGAGACGAACTGAAAAAAAAAAGTTGACCGAGGTTGGAATCAAGGCCGAGGGCGTCGGCCGGTCAGGTCGGCCGTCGCAGAGTGCGGCCGACACAAGCGTGTGAAATTGAAAGCGAACTCTCTGTCTTAATTTTTGGTCATGGTTGATCGGTTGGGGTGGACGTCGGCCGGTCGAGGTGTACGTCGACTGTCGTCTGTTGTATTTTTGCTATATATTCTTCAAACATCTATTTCGTGCGCGACCGGTCGCCCTATCTTTGACATGACAAAAATCGACCGTTTGACAACAGACAACATTTCATTAAAATGTGGGATTGATTTCTAACAGCTATATTCTTGATTTTAATTGTATTTTTTCAGTAGATTTTCAATCCCCAAGAGGAGCCTATGCTTGATCAATCATCTCCTATAAATAGAGGAAGTTTTGGAGCAACCTACACAACAATTGAGATACAATACAACAAGATACACTTCAAGCAAATATTTGTTCTTCATAGTTTTTACTCTTGTTGTAATTTTGCCTAGCTTATCACTTTCACATCCTTGAGGTCTAGGCTATTCTTGATTACACTTTGCACACATATTGTAATATTCATTATTGAGTTGTAATCTTGATTTTGGTCATCATTCAACACAAGACATCCTTGTGAGTATTCTTGTGGTAAGAATACAATTGGGTGATCTAGGTGATAGGTGTTTCAAGAGTGTGGTGCTCTTGAGGTGTTGAAGAATTTGGTATTCTTCAAGATTGAAGATTGTGGTGATCTTCAAAGGTGCCGTTGAAGGAAGATTGTGGTAATCTTCAAAGGGAGATTGTGGTAATCTCCAAAGGTGGTGTTGAAGAAGAGTGTGGTGCCCTTCAAGGTGTTGTAAGTTGAGTTTGTATTAATTTTGGTAATTAATAAAATTATTTTTCGTTTTGAAATCCATCCCCATATCTTTGGGGTGGTAGAGGATTAGGCCCTAGGTGGGTTGAACCTCTATAAATCGACGTGTGTTATTTATATTCTGCACCTTTATTATTGTCTTGGCTTGTCTTTCTCGAAAAAGAGGTTGAAATCGAAAAGATGGAGATAATCTATTCACCCCCTCTAGATTATCGTAGCCGCTTGGACTTACGGAAGGTTTACATACCAAATCGATATGGAGTCGTTCTCTCCAAGGGAGCGGTGTCCTAAGACACCTCGGGAGAAAGATGACATGAGACGCAATCCTTATGCCACTGCGCAGAGGCAACCTTATGTATGCCAAGTTGTATACTAGGCTTGGTATTTGATATGCGGTAAAGGGATAGTCAACCGTTTTTAATCTAATCCATAAATATATCATTAGATAATGATCAAAAACCTTCTCAAGTATCTTCGACAATGCGATCTTTGTGTATTTAGGTGGTGACATTAAATTAACGGTGATGATGATTGATTGACTTTTAGTCAATCAAGGATACTCAAAAGTTGATATCGAGTCAATGTGCATTCTTGTTGATCTTGTCAATAAAACCCGGCTGAAAAATTATTTTAGGCATGTGAAGAACATAGAATCGGGAGACACGTCCCATATCCTTTAGCAAGTGGGAGATTGTTAGGGATAGTGCCCTTAAAGAAATTGTGAATTATTTTTAATTATTAATAAAGACGATATTTTTTAATACTTGTGTATATTGTGTTTGACCGTTAAACACCTAAAATAAATCTAACGACGCTCGCAAGAGCATGAGATCAATCGTAGTATAGCAAGTTGACCAAAGTCGTCCCTCGTGGAAGACTTAGCCTGCAAATATTTATTATGCGTCACAATTAACGAGAAAATAAATCCTAAACACTCTGATTTGTATGATTTTAAATTATCTAAGGAAAAACAAATAAGAAACTAATTAAAACTAAACACAAATAAACCCGATGAAAATGATAAAATATATAGGATTTGGAATCATCTCATCAAACTTGCAAGAGAATATCAACTACTTGATCATGCGATTAACAATTGAAGTAAAAAAAATAAACTATGCCTAGATCTCGATAACTCGCGTATTCACAAATTAAGTCTATCGATAACCAATTTTACCCAATTCAATTAACCAAGTTAGATACATCTATGATTCATATCTAACCCCGCAATAAATTTAGTCCAGAATAATATCTTCTCTCAATCTCAATTATTTCCTCAAGTACTCAAAAGTTGGCCAAACAATTAATTATCAAATAAAGCAATTGATTCGGGAAGGCAAATCAATTAGTCCATATTCATGCTTGTTTGTTTGAATCAAATCATCATAATCCTAGAATAAAGAAATTAGTTCATGCTTGGGGATGAGATCAAAATTTTAACTAAAGGAAAGAAAACAATCATAAACATCATCACGCAATAACAATAATCACCAAACAATTGAAATCGGATAAAGAAGGTGAACAAATATTATGTTTGGATTAAACCGCAAAAATAACTTCGATGAGAAGAACCCAAGCAATCCCAATGTTGAATGGAAAAGAAAATAACAAAAACTAGGGTTTAAAAGTGCTAAGAAGTAAAAGTGTTCAAAAATATGGCTCCCAAGTCTTAGTTATAAGGCTAGAGTCTTATACAAGGTAGGATAACTCAAAAACAGAAGAAAAATCACATAACTTGGGCAAAACATCACCGAGCGTGCGATCACAAGAACCTGCTACCAGCCGCGCGATGGGCACGTTATCAGCGCAACCGCGCACCCTCAAAACGTCCGAATTTGCTCTTGGGGCCTTCATATGAATTGTATCAATATCTCTTATATTTTCATAGTCACTTGAATGACCTCAATATCAATTTCCTAGAGATAGTGTTGGCCAAAATACTAATACGTGTCATTTCGAAAAGTTCAACACATATTACACTTGTACATAATTTTAACCCATCTAAACGTATTCATTTGCATTTAGTAGCATATATAAACATTGTAGAAATTTGTCTTAGTTTTCCAATGGTGCATGAACCATGTCAATTGAACCGGATAAAAATGTTATGTCCAAAATACGACAAATCGCGATTCGCGCGAAATGTCTTTTTAACGTTTCTTGCTCGAAACTTATTTTTCCACCAAAGCCTGGAAAATCAACAAAATAACACAACATAACACTAAAACATGCAGATACAAATAAAACATGCCAAAAATATGCATAAATCATCACACAAAACGCATACAAAAACATGCAAAACGTATTGTATGTATTTTCTTTAACATCATGAAAATTCCTAGTTTATTTAATGTAACCATAATCTTAGTATATAAGTGTTACATACAAGAGAATTAAGATTATGTATTATACACTAAAATTAAGTGTGTGATGAAATTAATTAAAGTATGAGATCTTTAATTAAAACATCACTAATGGAACACATAATATTTTAAATGTGATTGTCTTATTCGGACCATTGATGTGGAGACATTGATTTGATCATATAGGACTTTGACCAATTTAATTTGACTCTTTTATACAAATTCCATTATTGAAATGTAAATTAAATTAAATCACTAGATGATTATATATAGATAAATTTTAATCATGAGTGATTATAGACTCATGTTTATTTCTGTGTGATTCTTAATTTGCTCGTTTAAGTTTGTCCTACGATATTCCCAATACTTGCATTTTAGATTTACATTTGAATTATATAGGTGGAAATATAAATTCGATATATGTAATCCGTTCCTTCCTCGAGAAATAGAAAGATGAATCTCTCATTTGTTAATTTTGGAACTGAATGGTTAGAGATCTCTAATTTATAATCCAATTATAAATTAATCATTCGCTAGTGAATTAATGGTAAATAAGGATAAGAAATAGTTGAAGAGGTTTATCGATACTACCTAGCTTCAAATATGAATTGTCTATGGAGGATTAATCTATATATAATATTGATTATATCAATGGACTGCTTTCGTTTCGTAGAGTAAGATATTCTAGAATTATAAGAGTGCAATTCCGAATTTATAGTGGAGTAATATCGGTATTAATAAGTCGATTAAAGTAATTAAAAGTTTAATTATTTATTCGATTTATTGGATCTTATAATTATAGATCCATGGTCCCTGGTTCGCCTTCCTAGAATAAACAGGGTTAGAAATAATATTTTAGATTCCTAAGGGTTTATGGAATATAGTTTTCATAATATTTGGGCTACTATATTAATATCGATTAATTCTACGGAATATCTAATATTCTACGATTTTAATCGTATTGGGAATTAAATAAATATAAGATATTTATGATATTAATATAATTATTAAGTTGATAATTATATTGGATGATATCATGAAGAATTATAGTTTGTTTAGAATTGTGAAATCTAAATAAGATAGAATATTGGGGAGGGGATCTCGTGAGACCACCCTCCTAGGTTAGTCCATAGGACCAAATCTACACCATCCAAATAGTACATCAATGGCCAAGATATATTACAATATATACAACATTTCATAAGTAAGTATACAATGAAGGGATAAAATAGGAATTCAGGAAATTAAATATACTAACCGCCAAAAAAATTAGGGACGTGATTTTGTATTGATCACGCCCCCATAATCAAGCGATTCACTTTTCCTTTTTCTCTTCCTATTTGAACCTTCAAATTATTCAAATATGGCAATGAGAGAATCGTGCAACAATTAATGAAAAGTATACAATTACACTAAACTAACTATACATTAAAACATTACTAAGTATACATAAATAATTAACTAAGTATACAATTACACTAAACTACCCGTACATTAAAACTTTACTAAGTATACGAAACATTTAACTAAGTATACAATTACATTGAACTAACTATACATTAAAATAATACTAATTATACAAAAATATTTAACTAAGTATACAATTACACTGAATTACTTATATAACTAAGTATACGATTCCATTGAACTAAGTATACAAGTCCACCGAACTAAGTATACAAATTCACTAAACTACTTATATAACTAAGAATACGATTCCATCAACCAAGTATACAAATCCATTTGAACTAAATATACAATAAAACATGACTAAGTATATAAGTCCATTTGAACTAAGTATACAATAAAATGACTGTTCACAAATATGGCGGAAAGAATTATCAATTTTGAAAAAAATGATTGAAGTTGATGATTTTTTCTCCCTAAAAATCGGGTAATCGAAAAGGTAGGATTATGTTTCCTTAAAAATAGCTAATAACCGCCCAATTAACATAACTAATTAAATATAAAAGTACAATTATACCCTTATATGCCTAAATTAACTAAAATGATCTACACCATCCAAAATTTTAAATCAATAGTCCATAAGTGTTCTTATGGACTAACTAAAGGGATTGGTCTCATTTGAACCAATCCCTAGAATATTGACTTATAATCTATTTAGAATTGTGGATTCTAAATAAGATAGAAGATTGACTAAAGGACCATATCTCGTTATTTCTAACACTATATTTCGGCCCCTTCACAAATTTGGAAAAGGAATTCAAGCCAAAATCAATTGACAATGCTTTTTCGGTCATCACCTTGCAATTGAAAAGAAAGTTCAATTCTAATTTTTTCCTATGAAGAATCAATTGCAATAATAGTCTATTTGGCCCATTCTTGAGATTGCAATTTTCCGACGTCTTTGATTGAAGATTGTTTTGTCTTTTCGTGTTATGAAATTTAAGTATTGGTGGTCTAAATTTAAGCCTTGTTCGATTCTATTCCTATTGATTAGCTTAATTCTACTATCTCCATTTGAGTGCATTGTAGGAAAATTATAGTTAGGAACTTAAATTTATTATTTGGATGTTCGGATACTAGTATTGATAGAGAGCATCGAATTTGAAGATCATGGTGTCTACGAGATTCAAGTATTCAAATGATTACGAAGAAAAGCAAAGAACAAGAAACTGTCGAAAAGAGGTAATTATTTTTATTCTTCCTTTAGTAAGAATAAATTTAATTTGCACGATCTGTGTTCTTGGAGGTGATTTTTTTTCTCTCTTGGGAAATGCGCGTCCCTTTATGTGGGGTGGGTTACCATGGTTGTGGTCTAGGTTTTCAACCTCGTACATCTCTGCCGCTACACTATCTTCTATTTGTTTGCATTAGAATCTTCCGTGTGTGCATTTATGGAGGTTTATGTGCATTTAACTCTTCCGTAATTGTTATGATGTGTCCCCTCCTTTAGTGCTTTCCCTAGCTTGTGTCCTTCCCTTCCTTATTTCTTTTTCCTTCTTCGAATATTCCCTCTGTTTTTACTTGTATCTTCTCCTTTTCTCACCCATGTTGTCTTTTTGTTTTGTTTCTTTTTGCAGTGCTTTCTTGCTCTTATGAAGTTAAGTTTGTGATTGAGAGTGGTTTTCCGAAGATGGCTGAAGATTTGGAGTGTAAGCTCAGAAACTTTCGCCATCGAAGAGGAAAAATTGGTAATAAACTTAAATGTTGAGGATATTAAAAACAATGTGAAAGAATGTAACAAAAGTTTGTTTGGAAATATTGGTGGCTTGAAAAAAGTGAACTTTACGGGTCTAAAGAAAACATTATGCCTCATATGGCCGACGGAGGAGTAGTTTACTATACGGGAAATGGATTTTAATTTTTTCCGTTTGTGTTTTGCTTCGAAAAGATAAGCTAAGTGCGAAAGATGGTATAATTTGGACCTTTGATAACCAGTTCATTATCCTGGAGAATGGATGAGGGTTTAAATAAGTTTAGTACAACCTTCAAATAAGTGGAACTTTGGGTTCAAGTGTGGAACATTCCAACACATTGGCCGAGCAAAGTTGGTATGAAAATAGGCAAATCCTTCTCCCAAAGTAGACATTGTCATTAGGAAGGGGGCAATGCAAAAGGTAGATTTCAAGTTGCTTGCTATGTGAAGATGGATAAACCTTTGATGAGAGGGGTCAAACTATCTCTCGGGAAGGGATGTTGTTATAATTGATTTTAAATATGAAAAGCTTACCAATGTGTGCTTTTACCGCAGGTTATCGGTCATCTTGATAAGGTGTGTGAAACTAGAAGGAATGATGTTATTAACAACTCCCTTTGTAGAAGGACAATATGTAGATTAGATTAAAGCTTCGATTTCTCCTTACCTCTAGAATCGAAACCTAATCTCCCAAGTGAACCAACCAGCTCGGCCATACCGATAGCAATCCAAAACTTTCCTTAAGCAAAGAGCTATCATTAACCAAACACCCCACTCTCCCACCAACAAACAACCCCTCACTCGCCTTGCCTCCACGCTATTTCATGAGATATGTGTTCCTAATCCCTCACCAAACCCCTCCTTAAAAACTATTTACCATTCCAAATGTGATACCCAAACCATTTATGTCCATAACCTAATCCCTGAATAGTCCAATCCTAAAGAAACATGAGTGGCTAGCAATTTTTTTGCTATGATTATCGATGTATAGGTCCCAAGGGGTGTGAGTGTAAGGTTTAGAAGGGGGTTGAATAAACCTTACCAACTTTTCGATTTAGTCCTTTTAAGATAGTTGAGTTAATACTTCACGCCTACGTCCTTGATGGACAACTAAGTTAGTTAACCAAACAGAGTTAGCCACTCAACACTGATTTCGAGCCGTTTGTTGATAGAATAACTCACCGCTTAGTCTAAAGAACGTTTAACTCAATCGTGATATGTTTTCATTGGAAGACTTAACACCCTTGAATTTGGTTTTAACACTTGATTTTAGCACTTTGTTAAAAGTCAATTGGATAGCAAATTTATCAAAGCAAATATAAAATAATATCTTTGAATTGAAGTCTTTGAATCTTAAATGACACAATAAATTTTATAGAGGTTCAAGATGGGGTAATTCTTCTAATCCTCTCTTCTCTAACTCCTGGAGGAATCCACTAAGTAATGATCGGTTTACAAAGTGGTAATCCCGATACAAGTCTTGATCACAACAAAGCCGACTTGATCCTTAGGGACTCCGGTCTCGAGACGCCTTGATCACTCGGTGGCTTCTCGCAGACGACTCGAACCTTCTTCACAGAGGGCATTTGCTTTGTTACTACATGTACTCACTTGCTCAAGCTCTTTGGATTTGATCACGAAGCCCTCCAAGAACTTTAAGATCGATTCGACCTTGAACCTTTCTACAATCCCTCGTGGAATATAGACCCCTTTGATTCTTCAAATATTTTCTCTTCAACTGATTGAAGTCGTCTTTCTATCACATGTAGGTGTTGGATTGATTTCCTTCAAGTTTTTGGCCCGAGGATTAAGCTTGAATGATTTGAGAATATTTTGTAGGTCACACTCAATTGATAGCTTGAATGTTCGTAGTCTTTGTAGTCAAGGTAACTCTCAGAACTACTTCTCAAATTGATTCCTCGGCCTTTTATAGTGTTCTTTTGAAAATCGCCGTTGAAGAGATAGACTAATTTTCAAAAGACACTTGTGGTCGTTGGCTTGTCTTGTTGCGATCCTTGAAATTGACATTTCCTCGTATTGAATGAACCTTCAAAGATTTTGAGTTCGACACGGGTGTAGTGCTTTCCATTGGTTTATTCCTCTTGCACGCTTCTAGGATCGAGCACGTTAAGAAAGCGCAAGATGGAAGTATTACTTGTTTAAGTAACTTTCTTGACTTACGTAACGGATCCTTTTGAGTCGTCTTGACTTGATGCAGTTCTTTAACTTCCCGGATGACTTCGAGTCGACTTCCAATCATTGGGTGACTCATCCGTCACTTCAACTTGAGACTTGGCTATCTTGGGTTGACTTGACCGATACTTTTCTGTTGCATCTCGGTGATACTTCTCCAAATCGAGTTCTGTCTTCTTCTCTTCCTTGCCGTACTCGGCTATATCACAAATGAGTCTTCATTCTAGTCTTCTGTTGACTTCTTGCATGTTTAGGCATATGACTTAACTCAAATTTCAAATGTACCTCTATCTATTACAATGCAAATTACAAAGAAAATGGGGTGCCAACTTTCTAGTCTAAGTTTTACATGGCATTCATCAAAATCTAAATTTCCCAACAATTTCCCCTTTTTGATGATGCCAAAACTTAAAGCATACATACAAAATGTAAATGTCAAGGATACATACAGATAGTGCGAAGAAAGAGAATGTATGCGTAGAATCAATCTGTTTATTGATCATAACATTCTTGTCTTTTACACATTTGTTTACAAAGTGTATCGGAGCAACCATCTATGTCTATGCAAAGAAAATAGAGAAATTACTGATTTCTTATTCAATGTATGAAGACTTACATACTTATGTATTTACAAGAGTAAATTACATGAAGGGGTGGACAACAACACTTCATCTCCTTCATTGTCTCCTTCTTTCCTCATCACTCTGTCTTCTTCGACTTTTTCTCTTCTTCTCTTATTCACCGCTTTTTTTTCTCATATGCTTTTCTCGCAACTTCATCTCTTCTTTTTTTTCTTGTCTTTCTTCCCACAAATTTGAGTTTGTCTTTTATTCTCTTCCTCGATTCTCTTTACATAAACAGTAATTGTTCTTCGCCACTTGCAGATTGGCTACTACGTCACAACCAGCCCAATAGATCCCCATTTCTTCCCGGATCTATGTATTCTATATTTTTTGGTAGAGGTCTAGGTCTGAAACCTCTTCCTCCATCGCTTCTTCCTCTTCCTCTCGGGTGTATATTGTATTGGGCCTTCTTCTTCCCCGGTGAGTGACCAGAGAGTGATCAGCAGAGCGACGCTAGTAGTCGCTTCTGTCGCCTTCTTCACATAGCTTGAGGCCTTTTTCCCAATACAAGTCCCGGCTTGGGCCATGGTCATGTTCACGAAGTACCCCTCGGATGCGAGCATCTTGAATTCATCAACAGATCTCGGCTCTGCCCGACGCCCGAAATGGCATCGTGTCTCTCCCCGTCGGAATGCCTCCATATTGTTTCAAAGTATGTCCATTATACGGGCATCCATTTTTCTTTAAATCTCCATCATCTCTACTTCTACTATTTTCCTCTTCTCGGGCATGGGCACTGTGAGAATGTTGGAGCGACAGAGTCACTTTGGAAGTTTGATGATTATGTCACCGTGACAAGTCCTTGTTGAGGGTTCTAGCAACCATTAAGGTCATGTCTTTCGAACCTTCCCCTCGACAGATTTTCCCTTCTTTTCTCTTTTTCTGTTCTTCACTTTGTCTTTGCTTTACTGATTCGCCCTTCTTCTCGGGCGGATCCTTTCAACGTCTTTAGGTATTCCTCTTCCCCTTTTTGGCATCATCAAAGGAGAGAGGAACCCTGAAACATGCCACAAGCATAAAATCTAGATGGTGATAGCCGAGTTCGCTTGGACTCTGCTGCGGAGTATGCTGCTCGAAATTCTGAGCGGGTGGCTTTCGATTCGGCTGTTACCAACTTCATTTCAGCCATCAGAAGGCTGAATTTGGTATTCATGTTTTCTTCCACTCGCAGAAGTTCTTTTCGATGAAATTCACGCAGATTCCATCTCTGTGGTATGAGATTCATGCATTCTATCAATGTTTTCTTGCATTCTTTTCTTCATATCAGCGTTATCAGCGCTCCAGATCAGCATCTTATTGTACAATGCTTTGAAGTATCGAACTTGTTCCACACGCATTATTTGTTGTTGTTGCCACCATTCCCGGATCTTGACTACTATCCCACGCAGATCGGTGGTAAGATTGGCATCTCGTTATCCGGCCTCATGTCCGGGAGTCCTGGTGCCTTTCCATCTTCTCTATATCCGCAAAGATTGCTTTGAAGACTTCTCTAACCTCGGCGATCACCTCTGTCTCGGTGGCGGCAAGCGTCGAAGTTAAATCTGCTGAACGATGGTATCGTGGGAAGAATGGATCTGGTCATGGAAACGTTGTTGATCTCTTTCTAATTCGTCATCAAGCGGCGCAAACTCTAGTGAGAAGGGGAACCGAAAGCATCTTCACGGACATAGGGAATCTGTTCAACGGTAACTCGAGGCCGTGATGTGCCTGGTTGTGTCGATTCTGCTGCAGCTTTGGGAGCCTGCACAATTGATCGTGATTCACTGGGGTCTGTTGTGGTATAGACCCGCTGGTTGAGCTCACTGTCTCAACAGCTTCATCGGTCTCACCTGGTGTTCCTTGTTCGGTTGTCTGCGGTTCTCGGCCGTATTCAATGGCGTCATCGGAAGATGATGAGATTTGGAGAGGTGGCTCATCATCGAAATTGAAAGTTTGGCGAGTAGCCTTAAGATCGACTTACTCGTGCTTGGGAGAACATCCTCTCAGGTGAGTCTGTTGGATTTGCGTGGGGATGACTCGGCTTCATCTTCACCTTCGGATCCCGAAATGTTACATCGGATTGTCTTGGGAATCATGAAGAGCACTTATCTCCTTCTCGGATGCATCAATGATAGTAGGAGGGATGTTCGTGCTTCGTCTCTTTGGGAAGTCTCAACCTCCCGTTGGCCTTCACTACCTCCCGCAATCTCAAGCTGCGGCGAGGCTTGGACAATCCCTTCGGCGAGACTCAACTGTCTTAGGGTCTTCGAGAGGTGGCATCCACCGGAGTCTCAACTCCATGGATTGCACTTTCATTGCCCTTGAGTGTTAACTCCCGGGCGAGATCCTCATGTGCCTCTCTTTGTTTCAATGACTTCATTGGCCTTGAGCAATTGGCACTTGGTGAGATAGTCTCAATCGTTTGAGCCTCGTCGTGACAACTTGATGTGTATATGTCTCTGTTTTTCCATTTCCACTTCGCCCGAGATTTGTTGTGGAGTCGATTCAAAAGCATTCTCCGACCTAGCTGCAGTGGAGAGAGTTTCCCCGGAATGGGGTCACTCTTCTCCGGACTCGGGCGCTTTCTGTGAGTTGTCACCGTTGGGGCGGTGGTAAAACACCTTCGAGTGAGGGGTTGGCTCGACTTGGGTCCCCAAGTTCCCGGTTTCATCGCCGAGTTCCTTAATGCCTTCATCGAGTGAGCGGGGAAGTGGTAGCGGCAACAATGGTTGCAATCCCGCACCACTCCCATAGGATCAATCTCCGGTGTGATTTGGAAGATTCCCAGGCCCTTCCACGGCTATTGCTCATGTAGGATCCTCGGATTCCCGCATGGCTTCTTTGCATCTCCAATTCTTCAAGAGCTTGCAGTAGAGTCCAGATCCTCATCGCTCTCTGAAAGCATATCAAGGTGTGGATGAGTATGATCGATGGTTCTGTTAGAGGGCGGATATTGGCTTTCTCACGAGCTTGACTTCCTCTGCGATCTCTCATTCTCCTTGTCTTTGAAGATCGCAAGATGTCCGTGCGATTTTCTTCATCAAGTGCTTGACCACGTGTGGTCAAACCGAGGAAGTTCAACGAGCTTCTTCTTCTTCTTCAATAAACTCCGGTCTTTGGAACTGTTCCTTGATCGACTCGCCTTCCACTTCTTTCCATTCTCAGACGATTTTGGATGTCCGGATATGGTGGGGATATGATCATCACATCATCATCTTCTTTATCATCATCTCCTGTTGCCCCTTCCTTTTCGGAATAGAAGGCAACGGACTCGCTTCTCAACTCCTTGGAAAGATCGGGGACAGTGGAGATATAGTCCCGTCGGCAGGAGATTCCGCATTTCTCTTTGCTCCTTGTTCTTCAATTGTCTGTCCACACGGGTCTTCGACTTGCCTCTGCTGATCGGCTTCAACAGACTTGGCGATTGCATCAATAATCTCTGGAGACTCTACTTCTCCGGCTATTTTAACGATCTGTTCGGTGAGTGGCGACTCATGCTTTTTCTCAAGCTCGATCGCTTGAAAAGTCTTCTCCTTTTGGTCCTTACGGAGGAATTTAGTTCGGATGCGTTTCTCCGAGTCCGGGCGGCGGGCGGTGCTTTTTTTTTTTCTCGAGGAGCTGGCTTTTAGGCTTGTCGTCCTTCTTTTCTTGACAATAGGAGAAGGTATTTGAGGTTCCTTCTCATTTGTGGCTGCAGGGCAGTGACTCTCGGCAGGGGCAGTGCATCTTTTTGTTTTCTTTTTCTTTCTTTGCAGGGCAACATGATCTTCTTTGCGGTGAGGGCGCTTTCTTCTTGAGAGGGGAGGAGATAACTGTTTCTTCAGGGTGGTGATTCCCCCTCACTTGTGTTCGTTCTCTTGGCATAAGCTCTCTTCGTGCTCCGAGAGATTTGATCGAACATCGTTTTGTTAACATGGAACGTTTTTCCATGTGGGAGAGGAACACCTTTCACCTCCATCAATCGCCAATCTCCAGGCCATATCCCAAGGATCCTCGAAGGATCCATCTCGCTTTGAATGACTTATTCCCAATATTTTGGCAGAGTCTGCTTTGTATACAAACTCAAATTTGATTTACCTTCTTCTCTTCCATGATCGCGGACCCATCACGATCGATCGACTTGGTTTTGGACAACTGGTTAAACCTTCCAAATTTGATGTCTACGCGACTTGGCAACAATATCCAACGACTTGTGGTAATCTTCTTACAAGCTGACTTCTTGTCATTTGTGTAGACAACCTTCGTAGCATAGTCGAGGTTTGGCCACTTCCTTCCATGCGGCCAGGTTTACGTCGACCTCATATATCTTTGGCACTCCTTCCGCCGGTAGCAAAGGTTTCGCCAAATCCTTGGCGTGATTGTGAATTCTTTCCGTGAACAAAGGACTTGATGCCCTCGTCGTGAACTTCGGCGTTCACATAGAATCTGTGCGACCTCCTCCACGTAGGTCATTTGGTACTCCATTTCGAGAAAGGGCTTCACCCGGACTTCTCCATTTTCTCGGCAATTTTCTTCACAAGGGTTTCGTCGAGCCCTTGTTTGATCATTCCTTCAAAATCCACGGTAGAACCAGTGTGGATTTGTTTCCCCAACTTGACAAAATCGTGTGTAGATGCCATTTCTTGAAGCATTACCGAACGAAACTTTTAAAAAGAAAGCTTTGAGACTCTATAGGGTTTCGAGAGAAAACTTTCTTGCTTTGCTTTGGAGAGAGATGAACAATTTGTGTAAAGTGAGAGAAAAACGGATGAAATGGTATATGTATGGGTTATGAAAGGACGTGCGAGATGGTTTTGAAATTTGATCAAGATCAACGGCTCGATTTTGCACGCCGATTAACATTTAATTTCTCGCATTTAATGCGGCAAAGCATTTATATCCAATCATAAGCTTAGTATGCGACTTTTGATTATGTACACGTCATAATTATGTTGACGTCATTCTTAAAAACATTCCCGCTTAGCGTAAACGATCGCGTTTTTGCCATTTCGCTCATAGTGACTCAACTTGCTTCTTAGCCGATTCAACTCTTCTTCTCTCCATTCACATCGTCACTCAACCGTCGGCCCAACTCGTTGCGGTGACTTTCCGATCTTGGTGATTCACTTTGTTTCAAGAGTTCCGCTCTTTTCCCATCTTTTCATGTTCCATCTCTTTTCTTTGAGTCTTCGAGTGTCAACTCATTTCAATTAACCCTAATTCATGCTTGAGTTCTTCAAATCTTGATTCACATAATGGTTTTGTGAATATATCGCCTAATCGCTTATCGGTTGAGATGTATTCCAAAGTGATGTCCTTTTTTCAACATGGTCTCTTATGAAATGGTATCGACATCAATGTGCTTTGTTCTTGAGTGTAACACAGGATTTTGAGTGATTGCAATTGCACTTGTGTTATCACACATGATTGGAATTTCCTTTTCTTCAACTTCATAGTCTCTCAGTTGTTATCTCATCCATAAGACTTGGGCACAACAATTGCCCAGCTGACTATGTATTATGCTTGTTTGTGGATGTGGCTATTGAGTTTTGCTTCTTTTGAACCAGAAATTAACCTATTTCCAAGCATTTGACATGTACTCAAGTACTTTTCTGTCGTCACTCTACATCCAACATAGTCGTAATCAATAACCAATTAGCTTGAATTCATCTTCCTTTGGATACCATAAGCCAACTTCTTGGCTTCCCTTTAAATATCTCAAGTATTCTCTTATTTGCGATCATGTGGCTTTCTTTAGGAAGCGATTGAAATCTTGCACATACACCTACAACAAAGGTGATATCCGCCTACTTTCTTTGTGAGATAGAACAGGTGATCCAATGAGTGCTCTGATCTTGTTTGATCCACAGGCTTGCCATCCGCATCCATATCCATTTTGACTTATGTATTCATTGGTATTTTCACGAAGACTTCTCTTCCATACCAAATTTCTTCATTAATTCTATGGTGTACTTTGTCGACTTATGAAGGTTCCATCCTTCAAATTGTTTTACTTGGAGTCCTAGGAAGAATGTCGGCTCTCCCATCATGCTCATTTCAAATTTGCTTTGCATTAGGTTTGAGAATTTATCACACAACTATTTGTTTGTGGATCCAAAAATAATGTCATCCATATATATTTGAACAAGCAGTATACTCTTCCCATCTTGAATTCTGAAGAGTGTTCTATCTACTTTGCCTTTTGTGAATCCGTTCTCAGTCAGAATTGTGATAATGTATCATACCATGCTCTTGGTGCCTGTTTCAATCCATATAGAGCTTTCTTGAGCTTGTACACTTTATCTCCAAGAGTCTTCTGCTCAAATCCTGGAGGTTGTTCAACATATACTTCTTCTTCCAATAATCCATTCAAGAATGCACTTTTTACATCCATTTGATATACAATAAAGTTCTTGTATGCAAAGATAGGCAAGAAACATCCTTATTGCTTCTAATCTTGCAACAGGGGCAAAAGTTTCATCAAAATCTATTCCTTCTTCTTGGAAATACCCTTTGGCTACCAATCTTGCCTTGTTTCTTACCACAGAACCTTCTTCATTCATTTTGTTTCGAAAACCCATTTTGTACCAATAACATTTTGATGAGTTGGTATTTGAACCAATTCTCATACCTTGTTCTTTTCAAACCGATTGACTCTTCTTGCATGGCTTGAATCCAATGTGTGTCATCCAATGCTTGTGTCACATCTTTTGGTTCTATTTGAGAGATAAAACAAGTGAACATGGCTTCTTGTTGAGCTCGGATCCGGTTCTTGCAGCCTTCTTACATCTCCAATGATTAGGTCCAGTGGATGTTCTCTTAGCCATCTTACATCGAGGTTGGAATAAGTCGGTTGGGTTGATCTTCTTGTAGATGTGTTGTCTTGAGAAGCTCTCTCATTGTCACTTAGTGCAGATTGTCCAAATTGTCTTTGAGATTCAGCTACCTCTTCTTCATCTTGGTTAATTGTTCCGGCTTGACTTCAACATAGGGACACTTCGCATGGTTGGGTGATCATTGACTTGTCACCAACTCTTCAATGTCTTCTTCATTTACCTTGGGTTCATCAAACACCACATGGATGGACTCTTCGTAACCATTGTCCTCTTGTTGAGCACTCTATAGGCTTTACTTTCGGATGAGTATCCCAAGAAGATACCTTCATCGACTTTGGCATCAAAAGCCTTTAAGTTGTCTTCGCCATTATTATGGATGAAGCATTTGCATCCAAATATTCTAAAATATGCAACATTTGGCTTTCTCCTGTCCAAATCTCATAGGGAGTTTTTGTCATTTGTCTATTTATCATGCATCTATTTTGAGTATAACATCTTGTGTTTATTGCTTGAGCCCAAAATATTTTAGCGACCTGCTTGACTAACATGGTCATTTCTCGCTTCTTTGAGAGTTCGTTTCCTTCTTTCTCGCAATTCCATTCTCGCTATGGAGTCCTTGCTGAGATAGTTCATGAGCAATACCATTTTCAACACAACATCGAGTTATTATTCCATTGACAAACTCAATTCCTCCGTCCGATCTTATTTTAATGATGGTTTGACTCTTCTCATTTTGAATTCTCTTCATCATTTGTGGTAGCTTCGCAAGGTTTCTTTCTTCTTACACATGAAAATTGTCCATGTATATCTTGAATAATCATCTACTACCACCAAGGTGTATTTCTTTCCACTTATGCTAGATGGTTCAACTCGGACCGAATAGATCCATATGTAGCAGTGCAATATTCTTGTTGAAGATGGGTGTGTCTTTTCTTTGAACGATTATTTGATTTGCTTTCCCATCCGGCATGCATCACATACACTCTCCTTCTTGTATATTGAGTCCGGAAGTCCTTCTACAAGATTACTTCTTGCAAGTTTTTAATTGTTTTGAAATTCGGGTGACTCGACTTTTGTGCCCGCCAACTTGATTCTATTTGTGCTCTTTTTGCTAGTAGACAAGTGCTTGGTGTTGTAGTTGACCAATCCACCACATACATGTTCTTTGTCTCGCATCCTTGTAGCACTATTTCATTAGATCCAGTGTCCTTTATTTGGCATACACCCATGTTGAATTCAACATTATAGCCTTTGTCACAGAGTTGATCGATACTTAGCAAATTGAAGTTGAGTCCTTCAACATATGCAACATCTGTGATTTCTAATCCATTTTTCTTGATGGATCCAATGCCTCTTATTTCTCCCGGAGCTTCATTTCCTCCAAATATGACCTTTGCACCTCTAACCTCCTTGAATTTTGATAGATTTATCTTGTTTCTGTCATGTGTCCGGAACGACCACTATCCATGTACCAGGTTCCTTGGTACTTTCGGTTGTTCCTTGAACTCGCAATCAAGAATTTAGTTTTAGGTACCCATACTTGTCTGGGTCCTGAGGGTTAGTGCTGTAAGATGATCCAACCAACCTATAGCCAAATGATTTGACTCTAAGGGGTTGCCATCTATCTTGTGCCATAATCATAATTTACTTTGGCAAATTGCTTGGGGGTTTTGGGTTCATACAAGCTGTCTCTTTTGTCGTATGCATGTGTGTGTGTGTTTTAGCAATTGCCTTCCTTGGGTAGTTGTGATACCTCTGTGTGTAGTGCTTGGGTGCATATGTGTGCTGAAGATAGCTCTTTTGCCTTTGGAATGGCCTTTGCTGAGTTCTAGGCCTTTGCCATCTAGGCATGTATTCCATAGATTTTTGCTGATTTTTCACATTGTACCAATCAGCTTGGCTTGGGTAGTTTCTACCATTCCCATCATATGTGTTCCTTTTATAGAACTTCGGGGATTTTTGGTAGCTCTGTTTCTTCTTTACAGGGTATTTTTGTTTGGAATTTCTTTGAGGAACTCTTGGATTTCTTCTCAGTTGTCCTCTCACAGGCATACTCAATGGTTGTTTTCCTTTTCCTTTATAACCAAGGCCAGTTTGGTTGTGATTGTGCTTTGGAATGAATGTGTGTGCACCATTTGGAGTTTTGGATTTTTGAGATGTTTCATTGCTTGAAGATCCTTTTTCCAAAATCACTTTGGGAGCTTGACTTAGCATAGAGGAATTAAATCCTAAGCCCGACTTGTCTCCACATTCTCTTTGGCTCATAATAAGATCATCCAAAGATTTAGATGCCTTAGTGAATGAGGCAATCACATTTTTGAGGTCATTTTCCCTCTTTTCTATAGCAGCGTATATCTCTGCTATTAACTTAGCATTTTCAGCCTTTATTTCTTTATTCTCATCGGCTATGTGACTCGAGTACTCGGCTCCTTAGTCATTTGTGAGTTTTCGCTTTGAGTTTTGTTTTCCTCATTTAGCAGTGTGTGTGCGAGGATTTAATGTGCTCAAAGTCTTTCATCATTTTGCCTAATGAATCATAAAGATTAGTGGGTGATGAAGTGTGTGTGTCACAATCACTATCACTAGTGTCCGAGTGAGATGAGTTAGAGTGTACCTCATCTTCTTGGTCAAGTTGGTCTTGTTCTTTGGCCATTAAACATATCAAGGCTTCTTCTTTGAGTCACTTGAGTAGTTAGCTTCACTATTCTCCGAGTTTTTCTTTGTGTCTTTTGATTTGCCTGTCTCGTGATCTCTCGGCCAACATTGCCTTTTTCTTTTCTTGTCTTCTTTCCTCAAGACTCTTCTTTCCTCTTCATTCTGTATTTGTTGACTACAGGATATGGACAATCAATGGCATAGTGGCCTGGTTGTCTCAGTTCAAGATAGATTCTCAACTTTTTGTTCACTCTTTCCATTCTCGGATTGTCGGCTCTTTGGTACTCGACCTTTTGATGCTCGGTCTTTTGGGTGTCCTATATTCCCTTGACTTGGGCGGAATCGAGCGTCTTACGGAGGATTCACCTTTGCCTTTCTTGTAATTCTTGTTGAAGAACTTGTTAAATCTTTTAACCATTAAGGCAATCTCCTCCTGATCGATGACTTCTTTGCCTTCAGCTCTTTTCCCATCCTTGACTATTAGAGCAGCTGTTTTGGGCATGACTATCTCTTCTTGGTCTTTTCTTTTCACTCAAATTCGTAGGCTTTGAGATCTGAGAATAGCTCATGGTTGGATGTTTTTGATAGGTCCATGGAATGCCTCAGGGCCATGACCTTCATTTCCCACTCAGTTGGAAGACTTCTTAGAATCTTCATACACATTTCCTTCTGTGTATATTCTTTTCCAAGCGCAGATAACTCATTTGTAATTTCTGTGAATCGAGCATCCAGTTGATCCAGGTTTTCTCCTGCAAGCATTTTAAAGTTTTCAAATTTTTGTACAACAACAGATAGCTTATTTTCTTTGATCTGCTCAGAGCCTTCACAAATCAAGGTTAGCTTATCCTAGATTTCTTTGGCCGTCTTGCATGATTTGACTTTGTTGAACATAGCTTTGTCCAAAGTCTTGTAAAGGATGTCCTTGGCCACATTGTCTAGGTTGTATCTTTTTCTATCATCATTTGTCCATTCAGCTCTGGGTTTTTCAACCATAGCTGGTCTGGGAGCAACATCCTCTTCTCCTTGGTGTAGCAGACTCTCTCCTTGCGATTGTGTTCACTTTTAAAATTTGTAGTGGCCCATCTTCTATTACTATTCACATTTCATCGTGTAATGCTTTGATAGATGAGCTCGTATACGAATTTTCCAATCATCAAATTCCTCAATTGTGAACATAGGGATGCGTGTCAAATTTGCTTCCATGATAGTAACTTTCTGAATAAAAGAGTTTTGAAAGATCAAGTATTAAAGCAAGCTTTGAAAGATTGGAGATCTAGTTCAAGAACGGTGCGGAAGGCTCAATGAACCAACCGCTCCGATACCACTTATAGGTCCCAAGGAGTGTGAGTGTAAGGTTTAGAAGGGGGTTGAATAAACCTTACCAACTTTTCGATTTAGTCCTTTTAAGATAGTTCGAGTTAATACTTCACAGCCTACGTCCTTGATGGACGGCTAAGTTAGTTAACCAAACAGAGTTAGCCACTCAATGACTCGGACGAGCTGTTGATAGAATAACTCAGCCTACTTAGTCTAAAAGTGCTTAACTCAACTGTGATATGTTTTTGGAAGACTTAACACCCTTGAATTTGGTTTTAACACTTGATTTTAGCACTTTCTTAAAAGTCAATTGCATAGCAAATTTATCAAGCAAATATAAAATAATATGCAGAATTGAAGTCTTTGAAATTTAAATGACACAATAAATTTTATAGAGGTTCGAAGATGGGGTAATCTTTCTAATCATCTCTTCTCCAACTCCTAGAGGAATCCACTATGTATTGATCAGAGTACAAAGTGGTTATCACCCGGATGCAAGTCTTGATCACACACGGTGACTTGATCCTTTGGGACTCATCCGAGATGCCTTGGTCACACTGCTGGCCGCGTCCACTCAGCTTTTTCTTCACAGGGCACATTTGCACCGCTTTGCTACTATTGCTCACTTGCTCAAGTTTCTTGGATTTGATCACGAAGCCCTCCAAGAACTTTAAGACTGGTTCGACCTTGAACCTTTCTACAATCCTCCGTGGAATGTAGACCCTTTGATTCTTCAAATATTTCCTCTTCAACTGATTGAAGTCGTCTTTCCTTCAGGTAGGTGTTGGATTGATTTCCTTCAAGTTTTTGGCCGAGGATTAAGCTTGAATGATTTGAGAATATTTTGTAGGTTACACTCAATTGATAGCTTGAATGTTCGTAGTCTTTGTTAGTCAAGGTAACCTCTCAGAATCGCTTCTCAAATTGATTCATCACCTTTTATAGTGTTCTTTTGAAAATGCCCGTTGAAGAGATAGACTAATTTTCAAAAGATATTTGTGGTCGTTGGCTTGTCTTGTTGCGATCCTTGAAATTGACATTTCCTCGTATTGAATGAACCTTCTTTTTCTTTTAGTTCGACACAGTGCAAAGTGTTTCCCATTGATTTATTCCTCTTGCACGCTCGAATCGAGCACTTTAAGAAATGCAAAGTATGGAAGTATTACTTATTTAAGTAACTTTCTTGACTTGTGCAATGGATCCTTTTCGGTGTTGTCTTGACTTGACTGTAGTTCTTTAACTTCCCAGCATGACTTTGAGTCAACTTCTAATCATTGGGTGACTCATCCGTCACTTCAATTTGAGACTTGGCTATCTTGGGTTGACTTGATCGATACTTTTCACAAAGTGCATCTCGTTGATACTTCTCCAATCGAGTTCCCGTCTTCTCTTCCTTGCCATACTCAACCGTATCACAAATGAGTCTTCATTCTAGTCTTTAGTTGACTTCTTGCATGTTTAGGCATTGTCGACTTAACTCACTCGAACAACCCTATCTATTACAATGCAAATTACAAAGAAAATGGGGTGCCAACTTTCTAGTCTAAGTTTGACATGGCATTCATCAAAATCTAAAAATAAATTTCCCAACATGATGAAGCCATTTGTGAATGATCCATTGTATGTCCCAATCCAACCGAAGTGCCAAGAGTTCATCTAAACGATATATCCAATCTATCCATAGATATGAGTATGGAAACATCCGGTTTGAGCATAACAATTCTCCAAAGTCATGGTGTCGTAGGAAATTACATGAGTCATTGGCCTCATCCGAGTCGAGGGGAAGAGTTGGATGAACGTTAGGAAAATTGGAACGAAGAGGAAAAATCGATTGATAGAGACAAAGAAAATTCTCGCGAGAAAATATTGAAAGAGGCATCAAAGTTGTGAAAAAGGGAAAAACGAATGATGCTAAAGCATCTTGGTGGAGGTAGCCAACCATAAGTGGCCCCTAAGTAATCAATGAGAGTAGATGTGTAGAATTGTAGAGGTTTAGGAGGACCTCTACTATTTCCCGATTGAAGGAATCATGGAGATCCTACTTTGCATTTTTTATTTCTTTGTGAAGTTAAGAAAAAACTTGCTTTTGTTAAAATTGTGGTTAGGAAGATGGCGATTGAGGATAGATGGTATAGTGTGGAACCCACATGGGATTGGTGGTGGTGTCCTTGTCTTGTGGAATGAGAATGTTAAGATTATCCAAATTTTCTCAAATAACTTTTCTATTGAAATTGAATATAACATCAAGGAAAATGGGGTGATAAATTTTTGGATAATATTCATTTATGCTAGCATCGACCCTTTGATCGAAGAAGAAGATAGTGGGAATTTTCTAAGATGGCTAAGTGTAAATGGGGGATATGTGGTGCACTGGTGGGGACTTCAATGATATTTATAACCATGAAGAGAAAAAGGGGAGTAAAGAGAAATATAAACTTCAATGATTTTAACTCCTTTATTTCAAACCTTGGTATTTTAGAGATTAAATGGAAAGGAATTGCTTCACTTGGGGTAACAGAGAGAGAGAAGGTTTTGTAGAAGAAAAGTCTGGATAGAATTTTGAGCTCTCTTAGGTGGCATAAGTTGTTTCCCTACAAAGAAAGTGGTGGATAATATCTTTAGAAGTGCCTCGACTATTTTTTACCCTTCTTAAATGTTCTTCCCGATATCAATATTCCAAAAAAAAAAAAAAGATTCTACTTTGATAAGAGGTGGCTACAGAAGAGAGATACGGTTGAAGTGATCACTCAACCTTGAATCAGCCCCAAGAAGTATTCTAATGTTCCAACTTCATAATCGATAAAGGAATGTAGAATCGACTTCTCAAATGGAGTAGCTCCTTTAAGACAGAATCGCTAAGAAAATTAGTCAATTCTCAATTGCTCTTGAAAACCCTAGAAAGCAAGGGGACCATAGAAATTGGAATGAATGAAATCCTTTGAAGAGTAGATTGGAGGTGGAGTATCGATTTGAAGAGCATCATTGGCAACAAAATCTCGGGTTACTTTGTTGAAACATGGGGATAAAAACACCAAGTTTTTTCATGCTTTTTATTTGCAAAGAAGGAAAAAGAATTGTATTGGCCGATTGGTTAAGGAGAACTATGTGGTGTGAGAGACTAATGAAGATATTGAGCGGGAGGTCCGTGAATTTAATAAAGGCTTTTTTTTTTCAAGGGGGTGCAGAGGTAATCTTGGGTCGCTTAATGGAATTCCACTCTAAATTACTTGTGAACTCAACTAGAGTCCGATTGCACTTGTTGAGGAATAGGAGATAAAGAAAGCTCTTTTTGATATGAACCCCTCAAAAGCTCCCTGGCCGGATGGTATGTCCCCTACTTTTTCCAAAAATTCGGTATTATTAACGAAGATCTCTATGCAGCTATTGTTAGTTTTTTTTCTTATCCTGGAAAATTTCTAAAAAATTGAATAATGCTCTTGTAACCCTTATACCTAAATGTCCTAACCATACCTTGATTTCTCACTTTAGACCAATCAACCTATGCAATGTGAGCTACAAAGTTATCTCAAAAATCCTTGCTAATAGAATCAAGCCTTGTCTACCATTTTGTGTCTCAGGAAAACCGGATAACTTTTTATCGAAAGGTATATTCTTGATAATGTTGTTATTGCACAAGAAGTTTTTCACTTCCTTAATAGGCATAGATCGGGAACAAATGTTTTATGGCCATTAAGTTAGACATGATGAAGGCTTATGATAGAGTTGAATGGGAGGGATTGAAGGTTGTCATGACAAAAATGGGCTCGCTCATGAGTTTGTTAACGGATTGTCTCATGTTTATCCTCATCTTCCTTGTCATTCAATATCAATGGGAAATCTTGTGGCTTAGTGATCCCTTCTAGGGGACTCGGATGGGGGGATCCCATTTCACCTTACCTCTTTCTTATTATTTTTGAATTTTTCTCTAATCTCACTAAGTCTCATTTGTTAGAGAGAACAGGTTCAAAGGCCCGAAAATCTCCAAAAATGGCCCATTTATCACACATCTCTTGTTTGCTGATGATTCTCTTATCTTTTGTGAAGCTAACACTTCTCCGGCTATATTTTGGAGAATTATCATTTGCTTTCATGTCAAGAAGTGAATGGGAAAAATCATCTATTTTTTCCAAAGCAAGAATTCGATTGCCAATGCTCAAGAAGAATTTTGTCGCTTTTGGAGAGATTCAAAGGCACCAATATAGTAGGTACTTTGACTACCATTGTCCATTGGAAGATCCAAAAAGAAGCGTTTGACTTTATGATTGAGAAGGTACAAGCTAGATCGGTACTGAAAAATAAATTCCTATCTCCAGCAGTAAGGAAGTTTTGATCAAAGCGGTTATTGATGCACTAACAAGCCTATGATATGGCTTGTTTCAAGCTTTCTCTAGGAACCTACAAGAAAATCGCGATTGCGGCTCGGCTTTGGTGGAAGTCCAATAACAATTCTCAAAGACGGCATCCACGGATGGCTTGGCAAAGATCTTTGCTATGCCTAAAGAGCATGGTGGTTTGGGGTTCCATGATATTGTACTATTCAATAGAGCTCTGTTGGAAAAACACATGTGGAGGCTCATTACTTCCCAAACTTATTGGTCTCTAAAGTCCTTAAGGGTAAATATTTTCCACAAGGGGATTTTGGATTTTATGAATGTTTTGCTTAGCCAAAATGCCTCATTGCTTTGGAGGAGTTGGATGGGGGTTCGAGAAGTTATGAAAATTGGTCGATTAGAGAGATTGGTGATGGAAAATCTACTAAGATTTGGCATTTCCCCGGATCCCCAATACGGTGACTTCAAGCCTTACAACTGTTCTAATGTTACTCCCGAACATTGTTAGGTAAGTGAGGTTATTTCTTGGGGAGGGGGTGTTTGATTGGAACTCGAGTTTATTTGTAAAATTTTTAAACCCGAAAGATAGTGCAAACATCCTAGAAATTAATGGCTTGAATTCGAATAAACGTGATGATTTGTTTAGCTTCTTGAAAAGAAGGGACACTTTTTAGTTCAATCCACCTATGCAAGTTTGATTGTGAAGAAGATTGAGTGTTTGGATCTGGCCGAGAGTAGTGAAGTCGGCTCTTTAATGAAAAAGTGAGAAGATTTAGCCGAAACCGAATATCAAAGGCAAAATTAAACACTTTCTCTTGAAATATTTTTTAAACATTTTTCCAACAAATTGCAACTTGGGGAAAAAGAATTGATATTGATCTTATATGCAAGTATTGTGGGGAAGGAAATGAAACAATTGAACACATTCTTTTCAATTGTGTAAGAGCCAAGCTTATTTGGGATGGATTGAAGACAAATACCGACTCCTTTTTGTTCCTAGTGGAGTAAGGTATGTTCTTGTGTGGGGAAGGGCTTGGGCTTATGATCGTATCCAACTCACACCATATATAATGTGGTGGTTATGGAAAACACAAAATTTGTGGATCTTTCAAGGTTGTTGGATGCCCGAGTTTGGAATAGTGGAACTGCAGTTAGGGAATGGAGGGAATTTCAAGAGGTGTGCAAGAAGACAAATGCTTTAGAAATCTTATGATTTAGTGGAGCTATGTTTTCTACCGCTCTAATGTTGGCCGATCTTTTGTTTTTTCTGTCTTTTGCTTTGGTTTCATTCTTGGTTTGTAATAAGATTGATGTTAAGGCTATTGGGTTATCATGCTTTGTGCATTGTCAATAGTTTTAGACCATCGATCTTGGGGTGTTGTTTTGGTTGGTGTCTATTTTTCTTTGTCTGTTTCTTGTGGGCATTTGTATAATCTTGCTCTTGGATTGTACTTGGAAGGATTTCTTTGTTTCAAGATAATCTTTGATCATTTCGGTGAGTGAAAATTAATACGAAGGTAGCCACATAAATGGGCATTATGTAAATATTTTGTAAAGGGAGATGAAAGACTTTTGCCTTATCCCATATGGAATACAAATCATTGTTTATCCTAGTTTATCCTAGTTTATTTACTAGAATGTGTTATATGTTGTATAAACTATAACACAAGTGGATGATCACAAGTGGGCCACACGCGCGCAAGCATGCCCGCCCCGGCCCAACCTCGGCCTGGGATCGGGCTTGGGCTTGGGCATGGGCTCGTGCTCGTGCTTGGGCGGCTCGACCCTATTGGGCCCTGGTCGGTAGGTGTCCGATTCGTGGATGTTAGAGTGATTATCTAAAGAGAGCCCACTACTTGTTATGGAGTAGTGGGGTGTAACATTTGGGATGTTACAATTGGATTAATGCCCACTACTTTGTTATCTCCCGCACGTGTTGGTTGGCTATATATTTATTGTTGTGCATTGCAGATTTTAGACGAGTAAAATTGTGAGCATTCCATACACCTCAAAAAGCAATTTCTCGCATTCTACACATAAAGTCCAAGAACGGTGATCTTCAACATCTTCTAGTTCGAAGGAGCTTGTGTGTTAGTGGTGCTACTACACGTAAGATGTAAGCCGTTTCATCTTTGGAAGCAATACGTCGACCGTGAGCACAAGCGGGACGTAATTGCTTTGCGGAAAGAGATTTGTCTCGACTCGGCCCGAAAGTTCTACTTTTGTAATAGCTAATTCAGTTTCTTGTAATCTGCTTTGTCATTTCGGAAAGAAAAAGAATAAATGGAAAGAATAATGGCCACGTTCCCATGAAAAATTTCCTTGGTTGTTTGGAAAGAAAGCGGTGATTATTAAGTTCTAAGATTTAGTTCATCTATATGATTATGTTAGTGATAATTAAAAACAAATTAAAAACAAGAAGTTTAGACTAATAAAAAGACAAGTGAGTTTTGAAAATTACAAAAACCCCCATGAGATTTGATTTTGTCTTAAATTTAAGGGGGGTAAGAGTATTCCCAATAGACTGCTTAATTGAGAAATACTCTTTATTTTGAAGGGTGCACTACCAATCTTCTCCAATAAACTCTTCATTTTAACTTTAGAAAATTTAAAGAACGGGTTTTCACTCTTTAAATTTGGAGAGCCAATACAACTTTCTATAATGAATTGCTTGAATGATTAATTACTTTCAATATCCCATTTGTTGATTTCTTCCAATTTGAATGACCTTTTTTTTTTTTTTTTTTTTTTTTAAGCAAAATAACACCCCGGGGGGTGGGGGATTGAGGCGTGATCCCCTACCTGTATATCAAATAAACAAAATGTCATACAATGTCATGCCCGTCAAGGCGGGAGAAAATCAAAGAACAAATAACCTATCACTAAGATATCTAGAAAGACTATCATAATGAGAATCTAAAAATACAATGAGAACCAATGATCTATGAAAATCTGAAGCTCGGGTATCCCAACTGGTCCATCCGAATGAGCGCTAGGAGGTGGTGAGAGGCCGTGCCCTCATCGACAAAGTGATCGCGCAAGGCGCAGCCTCCCAACTCCGCTAGGTGATCTCGCCGGTCGATTCCCCTCTCGTGTATGTGGGAAATCGAGTGCATCAAGGTCCTCGGCATGTTCGAATGCGAATCGGGGTATCTTGAACTCCGCTAAGAGCCAAGGCCACAGTGATCGTGGTGACCACCGCCGCTGGCCCAACTCGATCCAAATCAAGTGAGAACCGGGCATGCCGCAATCCCATCTCAAGCGCTAGTAGCTCGGCATGAAAGCTAGACACCGCCCTGGAAGGGCGTGAAAAGCCAACATAAGTCTCGCCCAAATGATCGTATCAAACCCCTCCGCCAAGCAATCAATGTGCCGGATCAAACGAACCATCCGTGTTGCTTGATCCGAGGGGGCCGAGGAGCTCGCCAAATCACCATCCTCTACCTGCGTGGAACTGTGGTGGAGCACTCCCCGCAAAAAGCCAACAAGAGGGGAAGCATCCGGACCAACTGATGGGCTCAGACGCCGACCTGAAACAAGGATCCAGAGATACCGCTCCACCTGCCAAATAATGTGAGATGCCAAGAAAGGAATTTGTCGATGCTTGACACTATTCCTTTCCGTCCAGACAAACCATAAAATCAAGCAGGGAACCAAGAAACTCAAGTGCCTCGTGTGTGATCCGTGTGTGCGGTTCCTCGAGAATGAAAGGAACAATATCATATCGTGGTGTGTGGAAGTGTAGTGTCAAACCAAGGAAGAAAGTGATTCCACACGGACTGAACAAAGATTATCATTCATCAAAAAGAGGTGAGGGATAGATTCGACCCGGAGGAGAAGAGTGTGGATTATTCAAGCAACACCAAAGAACGTGAGGCAAGGGAAGTGCCACGTGCGAAGCTTGATATCCACAGGAAGACGATTACGAAGGAGGCGCCAAAGGAATATGGAGATAGTAGGGATAAGAGCATCGTTCCAAATGGCACCGTGCGAAGGTTCGAGCATTTCTACCCCGGAGAGAATCCAAGCGAGTAAGACATAGAGAACCCACCGTGAGAGGTAAGCATCCACCTCATGATATCCTCGGACCCCAGTGAGAATCGGAACCCGGATATATCCTCAATGAGACTCTCGGAAGCCCACATCCTGGAGACCAAGACTGGTGCGTCTATCGCGATCCCACTCACCATCGCGAATAAACCAATCAATGTCATGTGCCCCAAAGGTCGATCCAAACAATGATCCGTAAGCGGCCCGTGTCCAAGCCAAATATCATCCCTGTTGACCCGGCTACCACGCAATAGACCAAAAAATCCGCTCCTGGGCCCGAATACCGATCCGCCTCAAGCGCTCCACCGATGACTATGATTATGTGTTACAGAGGCTCTACAGGGGAGACCGAAGCCCATTGTAACAAGATTTGCCGATCAAGAATTGAGCCCACAACGAATGGCCCTCGCGTAATCTCCACCACAACTTGTAAATCAAGGCGTCGGCAATATCGAAAGTCGGGCGCAACCCCAAACCGCCTCGTAAATAGGGTGGCGATAATATCCCAATCGATCCAATGAGTCTTCTACGTCCCGCATAGGATCCCCAAAAGAATCTAGCCATGATCTCGCTCCAATCGCTGCAGAATCGTCTTTGGCGGCCGCATGACCGAAGAATATGCAACGGGGTGGCCATTAGCGTGCTCCGAATAAGAGCGAGCCTACCACCAAAGGAGAGATGTCGATGCGACCACCCCGCAACTCTATCCAACATCCTCTGAATCACTGGGAGGAAGAGCTCTTTCGTCATTCGCCCCTTGAACAAAGGGACACCCAAATAAGTCATCGGCAAGTCATCGCGAACAAAGCCAGTCAGCTCGTGCACCATGTGCTCCCACCCGTCAATGTAACGTGGGGCCAAGAAGAAACTACTCTTCTGTACAATCGACCATTGCCAAGAGCGAATAGTGCTCCAAAAAGTGTCTCAACGTGACCAAACCATCCTCAGACGCCCTCGTGAAGATAACCACATCATCAGCATAGGCCAGATGCGTCACCGGAAAGCCTCGTCGCGTCCGATAAATCATATCACGATGTCGTCTAATCGTGGAATCCAATCCCCAGGATAAATACTCACGCTGGAACAAACAAACAAAGCAGGAGATAGAGGATCCCCCTGCCGCAGTCCCCGAGTCGAAGGAAAATATCCAGAAGGGATACCATTAACCAGGACAGAGAAGCCACAGTGCTCGATACAACTGCCAACCATATCAATCCACCGAACGGGGAAGCCCATGTGAATCATAGTCAGATACAGAAATCCCACCGCACTTATCATAAGCTTTAGCCATATCCAGCTTCATCACCACATTAGGAATCTCCGTGGCTGTTTGATATCATGGATAAGCTCTCGCGAGCAATATGTTATCCGAGATAACACGACCGTGTGTGAAGCCACTGATTCGGCGACACAATCAAAAGCGTAATCGAGACCAACCGCGCGTTCATAATCTTCGAGATAATCTTATTCGCCACGTTGTACAGTGCTAATCGGCGAAACTCACAGTCCACTTCGAGGGTGAGGAACCTTCGGAATGAGAACTATAGATGTAGCCGTGAACGTGGACGGCATGAGATTACCCGAAAAAAGTCAACCACCGCATCCTCGACATCCGATCCGACGAAATCCCAACAAATCTTTGAAAGAACAACGATGAGAAACCATCCGCCCCGAGACACTAGACGGATCAATCCCAAACACCGCATCGCGAACCTCCTTAGCCGTCGGCATAGCACAAAGTCCATCAAGATCAACGGAATCGGAAGCGGGAAAGTACTCATCGACAGGGGAGTCGGATACTCCAAGTCAAGTCAATAAGGATCGAAAAAGAATCGAATCGCCGACTTCCGAATCTCGAATCTGCGTGATCGTCACCCCATCATCGTCAATCGAGTGGATCCTAGCGCGACACCGCCGCTTAACAAATCGTGGAAGAACTTGTTGCGCTCCCCTCGATGTGCCCACTTAACAAGCGGCTTTCGGCGCCAAAAATCCTCCTCTATTTTCAAACGAAGCTCATACTCAGCCACACAACGATGTAACTCAGCCCGATGAGTCGGAGACGGATCACTATCATAAATAGCACGAGCCACCGAAACCGCCTCATCGCCCGCCTAACCCGATCGAAAACATTACCAAACGTCGGTGATTCCAAATCTTGAGTCTGCGCTTGACCCTATTCAACTTCAGGTCTTTGTAAGCTCCTCATTCCAAAACAACGTTGGGATGCCCCATGCTTCCTTGACAACCTTTGCAAAAAGTATGGTGACGTATCCACATATCTTTGAAATCGGAAAGAAGAACAAGGCACATGCGGTGCAAACCGACACGATATGAGTAAAGGAGCATGATCAGAGCGAACACGAGATAAATGCGTAACAACGGAAAAGTAAACACATCACCAGTGTTCATTGTACAAAGCCCTATCAAGCTCTCCTGAAGCCCACCTCTAGCCCACGTAAAGATAGGCCCCTCACACCCCGCATCAAATAACTCACAATCCGCAATCATATAGGCAAAATCTAGCATCTCATCAGACCTATCAGAAGTACCACCAATCCTCTCGTGATCATGCAAAAAAATATTAAAGTCACCACTAGCAAGCCAGGGTAACCCCTCCATACTAATCGCGATCTCACGCAAGGTATCCCACAAAACATATCTAGCTACTCTATCACATTTAGCATACACAAAAGTCAAATAAATAGGTTGAGGCAACAAAGCAGATGTCAACCTACAATGTAATAATTGTGCATGATCAACAAGAATGTCAAAATGTAACTGAGCAGTAGACATAATCCAGATATGATTAGAGCAATTAGATAAGCCATCATCAAAGCCAAATCTACGACAATAGAAACTAAACTCAGGCAAAGTCATAGGTTCTAAAAGCGCAACAAAAGGCAATTTATGACGAGAAATTAACGCATGCAAATGACGTTGGCTACCCGGATTAGCAATACCCCTCACATTCCAAGTTAAGAATTTAATCGACATAATTAACAATTAGAATGAGAAGAGGATTTAGAAACACCGATTGATTTTTTTTTGTCGTTGGCTCGCTCTCCTTTAACTAAGAGAGTATGAACAATTTTTCCGGATTTTGCTCCTTTTTTCGGTGTCTTGGGAAATTTATCCGCTCCATTTTTTTTTTTGTTGTCCGACTTTTTCGAATTATTGAGGCTATCTGTACTGTGACTTTTATTACCAGCTGCGTGTTCCAAATGACTATCATTGAGAGCTATGGGTTTGTTCGTGCGATGCTTTTCCACGTTTCCAATTTCCCTTTGCAAATTCACTGAAGAATTTGGCTGCTGCTGCTGTGCGAGAGCAAACACATTTGGGCCAGAGAATTGATGGGCTGCAATGAAGGGTTCGCGCTGGGCTGAAGGTGTGGAGGTGTTGATGGGCTGCTGGGTGAAGGTGTTGTTGGGCTGTTGGGCAGGAGCTGGCGAGGGGGGTGATATAGGGTGGGCCACAGCGGCTGGAGGGGCTGAATGAGGTTGGGCCACTTGGGCTTTTATAGGGCTTGACGCGCGGGCCTCAGAAAATTCCTCTGGTGCGTCTGAATAAAGGCCTGGGTGCGGGACGGAAGACTCAGCGGAGTGGGCTTGGTTCATCGATTTAATAGGGCGGGGATTAACGCTGCAAGCCGAAGAGGTAGGCCTAGGACTGGGCTCGGACCATTGGGCCGCTGACGAGGATTGGGCCGGTGTGCTGGAGACGTTTTGGGCCTCATTAAGACAGCAAATAAGGCCCAACGTCGCGAGCGATCCTCCATCCGGGCAAGACGTGTCGGCTGCTGTTGAAGGGGGTTGACGTGGAGGGTCCAGATTGGAGATAATGGCTGAATTATTGAGGGAGACAAGAAAACATCAGGCCCCACACCAATGATGGCCGCACGTGAATAAGAGAGAGATATTGGGCCATTCTTGTTGCTTTTCTCAAAGTCCCGGATGTGGTGGGCATCTTCCACCTTTTTGCATGGAAAAGTGTAGTGGTAGGGCCATGCGATTCCAAATGTTATCAAATTGTCCATTAAAATCCTCCAAAGGTGTAGCCTGCTGCGAAAAAGGAGGGGGAGTATTTTTGAAAGTCGTCACAATTATTCCCTATCGACACGCTATCCACCTTTGCTCCTTTAAGATTGTTGTCGCCCAAATCGACGAGCCGCAGTGGGGGCGTCCATCATGTTTGCAAGGGGAGTCTTTGGTGTGGGGCCATGCATATTTTCATAAGGAGCAAATTGGCCAATAAATTCTTCCAAGTGTGCTGAAGGTGGCGACAACTTGGGGAGTATTTTATTAGATAAAGTGCCACAAATACCATCTTTATTCCCATCTTTTTCCATAACCCCAATGCAAGTTGGCCCCACTAAGCATGATGTCTTCCACCAAATCGCCCGTACCCCTTATCAGTGAAGAAGACACGGTTTGTCCAAAATATTCCTCTTTATCAATATTCCCTTGGGGCCTCGTATCGCTGGACGCATGCTCCACTGCCCTATTGTCCTTTTTATAATCAATATTTCTAATATTGAGATTTAAAACTTCGAGGCCAGCCTCCATGCGTGGTTTATGGTCCATATTATTGGGAATAAGACTGCTTTCCATATTAATATTCTGCACGCTTTCTGAAAAATCTTCAATTATCACGTTGCTAGACCGATCTTTATCCAGAATTAGAGGGGCACTTTGATCGTCCAAAAGTAATCCGTTGACCTTATCTGGACCCTTGAATGATTGAGATAAAATATCCAATGGCTCAAAACCATCATTTACTAAGACAGAAAAGCGATTATTCCCAGCTCCTTGTAGTTGAGTGAGTGATTTGTCGTAAAATAGGTATGTGTCGAATTTTTTGCCAACTTTAAAAGTTCTTTAGAAACCAAACCCGTTTCTCTTGCTCCTATTTTAAATAAAGAGTCAAAGACAAAGAGTTTGTTGGCAAATATAAAAATATCACTCTTTAAATTTAAAGGTACTCTTAGTTTTATAAAAAAAAATGCTCTTTGAATTTAAAGAGTCTCTTGGGATGCTCTAAGCGATATTTCTATCACGGGGATTTTTAAAATATTTTTTAGTGCTTACGACGGGGCAAATGTAAAGACGAAATCAACCTCGTTTTGTTTTTATTTTTGTAATTTTAAAAATCTATGGCCTTTTCTATTTGGAAATCGGCTGAACCTCAGTTTTTTTTTTTTGTAATTATCCCTTAAGTTTATTTCCAAATTTAACTATTCTAAGTTACTTCTTTCCATACCAATCACACTCTTCTAAGTCCTCTAGAGCAAAATTATTGTTCTTGCACTGATTATATGGACCTCTTAGTATTTTACAACATTAATAACACTTGTTGGAATCGTATATATATGTAGCTCGTTGTGCTAACAGATAGGGGTGTAAAAGAATCGATTCTCTTTTTTTCGATTTGCTATTAGAATTCATGTAATAATATTCGAATCCGAGAAATTAGAATTAGAATCCAAATAAGAATATTTATTTGGATTCCTATATTATGTGGATACGTAGATGAATATAATTATATTCGATTCGAGTATTCGAAAGAATATATTTGATAATATATATTTATATTTATAGAAATCACATATATATAATTTTTAGTGAAATTGATTTTTAGTACTACGACCTATATGCACTTTTCTGGTTTGGTACATGATATTTCCGAGTTACCAATTTAGCACTCATATTTCATTTTTTTATAAATTAGTACCTATTCACATTTAAGGACGAAAATGCCCCGAGAAATATAAGTATACTCAAAATGAATTTTTGAGTACACTTATTTAAATTATAAAATAAATTAAAATTTTAATTAATTTCATTAATAAAAAATAAAAAGAAGTTTCTAAAAAAATTAATGAATTTTTAGAAAGAATAAAATTAATTATGTTAGATTAGTAAATTAATAAACATAAATTAAAATTTAATTAATTGAAAAGAATATTAGTTTAGTTAACTAATTTTAAAATTAATATGAAAATTAAATAATTTAATAGTTAAAATTAAGATGGTAAATAAGAAAATTATAGCAATTTTTTATTGATATATTAATTTTTAATTAGATTTTTAATCGATTTTTAAAAAATAATTAATTTATTTTATTTTATTTTTTCCAATTAAGAATTTAATAATTTAGTTTAAATATAATAAGTTATTTCTTAATTAAATTTATTTTTTAAATTTAATAATTCTAATTAAAACCTAATTTTTTACCAAAGACTAAAAAAATCTTGAGGGCATTTTCGTCTACCAATTTATAAAAAATGTGAAGTATGAGTACTAGATTGGTAACTCGGAAATATCGGTACCAAACAAAGCAGAGTGCCTATAGCCAGGTACTAAAAAATCAATAACCCTAATCTTTATATATATATAAGTATATATTTATTTCGTAAATCATTAATATATAATAAACATGTTGGAAATAAATTTGATTTGATCCAAATAATATTGGGGTTGAAGAATATTTCTAAGAATAAAATTAAAAAGAATCTGTTAAATATTAGAGCCCAAAAGGTTCATTTTCTTGAAGTTCTCTAGAAAAGTCTTGAGAAAAATATCTACATATTTTGGAGAAGAAATGTTGTAGAGAATTCTAGAGCGATAGATATTGTGTTAAGACTATTCTAATGGATGAAATATAACCATTAAATCAAATTAATCATAATCATTGGTTAGAGAAATGTCTTAGTATAATTAGGGTTGATTATTTGTACCAAGCCTCGAGAAGAATATTCCTAGCAAAAACTCTCTTACGGTTGATTATTTGTACCAAGCCTCGAGAAGAATATTCCTAGCAAAAACTCTCTTACAAATTGTCTCATCTTCCTATTTAGGAAATATCTCTTAGTCAAAACATCTCATTCTAAATAACTTATTTTATTCAAAGTAAATTAAATAAATGTCTCCTCCAACAAGTAATATCTTTTAGATTCACTCCAACAAGTAATATCTTTTAGATTCAAATTATTATTGCAATCTAATCATAAAAAATTATAGATTAGAATCTCGAATACAAGTATTTGAATTGATTCACATATGTATAGATTTGAATATATTTTTAAATAAAAATAAGAATAAATTATTATATTAAAATGGTAAAAGAATTCGAATAAAAATATGAGTTATTCTCGATGGAGGGTCTCGATTCGCAAATCGAATGAGTATATTCTTACGAACAATCGGGGTGGACACATATTGAGAAGAAAATGCAATAGGCTACATACTCACAGGTTGGGTTTGATACGCTAACTACGATGAAACTATGGATATGATGCCTAGGGGTGTAAACGATCCGAGCCGAGCGAGCTTTAACTTGTTTGCCATATGTTCGTTTAATTTTATACATGTTCAAGCTTGGCTTGAGCTTGATTCGATTTTAAAAAACTTGTTCGTGTTCGGCTTGATAAAAAATTTAATGCTTGAATATGTTTGTGAACATGTTCGTGAACGTGTTCGTTTGAGTTCGTGTTCAATATGTTCGTGAACAATTAATAACTTTGTTCGCGAACAACAAATAAACAAAAAAATTAACTTTTTTGGTGAACGATAAACAAACAAACATTTTTCAAACTTATCGATGAAAATACATATAAATTATTGTCAAAAATAAACACACATAAACTAAGTAACTAACCAAACAATTGGCAAGTCTCGCCAAACTATATTTTAGAAATAGTGAAAAATATGGGCCGAGCTTATTTAATGAGAATTATCATTATTACGTATTAGGATAGGGTTTAGGGAGTATTATGTATCTTAAGGGCTTTAAGTCATTTTAATTTTATTAAAATAAAATATTTTTAATTTTTTTTTAAATAATCAAGCCATTAGTCGAGCCCTTAACGAGTTTGTTCACGAACAAGTCTAAAAAAATATTATACAAGCTTGTTCTTGAACATTTATCAACGAACACTAAACAAACTTGTTTATGAGCTTTTAGTAAACGAGTGTAGAATTGTTCAAGCTCTATACGTTTATTACACGAGCCTCAAAATGTGTTCATTTATGCTCACTTAACTAAATAAATAAACATAAACGAACGTTATCCGAGCATATTCACGAGCTGTTTGTCGAACGCTCTGTTCACTTACAGCCCTAATGATGCCGAGGGTTATTAGAGTTTTTACTTTTCTTAGTTTTATCTTCCTTTTCATATCAGAGATTAGATTCAACATTTTTTTCGTTATCGCAATAAACCTTATACTGTTCCTATATTTTCTGATTTGTAGATTGAGGCAGAGATAATATTGGAAGATATCGATGATCAGCAGCATCACATGGACCTTCTCTAGTGCAAAGTGCAAACCACTCCTTGCGTTGACAAAGACGAGTGGGACACTGATGGATTTGTAATTACAAGCTTGGGAATTGAAGACTCAAACCACAATAAAACCGATTCTCCAATAGTAGATGATTCTAAGCTAATCCTAAGCTGTATAAAGCTTAGACTGGAAAAGAAGAGAATATATGCATAATTAGTAAACATTATTGCATATTGGTCTCATCATTAATTTCCACATTGCAAAAACGATGCAAATAAACGAAAAACCTACCATATAAAAAAAAACAATCACGCTACTCTAAAAACTAAGTAGGCACTGCACAATCAAGACAACCCTAACTATTCTTTCACCTTTTTACTAAAGAATACAATGTGCTCTTGCATTCAAACAACATACTCCAATTTTTGGAGGCAAACTTCTCACTTATGGGAAGGCTCCTCTCGTAACGTCCCGCTTTTTAATAAAGGAGTTTTGAGTGTTACTAAAATAAATAAGCATATATTTTTTTCTTAAAATAAAATAGATAATTTGAGCTGAAACAATAAAGAAGTTTAAAATAAATTACTTAACAATACTTCTTATATAAGCTTAGATTACGATTGGAAATATATCTTAATGTTATTATAATAAATTAAAAGAGAGCATGTCACATTTGTTTGAATCAAAACAAGTCCATAGTTCTTAAAATTTAAATAATTAAAAGTGACAATATCGGCTACCCCCAACATCCAGATCGCATCTACCCATTTGATGTGAAAATAGTTTGAATAATAGGAATGAGTAACATATACTCAGTAGGGATTCTAATTGTCCAATTTAAATATAAAGCATAATTTATGAATTTGAGCACATATACTTTGTCATCACATATACTTTGTCATCGATATACTTCGCATTTGGCGAAGACATCACATATACTTTGACATTGGCGAAGCCACATACATATTTTTCATTGGCGAAGTCATACTTTGCCATTTGGCGTCAAGCCATCACATATACTTTGTTTGACATTGCCACATATATACTTTACCATTGGTCGAAGCCATCACATATACTTTGTCATATAAACATAAATAAAATACATAGATTTTTCACATATAATATGCACATTGAATGCAACAATTATATTCACATTATCAAACGAGAAATTCATAAAATTATACATGTAAATATTTAGTAAAGACAATTAAAACTTTGCACTCGTCGAAAGTATAAAGAAAATCCCTACCTTAAAAGCAAGTAATAGAAGCACATAACTCGAAAGTAGAAAACCCGATTGCTCGGTTCTTCGTCACCTCAAAACCAAGTAATAGAAGCACACGGTTTGAAAGTAGAAAACCATAATTGCTCGGTTCTTGTCTCCTACAATATAGGTTCATGGGGCTAAATTGAAATTTCTAAACACCTGAATAAGAAATTGCGACTAAATTGAAACTAGCTTGGGTGCTAGTTGACAAAATCCATAAAGTTCAATTGTGTCTTTACCCTTGACAAAATCCGAGAAAAGTTCAATTGTGTCATGTGGGTCAATTGGAGAAATTGGAAAATTAACTTTAGAATTGGGCTAAAAAGCGAAAACTCGGGGACCCCATTGATAATTTCGGAAAAACTCGATGGGGTTTGGACCTAATTCAAAAGTAAGTGGACACGATTGAAAACTCAAAGGTCCTTGGCCAAAAAAAGTAAAGACCGTCACTAATTCTTCTCCCCCCTGCTTGGTCGGCGACACCCAAAGTTCTTCACTCTTGACCGAGGTGGTGATGTAATCTCCACCATTTTCGGACCAACCTGACCCAAAATTGCACCAAGTTGCTCCACTTCGCATCCGACTCTAACCAACCCCTATACACACTTGTATATACACACACGCATATACATCCCATCACACAACACCACCATTTTGAACTCAAGGCTCATCATCTTCGACCGCCAAAACCTTTTCCGGCATATTCACTCTCAACATTCCTTATGTCACACACCCACATAGACAACAATAATACTCCCATCTTTCATTCCAAAATTTCAGGCTTTGAAAATTAATAAACCAATACACCAGTTCTTAGATGTATAGATGTTTATTTTTAAAAATATTCCTTTTTTATTTGACAAAACGATCGTGATGTATTAGAACTCAAAGAGACAAAGCAAGCCAATGGCTACAATACCTCCCACAACCGGACACTAAAATGGTTGTAGGAGGAAATCCCCAAGAGAAACATGGGAGACGAAAATAGCAAACCAAAACGAAAAAAATAACTACACGGACCCAAACACGAATTCAGCACAAAGATCAAGTATCATGATGTTCTTGATATAGATTAAAGAAAAACACAAAAATAGAACCCAAAACTTCCACATCATGAATGCAAACCAAGCCAAAAACCACCAGGACCCAAGTAACCGCAACAACAACAGGATGACCACCGAGATGTATACAAAAGCCCTAGTATCGCAACCAACCATTACAAGAGTAACTCCACAGAAGTCAAAAAGACTTGTCAAAGCAGTGGAAACAACAAACAGAGAAAAACTAGACCCACTTAACGGAAGCACCCCAAAAAGTGCGCCATACTAATCGAAAAACATCCCCAAATTCGATCCATTGATTGAGCCCTTCCACAATATCCTTGTGATTTATAAACACCTTCAAAGACCCAAAGATTATGCGTCCTCTATAGCCACCACAAAATATAAGAGGATAATTGAATTCTCTCTTGCCAATAATCCTTCTTTTTAGTAGAGGAAAACCTTCCACCACCGGTCTCAAAATGGGGTTGATCCCACGTGAAGATCGTCCCAAGTAACAGGGGGCAAGATGCCACACCCTCCTAGCTCTAGGGCAATGAAAAACAATGTGCTCCAAACTCTCAACAAGATCCCCACAAAAAGAGCATATAGTATCAACATAATACCTCAAGAGTTTAGTAGGAATGATATTATGAAAACATCTCCACAAAAAAATGTTTACTTTTACCTTTCACCTTCAACTTCCACGCACCCTTCCACATTCCTTTGTAAAAACCGATCCTCTCGATCGCTTTTCGGGCTATTCGAATCTGTCTTTTTCTTGTAAAGGATGGCATTATAAGATGTTTTCACGAGAAAATTGACCATGAGGAGTAAAGTGCCAACAAAGTTTATCTTTCAAATCCGGTGATTAATCGGCGGCTTGAGTATGGCCTCAACATCTTGAGGGTAAAACAACCTATAGAGTAAATCCGATTCCAAAAATACCGCACCATCAAAAAGTTCAAGAACCCAAACAAAATTGCATACATGATCCTTAGGAGTAGGAATAAGTCGATTAATCCCGGCACCCAAGGATGATCCCGAATACGAATGTTTTTCCCATCCCCTAGAGTATCTTAAACCAGTTTTCAGCGCGTATTTTGCCTTAATCCAACTCTTCCAAATCCAAGAGTCACAATTTTTCTGTTCCACTTTAAGTAAACCCCCCCGAGAAAATATTTAGCCTTAAGAAGTTTGCACATTAAAAGATAAGGATGCACAAGAAGACTCGAAAGTTGCTTAGCAAGCAAAGCATCATTAAAACCTCTAAATTCCTTGATACCCAACCCCCTTCCTCTTTAGATTTAGACAAACTTATCCCAACTCATCCAGTGGATCTTATGACTACCCTCCACGGGGAGATCCCCCCAAATCTAGCGAAAATGGAAGCTAAATCATGGCAATTGCGAGAAGGAAGTCTATAACAGGACATAACACAAGCGGGAAGAGCATTAAGAAAGTATTTAATAAGGACCACTCTACCAAAGATGACTAAGGAAGGCATGTTTCCGAGTTATTCACTTTTTTTGCAGCCTCACAAACAAAATTAAAAATCTCAATTTTAGTTATCCCAAGGATCGAGAGGATGCCCAAATGTTTGACTTTAGTCCGAGCAAGTACACCATCCGCAGTCCGACATATATAATTTTTAAGCTCAGCTCGCGTTATGATCAAGAAGAAGATGGAAGACTTATCAAGATTAATCATCGGCCAAGAGCCTCTCGAGAAAGAGTCGAGAAGGCTTTTAAGGTAGTTGACTTGAGAACATGAAGCTTCACGAGCAGAAGAGAATCATCTGCAAAGAAAGAGGATGGGATATAACAGAGCATTTTCGCAAATTTTGAGACCTCTAAACTGGGACCTATGCATAGCTTGATGAATGAGATTGGAGAAAGCTTCAGAGAGGATAATGAAAAGGTATGGAGAGAGAGAGAATCACCCTGTCTAATCCCCCCTAGAAGGTTGAATATAGCCACAAGATTCACCATTCGGAGAAAAGAGAAAGAAGATGTTGACCCAAAGAATAAAACAGTAGGAAAGCCCATTTTTTCCATAATTCAAGTAAAAACCCCCATTCCACCCTATCATAGGCCTTAGACATGTCAACCTTTAAAGCCATAAACCCCTTAGTGCCTTTTCTAAGATTGTTGAGGAAGTAAAAACATTCATGAGAAATGACAATATTATCACAAATAAGCCTGCCAGAATAAAAGCGGTTTGACTCTCACCGATACAACAATGAAGATAGGTTTGATCTATAAGTTTTTAATCTTAGATATGATCTTATACATGACATTACGCAGTCTAATGGGATGAAGTGGGAAATGGATGTAGGATTTTTAACTTTAGGGATCAATTAGATAAGCGTATGATTTATACTTTTCAATGACTTAGAACAAGCAAAAAAAAATTTGACCGCTCTACAAATATCGGGAAAAACAATAGGCTAGAAAAATTGAAAAAAGTAGGGATACCATCAGGCCCAGGGCCTTATTGGGGCTCATAAAAGCGCTTTCGATTTCCTCTTCTTCTCTTGGTTTGGAGATAAGCTCACTTTGAAGTGCATCAATAGACTTGGGGATTCCTTCAAGAATAGAGGAGCCTGTTTCAACTAAAGTAGAAGAAAATAAATCCCCATAGAAAGACACCACCTCTTTCTCAATCAACTCCTTAGTATCACAAATGAGCCCGAGATCCACTAACCAACTTATCAATAGAATTTCTTTTTGCCTTTGGATAACATCTTGGAAAAATTTAGTGTTCTTATCCCCTCTTTCATCCATTGGATTCGAGATTTGTTCCTACAATAAATTTCTTCATTTTTATAACCACGGTTCAAATCAATTTTTGCTAATTCCATTCCTCCCGGTTTTTACTCTTCCCAAGGGCAACCAACTCGATCCATTCTCGGTTGATCTCCACAAACGGTTTTGCCGCATTAGTCTTGGCAATTCAAAATATCAACATGGCAGTCTCTCACTTTTGACTAAATTTTGAACATAGGAGTGTCAAGGTTATCGGTTTGCCACGCTTTTTCCACAACCTCGATTAATCCCTTTCATGTTTGCCCATCTTTGATCGAAAGCAGAACCTCTTATTTCTCTTAGTACCCTTCCGATCCGGGTCCAAAGCCAACAACAAATGATCTCGAGGCGAGGCTTTAATGATATGATTACCATAGCTTTAGGATGACAAAGAATCCACCCAGGGACCAGAAAATGATCTAATCTCTCCTCGACAAACCCCTCTTCGTCCCTATTATTCGACCACGTAAAAGGATACCCCGATAACAAGAGATCTTCCATATTCATGTCCCTAATAAAAGCATTGAAAGACCCACAGCTACTCTTATTTCTGATTCTGCCCCCATTCTTCTCATCCGACTGAGAATGTCATTCCAGTCACCCCCTTATAACCCACTGATAACCCCATTTACCCATAGCCTGTACTAAGAAAGCACATTGATCCTTCCTTAAGATGGGGTACACACTAATGTAGACAAAGATGATACATGCTCTGACCCCTTGAAGCTCATATTCAATCTCAATACAAAATTGGGTTTTAATTAGGCTAAGGACCGTGATAGAGGCATCCACACCACAAAAACCCCACCACTCAAACCATCCCAATCCACATTCGTCCATCTATCACACACCTTGAGCTGCTTACAAACAGTTTCAATATTTTTTTTTGTTTCGCATAAAAAAAACAAAATTTGGGTGATGGGATCTAATGATCTCCTTTAATTGAGGAATTGTAGAGGTCCTCCCAAACCTCTATAATTCCGAAAATCATCATTGATGATGAAGAGACCATTTATGGCTGGTCTCGCCGACCTTCCCAACATAAATATTTTCTTTACTTTTTCTTGTTTTATCTTCTTGAGTTTGATCCCAGAAAGTCCAGGATCCGATTCAGCGTTAATGATACCTCCGGCTCTTTTTTCCCTACTCCACCGATCACTATACTTTTACTCTTTGAAATGGCTCTGTTCTTTATTTGTAATATCCTCTCTTCAGTTTAGGGACTTTAGGAGGTGTAGACATAATCATCACTAAGAAGAGTAGAAAAATTGGTATTGAGAATATTCTCAAAAGGAACCCTACAGATTGAACTACTTATATTAATCTCCACCATTTCCAAGTATCCATATTCCTTTCGGCGATTCGACCAATCCTTTATTCATATCGCACTTTGCACAACCAACAGATCACCATGCCCCTTATACTTAGTCTTCTCCCCTGGCTCCTCAATAGCCTCTTTCGCACACTAATGGCTAATTGATCGCCTCGAGATTAGTAGAAGGTGTTGTTTCCTTACTCGTTATGATTATTGGAGAAGGAGTAAGATTAACACTCATTTGCTCTCTGTCAATTAATTCCACCCTCTTCTAAGCATTTCCATCCTCAACCACCTCATTTTTCCGAGTATTGACATTAGGACAGAGGACCCATTCTCCGTCGTCCGGAATCCGCTTGGAGAAGAGGTTTGTTACTAGACACTGATAGGTGTTTCTTCGGCTCTCAACAGATCACCATATTGTCCATCATTGAAGCAATTAGAACTCAAGTCACTCTTTTTAAACTTATAAGCTCTATCGAATGTCCAACTCTTCCACAATTGAAGAAAAAGCCAACCAATTTTTCATATTTGAAAGTCACCCAAACCGATTCGTGCTGACTTTATGAACATCTCTCGAGTAGAGGTTTGTTGATTACTGACAACTAGGAGCTTAATATGCCGACCGCTAATATGTCAGAGTCGGGATATAAATATCGAACATCTTTGAAATATTTTTCCGATCCTTACCCCGTTTCCATCGACATCCAATTGAAATGTAAATCCCACACTTGTAACCACACCTCCACTGTTTCAAACTCCTCGTTCAAGATGTTTGAACCATCCTTCCATTCTTTCAAAATGAGAAACTAATTGTCCAAACTCCATGTCCTCGCTTTGGAGCACCTTAAGTTTATCAACCTTGTTCTTAAAGACGAACCAGGAACAAGTTAAACCCAATCTCCCTCATCATAAAAGCCTCCCTATTGGGCCGGATAAGAGCCATTGTATTTTGAACCCCAGAAATTAGCTTTCTTCGATCCAAAAATCGCCCGAAACAGGACTTCGTTGCATTCTTCATTACTTCGAGAGATATCAACCTCCTCCAAAGCAACACCTCTTTTTCCTCCTCGAGAAAAGGAGAAATTTATCGGGCCATCCACAAGCTCACTAATCCCTGTGTCACAGGAAGCAACACTCAACGAGCGGTCACCAAACCTGTGGAAGATTCAAAAAACCAAAACAGTAAAGAAAGAAAAAAGTTAGAGAAAAAAAAAAAAAAAAAGAGGGAGAAGATACAGGATCTAAAAACAAAAAGAAGCAGAAGATAATAGAACAGGAACCTACATCGGGAAAAGGAAAGGGAAAAGAAGACTCACAAAGGAAACCACAATAAATACACAGCTAAAACACCAAGCACAACACAAAAACAAGGAAGCAATAAAGAAGAGATCAGCAAAATTAAAAAAGGCGAATAGCGGCGAAATAAAAGAGGGGGGAACCCTAATTTAAAACACCAAAAGAGGAGACAAATCACTCTAGAGAGAGAAATATCCTTCGGCAAAGAAGACTCTATTCCTTTTTTTTGTTTAAATATTCAACGTGGAAAAATGAGGGTGTGAGAAAATTTATATATCTCAAAATTTTTTGAAACATGGGAAGAAGTGGGTCTTGGAGGTTTTTTTAGTGCTCTTTTAAAATTAGCTCAAAATGTGGCACGGGAAAGTGGGAGAAAAGGAAGTGGAAAGTTTCGAGCTTCAAAATCCCTATAATTAAGGGATATAAACTTATCTAACGTGTTTAAGAAAAAAATCGATAAAACTCTAGTATTCATATATATATATATATATATGGATGAGATCTCGTGTGGCGATCTATCTTCAGGTATGGCGGTGTGGATTGATCTCATTCATCCACACATTTTATTCAATGGTATTGTTATTAAAAATAATTGATTTATCAATTAATTAATAGGTAGAAAAGGCATAATAGTAACTAGCAAAATGTCATAAATCACGCCCTACAATCATGGGATTGATTAATATCACGTTTCCATAATCGAAATTGTGCACCATTTTAATAGTTGAATCGTACATCATTTAATAACCGACTATACACCATTTTATATCTAATAGTGCATCATTGTATAACTAATTGTACATCATCTAAATGAACTTTAAAGACAAAATGGTGTAACCATCTTCGTATTTAATAACTTAACTATGCATCATTTTATATCTAACGATTGCTCATTCTATAACTAATTGTACATCATCTAAAAACTTTATAAAGATAAAATGGTGTAACCACCTTCCCATAATAACGCCCTACAATCATGGATGTGATAAAGATCACGTTTCCATAATTGAATTATGCACCATTTTAATAGTTGAATGCGTGCACCATTTAATAATCGATTGTGAACACCACGAGCTTGTAGCTCAAGTGGTATCGCTCACCCTTTGTAAGGGTATTGAACAGGGTTCGAACCCGTATCTTTGATTTTTTGGAATTTATCCCCTCCTCCAACCACTACTCCCAACTTATTAAGAAAAATAACCGGTTTGTGCACCATTTTATATCTAACGATTGCATCATTGTATAACTAATTGTTATTTATGTTGTTCCGATGTTATTTAAATTTATTTCTTTGTTGTTTCGATGTTGTTTATTTGTTTCAAAACAACTTTTACCTAGTTTTTATGTTGTTTTTATTCATGTATTATTTTGTACACTATTTTTATTATTTCGATGTTGTTCTATAATATTTTTAATGTTGTTCTAATAATTTTTTGTTGTTTCCATTCGAGTTCAATGTGTAAATACAATTTTTACCTATTTTAAAACTCTTTTTTTCATGTGGTATTTTTAATATTTTTTTAAGTTGTTTCGGGTTGCTTCCATACCATTTTTAATGTTGTTTCGATGTTTCATTGTTGTTTGCATGTAGTTTTCGGTGTTAAAATATAATTTTTACCTATTTTTAACTTTTTTGCTCAAATGGTGTTTGCTACATCATTTCTTGTTTGATTCTATATTGTTTTCTAGTTATTTCCATGTTTTTTTATGTTTTCATGCATTGGGGCAAAAATTGAATTTTGTTTTTTTATTTATATTATTTCTATAATATTTTTAATTTTTGGTTTTAATATGTGTTATTTCTGTGTATATTGGCGGGAGCGTAAAGTTTTGTAAAAAAAAGGTGGGAGCATAAATTTGGGTAAAATAGTAGCGGGAAGCTTAAAAGGTGACATTGTCTCCAAAAAAAGGACATTTATGTCAGTTGCCCTTTAAGCTACATACTTACCTCGTAGAGATGTTAAGCAGATTGGCCCTAGTAGCGTGATTCGGGCTAAATGGGTTGGCCCTAGTAGCGGGATTCGGGTTGAATGGGCTGGTGTTAAACGAGATGACAATATTATAACTTAACCCTAACTCTAGTGGACTTCGGGCAAACGGGCCACTATCGGGGCTATAAGTCAAAAATTAAAAATTATATATTTAAATTTAAATTTTAAACTTGAATATATATATATATATATATATTTAAGTTTATAATTTTAAGTTAAATTATTCGTCATAAATAAAATTCATGCAAAGTTTCTAATTACATTGCATTATCGAATTTATAAAATTAATGATCTAAATTTGGAAAACAAAATGATAAGAACTAAAGCTACCCAAAATTAACACTTTTTTCTATAATTTCTCATATGACTATAAGTTAAAATTTGCAAAATTAGAAATTTAAATCTAAAATTTTAAACTCGATCATATATAACATTTAAGTTTAACATTTAAAGTTAATCTATTCATTATAAAAATAAGTTGTTAGGAATTTTATTGTTTAGATTTTGATGAATGCCATGTAAAACTTAGAATAGAAAGTTGGCACCCCAATTCTTGTCAGTAAAATGCATTGTAACAATTAGAGCCGGCAAGCCGAGTTAAGTCGGCCTATGCCCTAACATGCAAGAAGACAATCAAGATGGAAGGAAGACTCTCTTGTGAGACAATTGAGTATGGCAAAGAAGAGTAGACGGAACTCTGAAGAAGCGGTGAGATGCGGTGAGTGAAGTATCGGTCAAGTCAACTCAAGAAAAGCCAAGTCTCAAGTTGAAGTGACGGAGAAAAGTCATCCAATGATTGGAAGCGACTCTAAGTCACCCGGGGAAAGCAAGGAAATGCGATCAAGTCGAGATAATCAGAAAAGATCCGTTGCACGTAAATCAAGAGATTTACTTAAACAAGTAATATCACCATACCACCTTTCTCGGAGTGCTCATCCCATAAGCGTGCAAAAGGAATGAACCAATGGGAAGCACTACACCGTGTCGAACTCCGAAAAGGTGAAAGAACAATTCATACGAGGAAATGGCAATTCCAAGGATCGCAACAAGACAAGCCAACGATCGCAAGTGACTTTCAAAAATAAGCCTATCTCTTCAACGGGCAAATTTTTGAAAGATCACTATAAAGGCCGAGGAATGACTACGAGAGAAGGTAACCCTGAACCACGAACATTCAAGAAATCAATTGAATTGTAACCATAAATACTCTCAAATCATTCTAGATTAATCCTCAAGCCTACATTACGAAGTACATCAATCCAACACTCACCGTGAAGGAAAGAGAACTTCAATCAGTTGAAGAGGAAACTTTTGAAGAAAAGGGGTCTACATTCCACGAAGGATTGTAGGAAGGTTCAAGGTCGAACCAAGTCTTAAGCTTTTGGAGGGCTTCGTGATCAAATCCAAAGAGCTTGAGCAAGTGAGTTGTAGTAGCAAGGCAAATTACCGCCTGCGTGAAGAAGAAGGCGAGTCGTAAAGAGAAGCCGGTGAGTGATCAAGGCGTCTCGCATCGAGTCCCAAAGGATCAAGTCTAAACCAAGCACTAAATTCTTGCTTAATCAAACTTAAGGGTGTTAAGTCTTCCGCTGAAAACAAAACCACAGTCGATCGAGTTAATTTAGAGCCAACAATCGAGTTATTCCATCAACGGCTCGGTTGAGTGCATTTGAGAGATTAACTCTTGAGTAACTAAATTGATTGTCCATCAAGGACACAGTGTGTAGTATCAACCCCCCTTCTAAACCTTACACTTACACCCCTTGGGACCTACAAGTGGTATCAGAGCGGTTGGTTCATTGAACCCTCCGCATCAAGTTCATGAACTAGATCTCCAAACTTTTCAAAGTCCGCTTTAGTACTTAAACTTTCAAAACTCTTTTTATCATTAAAAGTTATTATCATGGAAGCAAATTTGACACGCATCCCTATGTTCACTATTGAAGAATTTGACGATTGAAAAATTCGTATGCAGGCTCATTAGCATTACATGATGAGATGTGGATAGTGATAGAAGATGGGCCTCTCGCAAATCTTAAAGGTGAACACAATTTGCACGAAGAGTTGCGGTGAAGGAGAAGAAGATGTTGCTCCCGGACGGTCATGGTTGAAAAACCAAGAATCGAGTGGACAAATGATGACAGAAAAAGATACAACCTGGACAATGTAGCCAAGGACATCCTTTACAAAACCTTCGACAAAGCCATGTTCAATAAAGTCAAATCATGCAAAATGGCTAAAGAAATGCGGGGACGACATTGATTTGTGAAGGCTCGAGCAAATCAAAGAAAACAAATTATCGATGGTCGTGTCTGAGAAATTTGAGAACTTCAAAATGATCTCGGGAGAAAACCTGGATCAACCTGGATGCTCGGTTCACGTAAATCACAAATGAGTCAGTATGCGCACTTGGAAAGGAATATACACGAAGGAAATGTGTATGAAGATCCTAAAAAGTCTTCATTTGAATGGGAAATGAAGGTCATGGCATCGAGACATTCCATGGACCTATCAAAGACATCCAACCATGAATTATTCTCGGACCTCAAAGCCTACGAGTTTGGAGAAGAAAAGACCGAGGAAGAGACAGTTGTACCCAAAACAGTTTGCTCTAATTGTTAAAGATGTGAAGAGAGATGAGGTCAAAGAAGTCATTGACCCGGAAGAAATAAACACGATGGTTAAAAGATTCAACAAGTTCTTTAATAAGAACTACAAGAGAGGAAAGGGTGAATCTTCCGAAGACACTCAGACTCCCTCCAAATCAAGGGAAGATAGGCCAACCAAGAGAACAGATCATCGAAAGTTGAGTATCAAAGGGTGACAATCCAAGAATGGAAAGAGTGATCAAAAAGTTGAATATCTATCTTTGGAACAGAGACAACCAGGTCACTATGCCATTGATTGTCCATATCCTGTAGTCAACAAATACGGGGATGAAGAAGAAAGGAAGGTCTTGGAGAAAGAAGACAAGAAAAGAAAAAGGCAATGATGGTTGAGAGCTCTTAAACAAGCCAAGTCAAGAGAGAGACAATTGATTCAGAGAGCATGAAGTCGACTACTCAAGTGACTCGAAGAAGAAGCCTGATCCGCTTGATGGCCAAAGAACAAGATCAACATGACCAAGAAGATGAGGTACAATCTAACTCATCAAACGCAGACACTAGTGATAGTAGATGACACACACTTCATCACCCACTCGATCTTTATGATTCATTAGGCAAAATGATGAAAGATTTTGAACACATTAAATCCTCACACACACTATTGAATGAGGAAAACAGCCTACTCAAAAGTCAAAACTCAAAGCCGACTAAGGAGCCGAGTACTCTAAGTCACATAGTGATGAGAATGAAAGTTTAAAGGTCGAAAATGCTAAATTAATAAGCAGAAATTGCTGCTATAGAAAAGAGGAGAATGACCTCAAGAATGTTATTGCCTCATTCACTAAGGCATCTAAATCATTGGGTGATCTTATCATGAGTCGGAGAGAATGTGGAGACAAGCTTAGGATTTAATTCCTCCGTGTTATGTCAAACCTCAAAAGTAATTTTGGAAAAAGGATCTTCAAGCCATGAAGAGTCCGAAAAATCCAAAACTATAAATGTTGCACACACATTCACTCCAAAGCACAATAACAAGCAAAGCGGCCTTGGTTATAAAGGAAAAGGAAAATGACGGAGTTGAGTGTCTTTGAAAGGACCGAGAAGAGATTCAATGAGTCCTCAAACTCCAAACAGTAAAAATACTAAAAAGAAGAAGCAGAGCTACCAAAAATCCCGAGAAAACCCATAAAAGAAATACATATGATGGGAATGGTAGAAAATATCCAAGCCAAGTGATTGGAATAATGTGAACTATCAAGAGATGGGACTTATGGAATATAAGCCCAAATGGCAAAGGCCTAGAACTCAAAGAAAGGCCATTCCAAAAGCATAAGAGCTTTCAAGACACATACGCACCTAGGCACTACACTCAAAGACACCACAATTACCCAAGGAAGGCAATTGCTAAAACACATATGCAAGCATACAGACAAAAGAGACAGGTTGTATGAACTAGAATTCCCAAGCAATTTGCCAGGATTAATTATGATTATGGCACGATAGATGACAACCCCTTAGAGTCAAATCATTTGGCTATAGGTTGGTTGGATCATCTTACAATTTAACCCCTCGGGACCGGACAAATATGGGTACCTAAAACTTAATTTCCTTGATTCTTGGTTCAAGGAAGCTAAGTGCCAAGGAACCTGGTACATGGATAGTGGTCGTTTCCGGACATATGACAGAAATAAGAAAAACTCACAAAGTTCAAGGAAGTTAAAGGAGCAAAAGTCATATTTGGAGGAAATGAAGCTCCTGGTGAAATAAGAGGCATTGGATCCATCAAGAGGAATGGATTAGAAATCACAGATGTTGCATATGTTGAAGGACTCAACTTCAACTTATCGAGCATCACCAACTCGTGACAAGGGCTACAATGTTGGATTCAACATGGGTATATGCCGATCAAAGATATTGAATCAAATGAAGTTGTCTTTGCAAGGATGTAGCTGAGAAAAAATATGTATGTAGTGGATTGGTCAATCGCAACACCAAAGACTGCCTACTAGCAAAAGAGCGCAGAAATTGAATCAAGTTGTGGCACAAAAGCCGAGTCACCTGAATTTCAAAACGATTAACAAGTTTGCGGAAGTAATCTTGTGGAAGGACTTCCAGTCGATATACAAGAAGGAGAGTATATGTGATTTATGTCGAAAGGAAAACAAATCAAGTCGTCATTCAAAGAAAAGACATGCCCATCCTCAACAAGAATATTGCATCCGCTTCATATGGATCTATTTGGCCCAGTGGAACCAAACAAAGATAAGTGGAAAGAAATACACCGTGGTGGTAGTAGATGACTACTCAAGATATACGTGGACAATATTCATGTGTAAGAAGAAAAAACTCTACAAAAACTACCACGGTGATGAAGAGGATTCAAAACGAGAAGAGTCAAACCATTATCAAAATAAGATCGATAGAGGAACCGAGTTTGTCAATGGAATAATAACTCAAGATGGTGTTGAAAATGGTATTGGTCATGAACTATCGCAGCAAGAACTCCCATGTGAGAATGGAGTTGCAGAAAGAAGGAAAGAACCCTCAAAGAAGCAAAGAAGGACCATGTTAGTCAAGTGAGGCGGGGTTACCAAAAGATTTTGGTCAAGCAATCAACACAAATTTTGCTACACCCAAAACGGATGTATGATAAATAGCGGTGACAAAGACTCCTATGAGATCCGGATCGAAGAAAACCAAATGTTGCATATTTTGAATATTTGGATGTAAATGCTTCATCCACAACAATGGCAAAGACAACCTAAAGGCTTTTGATGCTAAAGTCGATGAAGGTATCTTCTTAGGATACTCAAATTTGAAAGCAAAGCCTCTGAGGATACTCAACAAAAGAACTATGGTTACTGAAGAATCCATTCATGTAGTATTCGATGAGCCAAATGTAAATGGAGAAGACATTGAAGACTCGGTGATAAGTTTGAATCATCCAACCATACTGAGAAGAGTCCCTTTGTCAAGTCAAGCCGGAATTATCAATTCACAAGAAGATGAGATAGCTGAATCTCAAAAACAATTTGGAAAATTTGCGGCTAAGTGATTACGAGAGACCGACTACAAAGAACACAAATTGCAAGTCGATCAATCCACTAACTTACTCCATCGATGTAAGATGGCTGAGAGACCATCCACCGTAACTTGTCATTGGAGATATAAGAGAAGGTGTCAAAACGAGATCGAACTCAACAAGAAGCTATGTTCACATGCTTCATCTCGCAAATAGAGCCCAAAGACGTGTCACAAGCATTGGGACGACACACATTGGATTCAAGCTATGCAAGAAGAGTCAATCGGTTTGAAAGAAATAAAGTATGGGAATTAGTGCAAAGACCCATACATCAAAATGTTATGGCACCAAATGGGTGTTCGAAATAAGATGAACGAGGAAGGTTCGTGGTAAGAAACAAAGCAAGACTAGTAGCCAAAGGATATTGCCAAGAAGAAGGCATAGATTTTGATGAAACATTTGCCCTCGTAGCAAGATTGGAAGCTATAAGGATGTTTCTTGCCTATGCACTCACAAGAATTTCATTGTATATCGATGGATGTAAAAAGTGCATTCCTAAATGGTTTATTGGAAGAAGAAGTGTATGTTGAACAACCTCCAGGATTTGAGCGAAGACTCTTGGAGACAAGGTATACAAACTCAAGAAAGCTCTATGTGGATTGAAACAGGCACCCAGAGCATGGTATGACACTTTGTCACAATTCCTAACCAAAAATGGATTCACAAAAGGAAAAGTAGATAGAACACTTTTAATTCAAGACAAAAAGAGTATACGCTTGTTCAAATATATGTGGATGACATCATTTTTGGATCCACAAACAAAGAGTGTGTGAAAAGTTTTCAAACCTCATGCAAAGTAAATTTGAAATGAGCATGATGGGAGAGTCGACATTCTTCCTGGACTCCAAGTGAAACAGTGAAGGATGGAACCTTCATAAGTCAAACAAAATACACCGAGATTTAATGAAGAAGTTTGGTATGGAGGAGAAGTCTTCTCGTAAAAATACCAATGAACACATCGATCAAAATGGACATGGATGCGGATGGCAAGCTGTAGATCAAACAAGATACTGAGCACTTATTGGATCATTGCTCTATCTCACAAAGAAGCGGGCGGACATCACCTTTCTTTGTAGGTGTATGTGCAAGATTTCAATCTGCTCCAAAAGAGAGCCATATGACGACTAAGAGAATATTGAGATACTTGAAAGGAAGCCAAGAAGTAGCCTATGGTATCCAAAGGAAGGAGGATTCAAGCTAATTGGCTATTCAGATTCGACTATCTTTGGATGCAGAGGACAGGAAGAGCACTTCAGGCACATGTCAAATGCTAGGAAACAGTGGTTTCCTGGTTTAGCAAGAAGCAAAACTCAATAGCCACCTCTACAAACTGAGTGGCGGTAATACATACTGGGCGGCTGTTGTGCCCAAGTCCTATGGATGAGACAAAGAATGAGAGACTATGAAGTTGAGGAAAAAGAAATTCCAATCATGTGTGATAACACAAGTGCAATTGCAATCACTCAAAATCCTGTGTTGCATTCAAGAACAAAGCATATTGATGTCGATATCACTTCATAAGAGATCATGTTGAAAGGAAGGACATCATCCTGGAATATATCTCAACCGATAAACAACTAGCCGACATCTTCACAAAACCATTATGTGAGTCAAGATTTGAAGAACTCAAGCATGAGTTGGGGTTAATTGAGTTGAGTTAACTTTGAGAAGACTCAAAGAAAAGAAATGGAACACAAAAAGTGAAAAAGAGTGAACACACAAATCACTCAAGAATCACCAGATCGGAAAGACAACAACACCGAGTCACGGTGATATGAGTCACTAAGAGAACTCGTGAGAAGTAGAGTTAAATCGGCCTAAGGGATGTCGAGTCACTTATGAGCAAAGTGACAAAAACGCAATGTTTTGACTAAGCGGGAATGTTTTAAGGAATACGTCAAAGATAATGATGATGTGTACGACATAAAGCCGCACACCAAGCTTATGATTGGATATGAATGCTGCCGCATTAAATACGAGACATTAAATGCTAAATAAAGTGCAAAATCTAAGCCGTTGATTTCGATCACATTTCAAAACCACCCGCACGCCCTTTCATAAACCATATTTAAACCATTTTCGCCCGCTTTCTCTCACATTTCTAAAACTGTTCATTTCTTTCTCTCAAAAGCAAAGGCAAAAATTCTCTCGAAACCCTATCTATCTTCAAATCAATTTAGTTTTTCCTTGATATAATCCTGAAAAATGGCACCAACTTATGACTTTACCAAGTTAGGAAAGCAAATCCACACGGCTCTACGGTGGATTTCGACGGAATGGTGAAACAGGGTCCGACGACACCCTAGTGAAGAAAATCGCTGAAAAGTTGGAAACGCCGGGCTAAAACCGTTTCTCGACGTTAGAATATCCGATGACATATGTGGAGGAAGTCGCACGATTCTACGTGAATGCTTAGATTCACGATGAAGGAATAAAGTCATCTGTTCACGGAAAGCGGTGACTATCACGCCAAGGATTTGGTGAACATTGCTCACTACCCAGCAGAAGGAGCATCGAGATCAACGGTTGATGTAAACCTGGCCGATGCTTGGAAAGAAATAGCCAAGCCCGACTGTGGCCGATAAAATAGTGTATCTGAGAAACAAAGATCTGCTGAAGGAGGATTATCACAAGTCGTTGGACATAGTTGCCAAATGTATCGACATCAAATTTGGCTTTGACCAACTGTCAAAGGTAAAGCTGATTGTAATGGGGCCGCAATCATCGCAGAAAAAAGAAGATAAACTGGGCTGAGTTTGTCTCACAGCAGACTCGCTTAACGTGGGAACAAATCCTTCGAGGAAGATGGCACATTTGGAGGATCCCTAGGATATGGCCTAGTGATTGGCGGCTAATGGAGGTGAAAGGAGTCCTCTTAGACATGGGAAGGCATTCCATGTTAACAAGAGGATGTTGAGCAAACCTCTCGCGCGCAGAAGAGAGCCTACGCCAAGAGAGCGACATCGGTGAGGGGGAATCGGTGACCCAAGATACTGATTGTTTCCTCTGCGCCCAAGAAGAAAAGCTGCCCAAAGACTACTAAGAAGATCACGCTGCCCGCAAAGAAAGAAAACCAAACATGCTCCCGCCCCGCAGCAGAGTCACCGCCTGTGGCCAGTGTCCCCCCGCGTTAGCCGGTCGAGAAGGACTCACAAATACCTTCTCCGATCGTCAAAAAGAGGAGAACCAAGAAGCCACGACGGCCCGATCCTCGAAAAAGATACAAGACGCCCCCGCCGCCCAAGACTCGAGGACACCGTCGAACCGTAAATCCCTCCGGTACAAACTAGGAGACGAAGACGAATTATCAAGCGCTCCGAGTGGAGAAACCGGTGAGTCGGCTACTCGGCTAGAGCAGATATCGAGATCGGCTGGAGAAGTAGAGTCTCCGGATGTAGTTGATGAAATGTGCCCAAGTCTCGTGAAGGCGATCACGAGAGGCAACTCAAGACACTGTTTGTAGTTCACAGTGAAACACAAGAAGAACTCGCTAGAGCGGATAGTGATGTAATGATCCTATCTCCACCTTACCCGGACATCCAAAATCGTCTGCGTGAGTGGAGGAAATGGAAGTTGAGTAAGTCGAGGGAACAGTTCCAACGACCGAGTTTATAGAAGAAGAAGAGGAATCGCTAAATTTCCTCGACTAAACATCGTGCTCCCAAAGACTTGATGAAGACAATCGCATAGACATCCTGCGCAGATTTTCAAGGAAAATGAGAGAGAAAAGCAAGTCGAGGAAGCCGAGGCACGTGAGAAGGCCAACATCCGCCTCTATCTCCCGCACTACGTAACACACACATCCTCTCCTTGATGTCTTCTCCGGCGGTGATGAGGATCCAGGAGAATGCCGCTCTGAAGAGTTGCAAACGCAGCAAGCATTGCATGAATCCGAATCCTTCACGAGCAAAGACCGATGGAGGGACCAGGAGAGTCCTCCGAACACACTGAAATTGATCCAATGGGAGTGGTTCAAAGACAAATCGCCATGTTGTTCCGCCACCACTTCCCACTCACTCAGAAGAAGAAGGCAATAAGGGACTTGGCGATGAAAGCGTGACAATGGGGACCCCGTCGAGCTAACCCCTATTGAAGGTGTTTTACCACCGCCCCAACGGCTGAACATTCAATCGAAACAAATGGGAGTTTGGAGACGAGTGACCCCATTCAAGTCACTCGGTGGTGCGCCACCGAGGGGGAAACTCCCCTCCACCGCAAAGAAGGTCGGAGGATGTTGCAGATGACTCCACAACGAATCAAGGAGGCGAAGGAGAGAAAATACAAACACAAGAAGAACAAAGAAGTTGCCATCAACTAAGCTCGCACGATTGAGATGTCTGGTGAGGTGCCAACCGCTCCGAGGCTAATGACGCCGATGATGAAGTCGAGGCACATGAAGGAATGTACGGGAGTTAACACTGGCGATGAAAGTGCAATCCATGGGGTTGAGACTCCAATGGATGCCACCACTGAGAAGACCCTAAGACAAATGACATTTGTCGAAAGGGAGGACAATGCCTCACCATTGCAAAGAGAGACCGCTGGAGGTATCAAGGCCCACGGGAGGTTGAGACTTCCGGGGTAAAGAGGTCAAGTAGAGAACATCCCTCCCGCTATCATCGACCCATCCGAGAAGGAGATAAGTGCACTTCATGATTCCCAGGATAATCCCGATGTAACCTTTTTCGGGATCGGGCGATGAAGAAGCCGAGTCATCCCCGTGCCAAATCCAAAAGACTCATTGCGGATGTTCCAAGCACGAGCAAGTCCGATCCCAAGACTACTCGTCAAACCTTTAACTTTGATGATGAGCCACCAATGGAAATCTCATCATCGTCCGATGACGCTTCCGATAAGGCCGAGGACCGTCTACTCAAATGGAAAAATCACCGAGACCAACGAAGTGTTGAGACAAATGAGGCTCAAAAGCCAGGTCCACTTCACAACAAGACCCACCAACAAGAGACCATTGCGCAGGCTCCTCAAGCCGCAGCAGGTCGATTCCTAAAAGAACTTCACGCACACCGCTCATCATCGAACAAATCCCGGTGGCGGTGATGAATCTTTTGTAGAATCTTTTCCTTTTTCCCCGGAGGTACCCGACCTCCATGAAGAGTCGAGAATGAACGCGCAGACGCTATCACGCATCAGCTCCCATTTTCTCATCGGTACCATTGTTCCGATTGCTTATGACTTTGATGTTGTATGGCCATCACCGCAGAACGGAAGAATCACCAAGTTCGAGAAGTGTTCAAGGAACTATTTGCCGAGGTTGAACGGATGGAGAGGCATCAGCCTCTTTGGACATGCGACCGGACAACAGAGATGCCAACCTTACAAGCCGACTTGAGAGGCATAATCGAGAATAAGGGAATGGTGGCAACAAAGAACAAACAATGCGTGTGGAACAAGTTAGATTCTTCAGGACATTGTTCAACAAGTCTTTGGTATGGAGAGCCGAAAATGCTTTGATGCAAAGACGAAGCCGAGAGAACATATTGAGCACATGCATGAAGCTCACACGCCGAGATAAAGCCGCTGCGTGAGCAAAATACGAATGATCTACGTTTGGAAGAACACATGACTAGAAAATTCAGCCTTCTCATAGCCGAGATGAAAGCGATTTCAGCAGAGTCCAACGCTACTCGATCCGAATTCCGTCTTTGCGCTTACAACGCAGCAGACTTGAAGCAGAACCTCGACTATCGCAGGCTCGACTTCCCGCTTGCCAAGATATGTTCCCTGGGGTTCCTCTATCCTTTGATGATGCCAAAAAGGGGGAAGAGGAATACCTTAAAGCGCTAAAATCAAGTCGAAAAAAAGAAAGGAGCAAATGAGAAGGGAAAATCAGTTTGAGGAAGTTTTGAAACAAAAGAAAAGAAAGCTTGTTGAGGGGAAGGATCGACAGATGTGACCTTGATGATTGCACAAACCCCAACAAGGTCCTCACGGTGACATTATAAGCAAACAAACTCCTCTGTGACTCTCGCCACTCCAACACTCTGCTATATCCATGGCCGATAAGAGAAAAACAATTGAAGCAGGGATGAAGGAAGTGGAAGGAAGAATGGATGCCCGAATTATGAACATCTTGAAAGAACACGGAGGCATTCCAAAAGACAGAGACACTTATGCCATCTCGGATGTCGGGACAGAGCCACGATCAGTTGATGAATTTAAAACGCTCGAACCGAGGGATACTTTGCAAATATGTCATGGCTCACGTTATGTGAAGAAGGTCGACAGAGCAGACTACCGGCGATCGCTCTCTGCTGGTCACTCCACCAGTCACTCAATTTGGAAAGAAGAAGACCCAAAGACAAAGATACGCCGCAGGTAGAGGAAGAAGCGAGTGGAGGAAGAAGCGCACTCCAGGCCTCCGCCCAAAAACATTGAATACGTGGATCCGGGAAAGAAAGGAGGGATCTACTAGGGTCGGGCTTGACCAAGTAGCAAATTTGCAAGTGGCTAAAACTAACGGTGAGTATGTAAAAAGACTAGAAGAAGAAAACAAGAGACAAACTCGGCTATGGGAGGAGAGACAGGAAAGAATAAGAAGAGATGAAGCTTCAGAAGGCATATGAAAAGAAAAAGAAGGCGGTGACGACGAGAAAAAGAGAAGAAGAGAAGAAGATCTCGAACAAGATGAGAGAAGAAGACGAAGGAGATGAAGTGTTGTTGTCCAACCCTTCGTGTATTTTATTATTTAAATACATACAATGTAAGTCTTACGTAATAAAGCTATAAATTCTTTATTTTCTCGTGTAGACAAATATGTGCTCGATACACCTTGTAAACAAGTTGTGTAAAAGAACAAGAATGATATGATCAATAAAAGAATTGATCACGATACATTCTATGTCAATACACTATTATCAGTATGTATCTTTCTTGTTTGCATTTTTGAATGGTTTAAGTTTTGGCATCATCAAAAAGGGGAATTGTTAGGAATTTTATTTTTAGATTTTGATGAATGCCATGTAAAACTTAGAATAGAAAGTTGGCACCCCAACATTAACTTACAACACTGTTCGAATCCGAACATCCGAGTTTTTGTATTGATATATTGATTAATAGGAAACATATTCTATCAAATATATAATTCATTTTATATGTGTTTATTTAATATTAATTGCCAAATGAACTCTTAATAAATAAACCGGCCCAAAGGAGTCCGGGTTTGGCCCATCGGCCGATTTCCACGGCCCATGGGGCCCATCTCCCAGGTATAAAAAAGTTCCTCTTATTATCTGTAAGTAAATTAATTCATTATTGTCCTACACATTATTTTACAGTATTCGTTTACAGTTATTTCTCTCGTTAACCATGTTGACTTAAGCGTCGGAGGGGCCTCCCTGGGCAACCCCTAGGGACCCTCTATCGTTTGCGTACGTGTGCAGGTAAGTTCCCAGTGGAAGGATTTTCCAGCTCAAGGAGAAGAAGACAAGAAGACTTCCTCTTTGGGAAGAGGAAGAAGTGAAGACTTCCCCTTGGGGAAGAGGACGGACGTGAAGACTTCCCTCTCAGGAAGAGGATTTAGGTCAACCCCATTGACTTGGAGTGATATGCCTTTAAAAACAACATCATTTTGGTGCCATCTGTGGGAAAAGCAAAAGCACACGAAGACACAGACCCGACCTCAAGCGCATGGAGTCGGATCCCAAGCTGCAGGCCCTGGGGCCAGAGACCAGCAATAGGAAATGCCATCAAGAAGGCGGGAGGCCAGCTACCTCTCCATCGGAAGGGCGTCGCCTCCTTTGCAAGAAGAAAGGATGCCACCACCTTCATCAGGAGCAGCTCCATCCATTGAAGAAATTTTTTCGCCCATCGGACGGATGCCACATCCCCGTGGGAGAGAAGGACGTTACCACCATTGCACAAAAGAGGGGTTTGCCCCTAAAGAAGTTTCCTGACCTAGGAAACCTTCCAAGTTCTGTTGGACGAAGCTGCCCGGAATACTTTGAAGAGTCAAGCGGTGGTCGGAGCTGCTTGTAGACCATCCCAGTGCTCCACCCACCATTGAGTATATGATCTAAAAGGTCAAGGAAGAAGAAAAAGAAGGACGCAAGCAAGAATCATGAAGAGTCGCCATTAGTCAAGAATTCCATGTGCCGCAATAGATCCAGGAATTATCGAGAAGAAGTATCACATTGAAGATGAGAGGCCAGTCCCCCTCATATGGGAAGGTCACAACCTCCGCTTAAAACCAAGAAGGGTGTCACCTCCTCCTCCTAGGGGGCTACACTTGTTGAAGAAGTTCGCTTAACGCGAAGAGCCCTGCTCGAAGAAGCTGCCCAAGTTACTTCAAGGAATCATGCTGCGGGAAGACTTCCCTCAGAGCTCTGCCAGTTATTGAAGACCAGCACACTCTCGCTGGAAGAGAAGCTGGAAATGGAGCCTAGTTCTCCCAAGTCCACATTCACAAGCCCGTAGAAGAGTCGCAGGCAGTAAAGCATCAGCCAAGCCAACTCGCGTGCCATCGCTATAGGGAGGAAGTTTACTAGCTTCTACCATTCGGGCCAAGCTATTGCCCTCGGGTATCAAGATCTCCAAACTCCCAGAGAATGATGAGACCGGAGGTCCACCAGGAGCACTTTGACAAACTCCATGCAAAGGCGGAACTCTAAGGTATAATCGATGTTTCATATTGTAAAGTGTCCAGGATTTATCCAAGAAGAAAGTATTCGAGAGACCATGGCTCATCTTTTTCCGAAAGAAGAGTTATGCAAGACCTCATGAAATGATTTGGGGGGAAGCCAGACTCCAAAGCCGGGAACACCAAGCAAGAAGAAAATGACTCATTGAGAAAACATAAGGATAGATCTCTCCTTCAGAGGGACGCTATTCAACAACTCAAAGAGCTTAAAGAGGCGTCTTGCCCCGCAAGGGGACTCCTAGCATGGCCAAAAGGGCGCACGATGATATGCTTGAGCCCGTGAGTCGCATGAAGACCCTCGTAAGTGGTACTTTGTCGTTGCAGCCGCAGCAAAGAAACTGCATGAAGAATTAGCCTTTACTCGACAAGAACGGAAGAGAGGAAAATGAATCGAGAGCAACCAGACATCAAGAAGCCATCACATTGATGGAGGATAAACAAACCTTGAAGTCCGAAAGGATAAGCACAAACTCCCCTCGGCGCTCGGCCGAGAATCCAAGAGCCATCCGCACTAATCAAGCTATTTCGGGAACAAGCAACCATTTACATAAAGACAGAACTCCCCACACAACTAGGGATGGTAATGGGGCAAGTCTAAGACGAGTTTGGCCAAACCCGGGACTCGCCCCACCAAGATAAAGTTGGACCCAAGACCCGCCCTGCCCCGCCCCACTTTGGACCCAGGACCCGGCAGGTCCAACCCGCCGAACCCGCCAAAAAAGAATTGTTTGAATAATGTTGCTTGCTTCTGAATCTGTGCTTAACTCATACATGAGGCTTTTGTCATGACTTTCCGGTATACGCAGTCAGTTCCTTGTACTAGTGAGAGTGAGAAAGTAAAGGCTCTATAACTTACCAGATTAATTTTCTAATTTGCACAGGCTTTAATTAATAAAAATAAATTTAATAAATAAATATAGTACATATACGGGGCGGGTTTGGAGTGGGTCCATTAGACCCGTTTTCCATCCCAAACCGGTGGGTTTTTCAAATTCGGACCAGAACCCGGCCCGGGACCCGTTTGTCCGGGTTTAAACCCAGCCTTAACGGGGTAGGTTTAATACGGAGATGGGTTCCAACCCTTTCTCTTATATTTTATTCTTAGGCCCTTACCTTCTTTATTTTGCCTTAAGCTTTCAATTTTTCTCAATTTTTCATAATTTCTTTTCTTTTCTTTATTTTCCCTTGCTCGATTTTCCTCATTCTCTTTATTCAAAATCTTTCAAGCTTCATCATTTTATTCACCTATTCATTGTTCATCCCTCTTTGCCAACATTATTTATTTTTCAAACTTCAACCACATCTCCCTCAAAATAAACATATCTATAAGCTCAAGTTTTAGGGATAATATATTTTAAGTTCAAAGCTCAAAATTTGGCTAACAGTAAACAAAGTTAAGGCTCAAAATCGCTAACTAGGGAATCATGAGTTCATAGGTAGGCTTAAACAAAAATGGCCTTAAATCATCTTCAAAAATTGCACACACGCCACTACAAGAAAATTTCAGTTTATCGACAGAATTTACCGACAGAAATAATTTTGTCACTAAATTTCACAGTTACCTACATAATACCTATAGAATTAAAAATATTATTTTCCCTCAAATTATACCGACAAATTACCGAGTTTTTTAATTTACCGATGATTTTTCGTAGGTATTTACCAACAGATTTTAGATTCAGAGGTAAATATTTTACCTACAATGATTTTACCTAGACTTTGCAATTTTGTTCTTACATACAAATTTTTCTATAGGTAAACTGGTTTTTTCTTGTAGTGCACATGGTTTCAATAAAGATACCTTATCAAGTTCTAGAGTTCTAACAATCATGAATGACACACTCAACAAAAATAAGACTGCATAATATATAAGCAGTTATAGGCACAAAAGCTCACATGCTTATTTTTCGCATCATGTTCAAATACTCAGTTTTCTCAATCAACCAAACAAGCAAAAGACATCTTTTCAAAAATTCATCATATATTCACTAAGTATTTCTTTTCATGAAATCAAATATTCATAGTAAATCATACGAAGGCTTTCTATACTAATTCAAACTTCTAAATCTAACTCACACAAAAACAATAAACGTGCTAAAATAATAAACATGTCTAATAAAAATTAATTTTTTTTAAATATTTATATGCAATGCTTCTACATGAAACCTAAATACAATTCAAACATGCAACAGTACATAATCACGCATTCTTGAAAACCTTCCCAAACTTAAATCATTTTCATCCCGAACATATAAGAAAGTTATCAAAAGAAATAGGAATATGTGATAAGTACTTACTTGAATCATGTTGTGGTGGAGGGGGCGGAGGATAGTGGCCTTCTTTGGATATACCATCGATCCATACGAAATCATCTCGCACATCCGTTGATGTTGTTGGGTAATTGTACCAAAGTCTTGCAAGTACTCGGTGTGATATTCATCCACCGTAGTGGACAATAGGTATGTATCATCAACAAAGAGTCCACATGAACCTCCAACTTCTCAATCCTCTCACTTAAATCCCCATGTCGTCGACCTCCCTGCCTAGAAGATTCTGGCCTCTTCGTCTCAGCACATGGCTCATCTTGTTCATCTTGAGCGCAACATCTTGTTCTCCCCTCATAGGCCAATTACCACTATGCCGAATTGAGGTAGGATTCGAAATTGGGAGTTTAAATTAGTCATATCCGCATGAAGAAGCCAATAATCACACCCATTATATCTAAGCATCTTCATTGCGGACAAGACATTCAAATTGATTTTAGTCCCACCATCGAGACATGCATAGCCGCTAAAACTAACATTAAAGTTTCACTTTCTAGCTTATTGAATTTTAATGCGGAAATAAGTAATTATAATAGGAATACTTTTAAAGATTTTTTTTTTAAAGTACGGAATAATAAAAATTTACTTCGTTTCATAGTTTGCAACGGAAATAAAGACTAATCATTGAAACAACTAGAAATCCATAAACTTACATAATGAAATGAAAATGACAGTTAACATCCCAATAGAAATTAAAATTCAAACTTTTTTTTATTTAGAAAACTTGAAAGACATGAAAACCATGAAAGACTTGGGTTCGCGAGTCATCAGGCTACTGCGCCATCTCCTTCATCATCAAGGTTCTCATCCGAAAATATTAAACATTCATGGAGTGAGCTTAATGAAGCTCAACAAGTAAGCTCATGCATGAATGCATGCCTAATGCAATATTATAACATTTATTCCAAAAAAAAATGTTTTCTTTAATTAAAAACATTTCATCATCATTAGTTAAAATGTTCTCTTTCATTAACTAAAATATTTCATTATAGGTTGTTAAAACTTTCTTGAGACGCGAGCTCACTTGGTGGAACTTTCTTCTATTCAGGGTCACAATGGGCCTTGTTATTTGAAACCCGATTGACATTTTGCCCGAAGGCCCATTTTTTTTCATTTTGCCCGAATGCCATTTCCTTGAACATTAACATTTGCTGCAAGCGGCACATTGTCAGAACGCCGGTCTCCCACGCCCATTTCCCACTCACTCCAGCATCATATAACAATGTGCACCCATTTCTTTAAAAAATATATTAATTCTAAACTTAAGATTTGGCTTCACTTAATATTGGGATGCTCGTGAAAAGCTATGAACATACATTGACATGATGCATGAACTTAAGTGATGCAACATATCATTAAATACGATAATAAACGTAAGCATATATCATAGTAATTAAATCACGTAGATGAAACAACTTAAGAGCAAAACCTTACACTCAACTAATTAGGGGAAGAACCAGGTGACTTAGCCCACCTGGCCACCACAAGCAATTGTGGGATGGAGGTCGTGGGTTCAAATCCGCTCCTCAAATTGTTTGTGGGGTGGAGGTCGAGGGTTCATATCCCTTCTCCATCAAATTGCTCCCGAGGCATATGCGAGCTAGTGAAGATTTGGTGGGAACTCATCTTGAATAGCATCCGTGTGGGTTCGATTCGGGAGAGATCGTTATTAGTAGATTGGGGGTCGAACATAATTGTTCTCTTTACGGGAGGATCTGGTTGTACGCCGTCACTGAGACCCGTTAGAACATCGGCAGTGCGTGCACATCTCGCGTTTACCTTGGCAAAGCAATGAGGAGCGGAGTCTGTTGTCCTCAGCATAGTCGGCGTAAGTAAGCCGAAGATTATCAAAGTTATCAAAAAAAAAAAAAAATTAGGGAAGCCTATATTCAATTATTCAAGCCTAATATACATAATATAACTTAAACTAAAAGAATCGAACTTTAGATTCATAAAAAAAAATAAACACAACTGACATGAATAAATGAATATGCATGCATTCAGAACATTTGAATATTGCACATGAATTTTTTATATAAAAGTCGTACCACATGAATTTGAGTAAAAGTCTTAAGAAAGAAAGCTAGTTTACCCCATTTGAGTTTCACTTAACCACATTATATAATTCCGTAATTATTTATTCCTACACTTTATTAATTATTAGTTGAAAACTCACTATAATCAATAACTCTTTCTGATCTTAAAAAGTAATGGTTGTTATCTTGGCATATCATATATTTCACCCAAAATTGGTTTCCACATTATATATATATATATATATATATATATATATATATATGAGACTAAAAGGAACGAACATCATACTTTGAGAGTGCCACGAGAATACATATGGGGATTGAGAAAATGAAATTTTATATTAACCAACCTGAATTATATCGCATGGATCAATGAACTGATTTAGAACCCATTAATCAACAACACAAATTCACAAATCCAAGACAAGTCTTTGATTAAGCACATGTGGATTTCAGAAAACACAATTTCATATATATTAGGTGGCAACCTTGCAATCAACTATAAAAAATATTAATAATAACTTAAACCTCAATTCTATATGAAAAATAGGAGATTACTTGTCAGGTTTGTTGAATCAACTATGATAAAATTCACTCGGCTTCTACCCTAGAATCTATACATAAATTATTATATAATATGATTAGTAAAACTTAACCAAATTTAATATGAAACTAAAATAAAGAAATAATTACTTAAACCTTCAAACTTCTCGGATAATTTGTACCGCAAATTGGATTATATTTCTTGAATTTTCCTTGTTTCCTACTTTCTTTCCTCCTCTTCTTCTTCTTCATTCTCACTCTCTCTCTTTTCTCTTCTTTTCTCCTCTTTCTTCACTTGTCTGATCCCTTCTTCAAACTAATACTCCTACCATCTACTTTCTATTATCCTTCCCATTATCCCCCACTTCTAGAGTTGTCAAAACGGGCTAAACCGTCGGGCCAGCCCGCCCCGCCCCGCCCCGCCAAAGGTAGGGGGTTGGGTTGAGGATTTAAAGGCCCGCCAAGAAGCAGGCTTAAATGGGTTAGCGGCGGGGTGGGCCAACCCGTAGGCCATGCTTATTTAATATATTTTAAATATAAATATTAAATCTATTTGATTTTGCAGTTGTTTCAAATTATTATCTTAAAATTCTTGAACCCAAACCCAATTTAACTAACTCACCAATCAATATATATACTTTGCATGAATGGTTTTCTTGATATATTTTACTGTAGCGTATGTTGTTTCTTTTTTGTATCTTTTACTGAAATGTAATAAGTATAACCAAACTATATTTTCTTTAAGCTAACTAACTTTTTATAAACTAACATGCATAGTATTAGTTTCTGTTAATATAAGAATTAACAATATCCATTTTATAAGAAAACAAGTGGGATAATGAAAAATATATTGATTGATCCTTTAATATATATATATATATATATATATAAACCATTAATTAGTTTTTTTGAAGGAATAAAGTATTAATTAGGAAAGAATAAATCAAAATTTTCAATGATTTTATTTTTTAAAATTTATGGGAGGGTCGGCCCGCCCAACCCGCGACTATTTTTTTATGAAAGTGGCTGTGACATTCTCCCCTTCTTATTAAAAATTTCGTCTTTAAAACTTGAAACCATATATAAATAATATTCTAATGCATGAAAATAAATCGTATTTTAAGAGTTCATTGCTTACCAAATAATTGGGGATATAGAACACATATCTCATCTTCGTGTTCCCACATAGCTTCTTCTATAGTGTGATTCCTCCATTTGACCTTGACTAATATAACTTCCTTTCAACTAAACTCCTTATCAATCTTATCCATAATTCTAAATAGTATTTCTTCATATGTCAAATTGTCATGAATATTGAGTGACTCATGTTAGCCAAAAATATTTGGATCATACAGCTACAAGTATACAGTGTAGTTTATAGAATAATGGCAAGCAAGGTTGTATTCCTCAGGGATTGATATGTGAAACACTTAGGCTAAAATAACAATGTATTCTAATTTTATTGAAGCGACCGAATATCCAATTTTATAATAAAAATCAAGAATAAAGTAAAAAGAAATAAATTTGCGAACTCCACAAGTATTTTCAACAAGTACAGGAGCAACCTTAGGCACATAATCTCAACATGTTTCTTCAATATTAAATCCAATTAAAGTTTCAAAACCAATTTATGCAATTCTATGGGTTCAATTCCTAAGATAGTTTATTGCCCCTCCAGGGTGGCACATAAACAGTAGAGTAATAACAATTGTAGGTCTCTCGATTCGATACAACTATTATTAATTCCCAAAAGATTTATGAATTGAATGACTCCCCACAAACAGTTGTAGGTCTCCGACTCGATACACCCATTTATGTCGGAATTCAATTTCCATCTTTGTTAGAACTCCACTTCCAAATTTCGTACTAATAAAAATATGACATGCAAATTATTGGCCAAATAAAAAGCAATTAAGAATAAGCACTAGTATTCATAAAATAGAACGCATGAATCAATTAAAAAAGCAATTAATCCAGATTTAACATGAATTCACAGTTTCGATTATGCCCCTAAGATCCGAAAGATTAGCCAAACATTGATAACAAATTCATAGACAAATTTGAAATCAACATTATGATATCGTTTAAGTACAGACAAGAGATCTAGACATAGAAAGAAAACCCCTTCTTGTCAGGATGGATTCCTTTCCTAAGCATTTGAAACTCTTGTGCTCCCGTAGATGCGAAAGGCCTTGTGGTGTTCTTCGCGACCTAGCCCTCCTCTCTCAGAAGACTTTGAATCTTGTGTTCCTGTGTAATTTGATGTGTTTTGCTGTGTATCAAGTGATTTTGGATGTTGTAAATTCGTTCAAGCCTTGGTCCCCTTTATATAGGTGCTTGGAGAGATCACTTATAGAGTTGGAACGGGAAAGGGACTCCGAAAAAAATGTGTGGCAGTGTCCCACACGGCAAGGCCATGTAGCCTTACACGGCCGTGTGGGTTTTTGCTCAACCCAATCTCACATGCCCGTGTGGCCTCACGCCGGCGGACCGTGCGATTGGTTTTTTCACTCTGAAACCGCTAAAGCACCTCACACGGCCGTGTGGTTGTTTACACGGTCGTGTGACTTGTAAAACATCCATATTTGATCTTGGGGTCATCATGAAAGTTGTAGCCCTTTCTCTTATATTTCCATAGCCACTTAAATCACCTCAATAGCAATTTTATAAAGAAAGTTAAGGCCAAAATACTAAACCCTGCCAGTGTTGGAAACTGTTAGCGCATTTGGACGTTTTTGAAGGAAATTCCTTTTTGTTCGATCATGCATTCTGCTCCCCTTCACATATTTGCTCGTACCTTAACTCTTGATCTATACTTTGGAACGTGATATCTCTTTTTATCCAATTTAGCTCCATTTCCTTTAAGAAGTTACAAGAATAAGCAGTATCACGCCGAACAAAGGAAACCAACAAAAACACACTGAATATGCATGAAAATGTATCAAATATATATCATTTAAACCTCAAATGCACGTATATTTTATACGCATCAAAATCCCCAGGACTTAAAGCATTTCTCATCCTCGAGAAAATTAAAAAAAAATATCAAGGGGTAAAAAGAACACTATAAACATTTAATCTCATTCGACTCCATACTCAAGTAAACCCCGCAATTCTTTATCAAGAAGTCATCATTCATAAGCTCAAAGATAATCAATACTCTCTTGGGTACTCGACATCGTGACTCACAAGTTGATAGTGTATCACTCGACTCTCAAAAGTTGTATGGATAGTATTTACGCTCAAATTCAATTCAGTGAAAGTAGAACTACCATAGGCTTGCAAATCGTCTAACCACTACAAAAAAAATGATCTATCCCAACACAAATTTAAAGACACTACCAAAAAGCGTCATTATAAACAAGTGTTTAAAGACGCTTTTTAAAAAGCGTTGTAAATTATAAAAATTAGTGACATTTACTAGAAAGCGTTAGCATTTTATTCAATTTAATGACACTTTAATTGAAGTGTCATTACTTAATAAAATTACCAACTTTTTTTTATAAGTGTCACGATAATTATAGAATTTACTTACGCTTTTTATTTGTGTCCCTAAAATGACGACACTTATTAAAAAGCGTCATAAAATTTATGACACTTTCTATTTTACTTACGCTTTTTTCTATTTGTCGCCAAATTTTTAAAATTTACTTACACTTTCATTGTTTGTGTCACTAAAATGATGACACTTATTAAAAAGCATCACAAAGTTAAAAATTAGAATATCTATCCCACATCGAAAGATTGAAGTGTAGAGAATGATATTTAGAGTTAATAAATAGAGACCATTTGGTGTATAATTGACTAACAATAAATATATATTCTAAATGAGTCAAAAATTAAATATTAAGTTTAAATTTTTTAAAAATTAATAAATAATTGATCTCTAATAAATTTTACAAAATCTAGAAATGTAAAATTCGTCACAATTTTAATGACACTAATTTTCAAAAGCGTCGCGACTTTAAAGACGCTCAATAGCGTCCCTAAATTTAACAACGCTTTTAGCGTCATCAAAACTTCATTTAAAATATATTAAATCATTTGTAATTGTGATAGAAAGTAGCGTCGCCACATAATGACGCATTTGATAAAAGCGTCAGGAAATGAATTTTACCTACACATAGATCTTGCGTCACAAATATTTTCGTGACATCAAATTTAACAACGCAACTCATGACGCTTTTAAAAGCGTAGGTAATGTACCTTGTGACGCTAATAAGCGTCACCAAGTTGAAATTTTAGTGTCGCTAAACACATATTTGTTTGGAAAGGGTAGAAAAAATTTGGATTAAAGTTACTTGACTTGAGCAAATAGAATTTAAGCGCACATACTTGCAATTCACTAACCCAATTTCATCTAAGCATCATTCTCAAGATATTTTCTTTTTCAACTCAACTCCACTCATATTTCTCATTTTTCATTCTTAGGCCTTTTCGCTTCTTTCTTTTTCTTTTTCTTTAGCCTCAAGCTCTCATTTTTTTCACAATTTTCAGAAATTTTATTTTGCTTTTGCTCGATTTTCTCAATATATTTTTCAGAGATTTTCTTTTTTTTTCGACCTTCATATTTTCTTCATTCACTCGAGATCGCTTATCCCTCTTTCTTTTGCCAATTTCTTCTTTTTTTCATAAATTTTCAAAGACATCTCCCCAAACTTATTCATTTTCTATAAGCCAAGAAATTTCAGGGATAAAATTATTTTTCAATTTTAAAGATCAATGTGGCTAAGAATAAAAAGTTAAGGCTCAAAATTGGCTAACTAGGAATCGTGAGTTCATAGGTAGTCTTTTTAGGCTAAGTAGGCTAAATATAAATGGCCTTAAATTATTTTCAAAAATTGCACACACACGGCTTCAACGAACATACTGAGAGCAAGTTCTAGAGTTCTATCAATCATGAATGACACACTCAAGAAAAATAAGTCCATAATATAAACCAGTTTAAGGCACAAAAGCTCACGGGCTTATTTTTCGCAACATTCTCAAATACGCAATTTTCTCAACGAATGCCAAACAAATAAATGACATCTTCCCAACAGTTTATCACATTATTCCGTAAGTATGTTATCTCATTCCATAAGATGCTCATAGTAAAATCATACTAAGTCTGGGCATTTTCAAAAACCTTGATTAAAAATCACACACAAAAGCAATTAAACGTGCTAAAGCAATAAACGTGCTAAAAATCAAAAAAATCGAAAAATAATAAAAAAATCGAAAAAAATTTACGCAAATTTTTATGCTCTACATGCGATCCTAAATGCAACGCAAAATACAACGATACTAATTTACGCATTCTTGACAACACCCCCAAACTTAAAATATGTTTCGTCCCGAACATATGAGAAAATTATCAAAAGAAAAGAAGAATGCATAAGGAGTACTTACCTAGATAGTTTCGGTGAAGCCGGGAGCTCATTCGTCAAATTAGAAATTGGAGGAGCAGATCGCACGGTCGGGTCGTGTGCGTCCACATGCCCGTGTGCGTCAATCATGTTTTTTTTAACCCCCCGGGGTTTGTCGTGATGCCTCTTGGGTTGCCTCCCACAAAGCGCTAAGTTTTACGTCTTTAGCCAGACTTCAGATTTCTAACATTACTTTCGTTGAACCGTGTCAGTTGAAATTCTTGAGCCCTCATATTTTGTACCATCCATCAGACGAATGTCGTTGCATTATTTTCTCATATTAAGTTCAATATCGCTTGGGAATTTGCCTTTGATGTTGGCCTCCCACTGCAATAGCGATTTTAAGTTACTTGTGTCTCCAAAGATTTCAATCTCGCACTCAACAAAAACGATGTTAGATACAAAGAATTTATTTTTTTTTTACAAAAATCGAAAATAAAAAAATATTTTACAAAAATCAAAAAAATAATAAAAAAAATATTTACAAAAAATCGAAATAAAAAAAATAAAAATATTTGCAAAAGCTTCAATTAAGATTGAACTACTTATTACTATATCTAAGTAGAATCCATCAATCCCCGGCACGGCACCAAAAACTTATTCGCCAAAAATATTTGGATCATAGAATCGCAAAGCAAGTGTACGGTGTAGTTTATAAAATAATGGCAAGCAATGCCGTATTCTCGAGGGGATTGATATGTCAAACATTTGGCTATAATAACATCGTATTCTAATTTTATTGAAGCGACCAAATATCCAATTTTATAATAAAATCGAGAATAAAGTGAAAAGAAATAAATTTGCGAACTTCACAAATATTTTCAACAACTACAGGAGTAACCTTGGGCACATAATCTCAACATGTTTCTTCAATATTAAATCCAATTAAAGTTTCAAAACCAATTCATACAATTTTATGGGTTCAATTCCTAAGATAGTTTATTCCCCTCCGGACGGCGCATAAAGCGTAGATTAATAACAATTGTAGGTCTCGACTCGATACAACTATTATTAACTCCCAAAAGATTTATTAATTGAATGACTTCCGACAAACGATTTGTAGGTCTCACTGACGATACACCCGTTTATGACTAAATTTGATTTCCGTCAATGTTAGAACTCTTTTTCCAAATTTCGCACTAACAAATATGACATGCAAATTATTGGCCAAATAAAAAGAAATTAAGAATAAGCAATCAAATTCATAAAATAGAACGATGAATCAATTAAGAAAGCAATTAAGCAATATTTAACATGAATATACGAGTTTCGATTGTGCCCCTAAGATCCGAAAGATCAGCTAAACATTGATAATAAATTCATAGACAAATTCGAAATCAACATTATGACATCGTTTAAGCACAGACAAGAGATCTAGACATAGAAAGAAAACTCCTTCTTGTCGGGATGGATTCCTCTCCTAAGCCTTTGAAGCTCTTGTGCTCCCGTAGATGCGAAAGGCCTTATGGAGTTCTTCGCGACCTTGCCCTCCTCTCTTAGAAGACTTCAAATCTTGTGTTCCTACGTAATTTGATGTGTTTTGTTATGTATCAAGTGATTTTGGATGATGTAAATTCGTTCGAGTGCCTTGGTCCCTTTTATATAGATGCTTGGAGAGATCACTTGTAGAGTTGGAACAGAAAAGGACTCCAAAAAAAAAATGCGTGTCCGTGTAGCCTCACACGATCGTGTGGGTTTTTTCTCAGCCCAACCTCACACGCCCATGTGGGCTCACACCTAATTTGATCGTGCGATTGGTTTTTTCCACTTTGAAACCGCCGAAGCACCTCACACGGCCGTGTGGCTGTTCAAACGGTCGTGTGACTTGTAAAACGTTCGTATTCGCTCTTAGGGTCTTCATTTTAGCGCTTTCTCTTAGCTTTCCATAGCCACTTGAATTCCCTCAATATCAATTTTATAGAGAAAGTTATGGCCAAAATACTAAACCCCACATGTCGAAATCTTTGAAGCTGTTAGCGCATTTGGACATTTTTGAAGGAAATTCCCGTTTGTTCGATCATGCATGCTTCTTCCTTCATATATTTGCTCGTACCTTAGCTCTTAACCTATACTTTAGAACATGATATTTTTTTTTTATCCAATTTAACTCCATTTCCTATAAGAAGTTACAAGAATAAGCAGTATCACGCCCAACAAAAGAAACCAACCAAAACACACTGAATATGCATGCAAATGCATCAAATATATATTATTTTAAACCCTCAAATGCATGTATATTTTACATGCATCAACTCATAACTTAAAATATGTGAATTATCTGGAATATACTTCTTAAACATCGAGACATAGAAGACATTGTGAACTCCGGATAGTGTTGGAGGTAAGACAATTTGATATGCCAAACTACTTATCCTCTCTACAATTTCAGACAGCCCAATATTGCAAGGACTTAACTTCTCTTTATTTCCAAATCTCGTCCTTTCATTGGTGGCACTTTAAGAAAATTATATCTCCAGCAGAAAATTCTAACGGCTTTCTTCTCTTATCGACATAGCTCTTTTGATGGCTCTGAGGAGTTTTCATTCTTTGTCGGATTTGCTCAAATATTTCGATTTGTCATTGGACCAACTCGGTCCTATTAGTTTTCTCTCACAGACTTCATCCCAATGCACTGGTGATCGACACTTTCTTCCGTACAAAGCCTCATAAGGAGCCATCCCAATAGAAACATGATAGCTATTGTTGTACAAAAATTCCACTCGCGGTAAAAATTTATCCCAAGTGCCACTAAAATCTATCACACATGCTCGAAGCATATCTTTGAGTGTCTCAATTATTTTTTCTGATTGTCCATCGGTTTGCGGATGAAAAGCTATCTTTGAAACTCAATTGAGTACCCATAGCTCGTAGAATAAAAAGCGGATGTAAACTTAGGGTCCCTATCTAACACAATGGATAATGGTACTACATGCAACCAAACAATCTCGATTATATATAGTTCCACATATTTTTCCATGATGTACGCCCTTCTTCACTTTGGTAGAAAATGTGCGGACTTGGTGAGACGGTCAATTATAACCCAGATAGAGTCAAATCCCATTTTTGTTTTTGGCGGTCACATAACAAAATCCATACCAACACGCTCCCATTTCGACTAATGATTGCAAAAGACCGAGAAGGTCTTTGATGTTGATCTTGACTTGTTGGTAAGACACCTCTGAACATATGATGCCATGTTAGGAAATTTATTTTATAGATTTTGATGATACCATGTAAAACTTAAACTAGGAATTTGACACCCCATTTTGCTTGTAATTTGTATTGTAATAGATAGATAGATCGAAAAGGTCGAGTCAAGTCAACTATGCCAAGGATTACAAGAAGTCAATCATGGTTGTGAGAAGACTATTATTGTGTCGGCTAAGTAATGCCACGAAGGAAGACAAGGACTCGATGAAGAAGAAGAGTCGGATGGGGAACATTTGTAAAAGTATCAGTCAAGTCAACTTCAAAGAGCCAAGTCCGCCGGTTGAGTGACAAGTGTAGTCAATCCTATGTTTGGAGCCGACCAAGTTACCTGGGGTAAAGACATCATCAAGTGAAGACAATGAATTAGATCCATTGGAATAAAGTCGCATATGTTACTCGATATAGTAACATGTAAAGTTGTCAGTCTAAAAGGGTTTTTCCGGAATTATGCAAAAGGAATAAACCAATGGGAAGCATGGATCTTGTGTCGACACACGCAAAGTCGGGTATGTCATTAATATGAGAAAAAGTCTACATCAAAGATCGTAGACCAAGACAAGACAAGCCAACCACCACAAAAGTGACATTTGAAATTAGCTTATCTCTTCAACGGGCAAAATTTCAAATGTGCACTATAAAAGATCGAGGAAGTTATTGAGAAGAGGTTACGAATCATGAACAAGCAAGCAATATTCAATCATTTAACCCGCAATACTCTCAATAGCTTATCAAGATATTCCTCAAGCTTGAAACTCAAGGAAATCGATCCAACACAAGCCGTGAAGGAAAGACAACTTCAAATATGTTGAAGAGAAAACTCTAGAAAAAAACAAAGTTCTCTATTTTCCAAGTCAGGATTGTAGAAAGGTTCAAGGTCGAACCGTTATCAAGTTTGTTAGAGGGCAAATCCAAGAACTTGAGAAGTGAGTCTGAAGTAGTGCGCATTTGCCTGTGAAGTAGCCGAGTCGCAAGACAAGCCGGTTGTGTGATCAAGGTTGTCTCAAAACCTGTTCACCACTTTGTAAACCGATCATTACATAGTGGATTCATCTAGGAGTTGGAGAAGAGAGGATTAGAAGAATTACCCCATCTTTGAACCTCTATAAATTATTTGTGTCATTTACTTTCAAAGAAACTTACTTTTCCGCATATTTCTTGTATATATCTTTGTTAGTGTCATATTTGATATCCAACTGATAAATAACCAAGTGCTAAAAACTAAGTGTTTAAAACAAGCATAAATCAAATCAAAGGGTGTTAAGTCTTCCGCTGTTAAAAAACAATCAACCAAGTTAAGTATTTGGCTTGAGAAGGTCGAGTTATACTATCAAACTCTATCGAGTGCGTTGAGTGGGTAACTTAGTGGAAAAGCAAACCTAGTTGTTCATTAAGGACACAACTGTTTGAGTCAACTCTGTTGAATTATTTTACAAGGACTAAATCGAAAATTTGGTAAGGTTTATTCAACCCCCCCTCCTCAACTTTACTTATCTTTGTAATTATGACAGTCACAGTAAAAGCTGCACAGCAAACCATATGATTGGATATAAATGTTGCTGCATTTAATGCGGGGAATTAAATGCAGTTTTGAAGCTATAATCTTAGCCGTTGATCTCGATCAAGAATTTCAAAATCCGAAATATGTGCTTTCATGTTACTTATATACGAAACTTTGTCTTTCTATCTCCTCACGCGAACTATTCATCTTCAAGCAAAGAAAGTGCATTCTCTCTTAAACTTAGTTCAAACCCTAGTTCTTTCAAGCAGGCTTTCTCGCATTTCAATCCGTAGAAACCTCAGGAAATGGCTCCAAAACATGATTTCGTGAAGCACTCAAAGCAAATCCACACTGGTGCTTCTGTGGATTTTGAAAGAATCAAACAAGGTATCGATGAAACCATGGTCAAGAAAATAACTGAAAATTTGGAGAAGTCTGGTCTGAAGGACTTTCTGACGATGGAGTTCACTCATACGTACCTTGAAGAGGTCGCTATGTTTTATGTGAAAACTGAAGTGCATGATGATGGAATCCGATCATCGATCCACATCAAGGTCATCAAACTCAGTGCCAAAGATCTTGTTGAGCACTGTTTGTTTCCCGCTGAGGGTTTTAAGGACATCTCTGAGTAGGATGTCGACTTAGCTGCGGTTTGGAAAGAAGTTGCCAAGCTCGAGTGTGCGGCGAATGTGGTCTATACAACAAAGAAAGAATCCTTGAAGGGCGACTATCAAAGTGATGGATGTCATCTCGAAGTGCGTTGACATGAAATTTGGAAGCTTCAACCAGCTGTGCAAGACTAAGCTGATCGTGATGGCTGCGATCATGCAAGAGAAGAAAGTAAACTGGGCTGAGTTTGTTTATAGCAGACTCTGCCAAAATGTGCTGAACAGGACCTACAGGGAGGATGGGTCCTTTGGATGTTCCCTGGGTTATGTCCTGGTAATTGGCCATCTAATGGAGGTGAAGGGTATTGCTTTACGCCATGGCAAGTCCTTCCATGTCAACAAAAAGATGTTCAGAGGGAACCTCTCAGCATCCTAGAAGAAGGCTCATGCTAGAAGGGCTGATACCAGTGAGGCAGAATAAGCTGATCCTGAAGACACAGCTGAGACTCATCCAGCCAAGAAGAGAGTTGCGGTATCTAAGCCTGCACCTGCTCCCGAGCCAAGTCCAAAGCTCCTGCCCACAGAGCCTAGTCTTCTGCCCGTGCAGCTGAGACTCCTACCCCTGCAGCCGAGATAGCAGAGGAACCTCAAATTCCCTCCCCTATCTTAAAGAAGAAGATGACTGCCAAGTCAATAAATGTAGTTGCCTCTAAGAAAAGTGTCCAAGGACCCGATACCGAAGAATATCTTTGAGATGGAAAGAAATCCCACTTGGTTTGCCCCAAAAAGAGACAGCTTGTTCAAGCACTCGAGCTTGAAAAGACAAGCCTAAATCCGACTCGAGACGGAGATAGCGAGACTTGATGCTCGGGAAGAGCGATCTTACGAAGTTGTCGATATACCTGAGAAGATTGCTGATGTTGATCAGCAGAGATTCGTCGAAGACCCAGCTATGAGGCAAACAACTGAGAAAGTTGAAACAGCTGAGACAACAAACCCTATTCCAGAAAAAGTTGTCTCACCTCCTCGGATAGACGTTGTTGAGTCTGAGGAAAAAGCAATGTCCCCTAACCCCCATTCAGGAAACTGTCTCTCCAGTTTACGCTGACATTCAAAGGCGTTTGAGAGAATGGAGGGAATGGAAGCTGGATCATTCAAGGGTATAGTTCACTCGCCGAGTTCATCGAGGAGGAAGAAGAGCTTCTCCGATTCCTTGGTGTTAATGATGTCAAATCTGCTCTTGATGAAGAAAATTTCTTGGACATCCTCCGCATTATTAAAGAGGATGAGAAGGAGAAAGCTGAGGAGCGAGCCCAAGCCCTAGAGAAGTCCAAAATGTGTGCCTTCACAGGTACTCTTGAACATACACATAAGCATCTTCATGAGTACATAGATAGCGATGAAGACATGGATCCAACTACCGCAGTTGAGAAGTCAAAAGCTGCAGCAAGCATTGCGAGAATCGAGCCATGCACGAGAAAAGTTTCTTAGAAGGTCCAGAGATTCTCTCCCAAACTCTCCTTCGACGGATCCTTTGGGTGTGGCGCAGAGATTGCATCAACCCAATTTGTCACCACGTCCCCTGTGCAATCGAGATGATGGCTCTAGGGAAATGGCGATGAAGTGGGACTTTGGGCCCCCAAGCTAAGCCTACCCCGAAGAAAGTATTAATGCACCTACTTGCGGTCTGTACACTCAGAGGAAAAGCCGCGTCTTAGGGAGCGAGTGACCTACTCTCATTCACTCGGTGGTGCGCCGAGGGGGAAACTCTCTCCACCACAATTTTGGGTTGGAGGTTGTTGTGGGAGACACACAATTACGATTAGGAGGCGAAGTTGAGAAGGAACTTACATAAGAACAAAGTGACATTAACGACGCTCAAACAATTAAGTCTGTTTTTTGGATTCGCAAGTTGAGGCAAATGATGGTGAAGCTACGGGAGTTAACACTCACGGGCTCGAAAGTGCAATCTAAGGAGTTGAGACTCCAATGGATACCAATATCCAAGACCCTAAGACAACTATGTCTTCGAATGGATAATTGAAGAACCTAAGACGAGTTGAAATTGTCGAAGGAACATAGCTTGATAAAGACTATTGGGGGTGTAGAAGGCCCAGGGAGGTTGAGACTTCCCGGGTAAGGGTAAAGATGATCGAACATTCCTCCGAATGAAGGCGATGATGCGAGAAAAAGGAGATAAAGCGCTCTTCATGACTCCCAAGAGAATATTGATACATCATTTCGGGATCGAAAGATAAGTGAGTCCACTCCACATGAAAATCCTATGATGGACATAGGCTGAGGATGTTCTCAATTCTCGAGAGCAAGTCAAGAAGACGGCTCCTATGAGATTTAACTTTGGTGATGAGCCATCTCTAAGGCCTCATCATCTTCCGAGGGGCGATGAGACAGTGAGGAATAGGTTATTAATTTAACGAGAAAACATTGAGACGAAGAAGTCATTAAGACAGTGAGGCTTAGTCGGTGAGCACACACCAATAGATGCTCGGTGCGATAGAGTCAACAAATGTGAGCTTCCACATTGCAGCGATAACGACTCAACGGCAAATTCTGATGGCTCCCCGAGATATGACATCTGCCGATAATCTTTGCCGTGGTGAGGCACGTGAGAGTGATTCTACTCATCAAGAACAAGGCGGGCTCCACAAGCAAAAGACTCGGAGATCCCATTTGTTCGAGATGATGTTTTTGAGGAAGAATTTCCGTTCACCGTTGAATTTCCAGCGTTAGAAGCTAAATCTGCCAGAGAATTAAGAAAATATACAGTGCGCGAAGAGCCAGTCATCCCCTCGGATACGATTGTTCCCATAGATTTTGATTTTGATGCGGAGAATGGCCAAGTGAAAGTCAACCTCATGGTGAGTTTCGTAAAGCTTTCAAGACTATCTGCGAAGAAATTGAGAAGATGGAACGCCATCAAGCATCTTTGGACCTCCAACTGGACAATCGTGATGCCACCCTCACAGCAAATTTGAGAAGGATTGTAGTGCGCATCGGGGAATGGGGCTGCTTGCAGTGACGGCTATGAGATCCCGAGCAAGTCCGCCACTTCAAGGCCTTATTTGCGAAAATGCTTTATTGTGGAGTGCGGATAATTCAATGAACCAACAACGGATGAAGGAGTATATTGCGTGGATTGAATAATCCCATAATTTGGATATGGAGTTGCTGCAACATTTCCACAAGAATGAAATTGCCCGACTCAAGAACAATATGAATGAGAAATTCAGCCTTCTCATGGCTGAAATGAAGATCGTAACAGCTGAGTCGAAGGCCACACGCTCGGAATTTCGAAAGGCGTATGATGCAGTAGACGCCAAGAATAACTCGATAAACAGCCGACTGGACTTTATCCTCAGTGGTTTGTTCCATGGGATCCCTCTCTCTTTTGGTGATGATGCCAAAAAGGGAAAAGAGGAGTCCCTCAAGGAATTGAAGAAAGAAGCAATGAAGAAAGGAGGTGACAAAGCTGGAGGGGAACGAAGTTCGAAGGATATGAAGTTGATGTACGCTGAAACCCCTCATTTAGGTCAAGTCACAGCTGATATTCTCAGCAAGCTACCCGTGAACTTACCAATTGAAAAAGCTATTGTGGCCATGAAAGATAAGAGAAAGGTCATCAAGTTTGCATTTAAGAAGGTAGGCGAGGATATGTCGACGACGAGTGGAAGAACTCTTAAAATAGCATAGTGGTCTTCCAATTTGGATTAGAAAATGCCATGATAGAGCCCCCATAGAAGTAATGCCGGATGTAGGATCGGAGCCGGATCTATGAAGAATTTCAAACTTTGGAAGTTGAAGGCTACTTTCCAAGGGATGACTTTGACTCAAGCCTGGGAGTTGTACTGGGAAAAATGCCTGGAGGTGTGCAACACGGCTGAGAAGCAGCAGAGTACCAGCAGTCACTCAGCTGGAAAATCCAAGGCTCATGTACAGTACGCTCTTAGAGAAAGAGGAGCAGAGTCAAGAAATGGAAGACAAAATGGCACGGGAAGAAGTTCTCAATCTCGGCCAAGGCCAAAAGATGTCACTTTTGTAGATCCTGATAAAAGGGGAATTACATACTGGGCTGGGCATGACCATCTTGCAAACTTAGAAGTTGCTCGTAAAATTGAAGAAGCCAAGAAGAGGATGGCAGAAGAAAGCGCCACAGCGACTCGTGAATGGGAAGAAAGGCAGCGAAGGGATGACCCTGCTGCAAAGCGAGCGTATAAGAAAAAGAAAAGGGAAGAAGATGAGAAGAAGAGAAAAAGAGCTGATGATGAAGATCGCAGAAGAGCTGAAGAAGAGAGAGGAAGGAAGCAACAAAGGCGTTGAAGTGTACTGCGAACCCCTTCGTGTATTTTTTGTGTAAATATGTTTCAATGTAAGTCTTCTGTAATAAGCTCTGTAAACTTCCTTGTAACTTAGCTTAGATACATTTTGTACTGATGTATTTGTATAGAGCTTTATATAGAGAAATCCATGTAAACAACTTTGTAGAGGACAAAAATGTTATAATCAATAAAATGATTCATTCAAGCATACATTTTTGTTACTACACTTTGCTTTCGTATATCTTTTTTTTGTTTACTTATTCATTTAAGTTTTGGCATCATCAAAAAGGGGGAAATTGTTAGAAAATTTATTTTATAGATTTTGATGATACCATGTAAAACTTAAACTAGGAAGTTGGCACCCCTTTTTGCTTGTAATTTGTATTGTAATAGATATGATTTGGAAAAGGTGAGTCAAGTCACTATGCCAAAGATTACAAGAAATCAAGCATGATTTGTGAGAACTTAAGTGAAGAAGATACCAAAGATACCATGTAAAACTTAAACGTTGTTGTATGTCGGCTAAGTAATGCCACGAAGGAAGACAAGGACTCGACTGAAGAAGAGTCAGCTGGGGAACAACTGTAAGAAGTGTCAGTCAAGTCAACTTAAAAGAGCCAAGTCTGTCGGTTGAGTGGCAGTGTAGTCAATCCTATGTTTGGAGACTCAAGTTACAGGGTAAAAACGATGATCAAGTGAAGACAATGAATTAGATCCATTGGAATAAAGTCGCATATGTTACTCGATATAGTAACATGTAAAGTTGTCAGTCTAAAAGGGTTTTTCGGAATTATGCAAAAGGAATAAACCAATGGGAAGATCTTGGATCTTGTGTCGGACACTGCAAAGCTGGTATGTCATTAACACAAGAAAAATTCTACATCAAGGGCAGACCAAGACAAGAGAAGCCAACAACCACAAAAGTGACATATGAAATTGGCCTATCTCTTCAACGGGCAAAATTTGAAATGTGCACTATAAAAGGTGAAGAAGTTATTGAGTAGAGGCTACTGAACCACGAACAAGCAAGAAATATTCAAGCATTTAACTTACAATACTCTCAAAGCTTATCAAGATATTCCTCAAGCCTCGAAACTCGAAGAAAATCGATCCAACACAAGCTGTGAAGGAAAGATAACTTCAAATCTGTTGAAGAGGAAACTCTAGAAGAAACCAAAGGGGTCTATTTTCCAAGTCAGGATTGTAGAAATGTTCAAGGTCGAACCATTATCAAATTTGTTGGAGGGATTCGTGATCAAATCCAAGAACTTGGGAAGTGAACTGAAAAGTAGCAAGCAATTTGCCCTATGAAGAAGCTAAGTCGCAAGAGAAGCTTTGTGTGATCAAAGGCGTCTCTCGTTGTTCACCGCTTTGTAAAACGATCTGTTACATAGTGAATTCCTCCAGGAGTTGGAGAAGAGAGGATTAGAAGAATTACCCCATCTTCGAACCTCTATAAATTATTTGTGTCATTTACTTTCAGCAAACTTACTTTCCTGCATATTTACTGTATATCTATTGTTAGTATCATATTTGCTATCCAACTGATAAATAACCAAGTGCTAAAAACTAAGTGTTTAAAACAAGCATAAATCAAATCAAAGGGTGTTAAGTCTTCCGCTGTTAAAAACCAATCAGCCAAGTTAAGTATTTGGCTTGAGAAGCTGAGTTACACTATCAACAGCTTTATCGAGTCTGTTGAGTGGGTAACTTAGTTGAAAAGCAAACTTAGCTGTTCATCAAGGACACATATGTTTGAGTCAACTCTGTTGAATTATTTTAAAAGGACTAAATCGAAAATTTGGTAAGGTTTATTCAACCCCCCCTTCTAAACCTTACTTTTCACCCCTTGGGACCTACATGCCACATTTTTTTTCATGCCAACCCATGAAAAATATTTGTTGAGGTCATGTCTCATCTTCGTACTTCCCGGGTGAATGCAGTAAGAAGAGTTGTGAGTTTCCTTCATAATATCTAGCTTCAAGTCCTCATTGTTGGGGACTACGAGTCTATTACCCAAACGTAAAGTTCCATCTGTTGAGATCACATAATCATGTCGCTTACCTTCAATGACCTCTCAGTGAATCTTGTTTAACTTTGGATCATCTAGTTGTATAGTTTTTATCCTTTCTAGAATACGGTTGTAAAGTCAAGGTAGCCAAATAACTAATCCTTTCTCGGGGAATAATTTCCAATTCAAGGTTTTGTATGTCATTTAACAAATGAAAAAACCATTGCAACTCCGATGGCAACAAATATCAAGCTAGACAAGGATGAAAACGGTAAATCGGTTGATGAATCCAAGTATCGAGGAATGATTGGTAGTTTACTTTATTTAAACGAAAGTAGATTCGATATTCTTCATAGCGGATGTCTATATCCTCGATTTCAAAACAATTCCAAAGAATCTCATGTTAGTGTTGTAAAAAGAATATTTCGAGATTTGAAAGGCACTATTTCTTATGGCTTGTTTTGTCAAAGAATGAAATTTTTCTTTAAAACGATATAGTTGTAAGTCCAAGCGCTCACGATAATCTAGAGGGGGTGAATAGATTATCTCCATCTTTTCGATTTTACCCTCTTTGAGCATTAATAAAGGTGTGGAATGTAAACAACACACGACGATTTAAAGAGGTTCAAACTACTTAGGGCCTAATCCTCTACCACCACAAGTATCTCCGGGATGGATTTCAAAAAGAAAAAGAATTTTATTAATTACCAAAATTAATACAAATTCAACTTACAACACCTTTGAAGAGCACCACACTCTTCTACAACACCACCTTTGGAGATTACCACAATCTCCCTTTGAAGATTACCACAATCTTCCTTCAACGGCACCTTTGAAGATCACCACAATCTTCAATCTTGAAGAATACCAAATTCTTCAACACTTCAAGAGCACCACACTCTTGAAACACCTATCATCTAGATCACCCAAGTGTATTCTTACCACAAGAATACTCACAAGGATGTCTTGTGTTGAATGATCACCAAAAATCAAGATTACAACTCAATAATAAATATTACAATTTGAGTGAAGTGTAATCAAGAATAGCCTAGACCTCAAGGATGTGAAAGTGATAAGCTAGGCAAAGTTACAACAAGAATAATGACTATGAAGAACAAGTATTTGCTTGAAGTGTATCTTGTTGTGTTGTATCTCAATTGTTGTATTGGTTGCTCCAAAACTTCCTCTATTTATAGGAGATGTCTTGTACATGATAGGCTCCTCTTGGGGACTTGAATTACGTAAAAATTGCAAGACAATTGAAGAAAAGAGCATTAGAAATCAACTCCATGATTTAAGGAAATGTTGTCTTTGTCAAACGGTCGAGAAATTTCTTTGTCAAAACATAGTATGACGGTCGGTCGCTCAAATAGACATTTGAAGAAAACATAGCAAAATACAACAGGGCGACCGGTCGACGTAGACCTCGACCGGTCGACCTCATCCCCAACCGGTCCCCCTCACTTAAAAAATCAAGAGATGAAGTTCTGTTTCAAAGTTTTGCTCCCAGGTACCGGTCGACAGGGTGTCGACCGGTCGACGTCACATTTTTTGTTCTAAAATTCATCTTCAGGTACGGGTTGCCCTATACGGCGACCGGTTGACCTTGAGACAGAAATGTTGTCCGATTTTTGTCGAAAATAAAACTCAATTACTACTCCGAAAATTTAGTAAAAATATTTTAAACCAATCGGGAGTATTTAGACAACATTTAGGAACCTTGTTTTGAAGTAAAAACTTATAAACATAAAATCATTAAAAGTGTTGTCCAATTTTATCTAAAATGAAACTTGAAGAAACATTCCAGAAAATATTAAAACCATTTTAAATCATTTAGGAGTATTTGGACAACAATTAAAAACATTGTTTTGGTGTAAAAATAAAATCATCAAAATTAAGATAAAAACATGTATCAAACAATCTCCCCCTTTTTGATGATTACAAACCAAAACAATTTTTAGAAATATTAGGAGGACAATTTTAAAAACGATTTTCCGGTAAAAACATCTAACCGTTTAGAAGCAACCAAAATTTCCAAAATACATAAGCAACCAAGTAAGGGAGTAAATATTATCCAAAGATAAGCACAAGCTCCCCCTATCAATAAGCACATCAAGAATAATGTAAAAGCAATGAACCACAAGCTAAAAGCTTTAGCTTTTACATTTTGTTCAAGAGCTTATAAGCTCCCCCTGTCAACAAAACATCATTAGACAAGTATTTATGTTCATCAAGCAACAATTGGACTAAGTATAGTCCACAACTTATGGCTTTAAGAAGCCATAGCTTATAGCTTTTATAACGAGCTTTTATTAGCTTCTTTGAGCTAACGAGCCAATTTCCTGTTTCTCCCCTTTTGGAATCATCAAACAGAATGTTAGGATTATAAAAACATCATACAAGTTTATCAAAATGTGCCAACAATACGATTTATCAACCTTTTGAAAGAATTGAGCTTAGAAATCAAAAAATGGGAGAAATGTATCAAAAAATGTCCATAAGCTCGTTTTGTTTGTCAAAACATGATCTCAACAAGAATATAAGACATTTGAAAATAAGAGAATCATGTAAGTGATGAATCTTTCATTGAAACATTTTATCGAACACTTGGCGGGTGTCAAAATTTGAAGAAAATGTATATAGCCCTTGTAAAGTATATTTAGCCAAGTTTTTCATATCATCACCAAAAGCAATTTTCAACATATATGCAACAAATAATAGGCCTAACAAAGTAAAATTTTCGACCCAATTGAGATAATTTTAGCCAAAAAAGATCAAGGCATTACGAATGCCATCAAGCAAAAATATAAGAACCATCAAGTAATACATGTCAAGCATTAAACAATGCATATAAGACATTACAAATGTCCCAAATCATCCATTAAAATGATCAAGGCGTCAAAAATTAAGAGAAGCACTTTTACCATCAAGTACTTCATACCAACAATGCCAAACTAGAGTATTTTTACCATCAAATACTCCATCAATATCATGATCATCCAATAGCCATTTTCAACTTGCTATTTTAACCCTTTCAAGAAAACAAGCAAATCTCATTAGTGCAATTTAGAGTTTTACAAGATAGTTCATAAAATTACAAAACAACATGGACAAGAAAGAAAATGCTAATAAAGGGGTGGGGACATCATTCCTCGTCCGAAGAGAAGCAAGTTCTAGGAATAAGATCTTTGATGAATTTCTTCAACTTGCCGATTGATTTTTGCATTTTGGAGGTCTTTTGTTCTAAAGCCTCATACCGAGCTTCATGATATGTTCTTAGTTCATCATACTCGGTTTGGGTGTACCTCCTAGGCAGTTGAGCACTGGTATTACCCTCCGGATTACTCGGTTCGCCCTCCTCTGCCAATCTCGCGGCCTCGGCAACATCAATGAAGTCGTTTGGATTCTCGGATGTGGAACCTTGACCTCTTCCTCTAGCCATTTTAGTTGGTCGGATATCCATATTTTTACGCATAGTGGCCATTTGGGAGAAGTTATCAATGTCAAAATTATTTTGAAATACCTCGAATTACACTCGACGAAGGTAGTCCCGATTGTATAAGAAGTTTGCAAATCCAATTGCCCATGACAAACTTCTTATTTCCTCGAGTAATAGACTCAATTAGACATTAAATAAGTATAGTGCCAAAATTAAACGGTTCCCTTCTAGCAATCTTATAAGTCAAAAATAATCCATATTGCTAGGCATTTTTCCGCTTTTCCACATATGCAATAGCGACAATAATCGATATAATTCGGTGCTCAAGAGTCATCGCCAACAAAGAATATTTTGGGCATACGCCCAAATAAGTCTTAACTTCTTCCATAGAGACCCCCAACATATCATCATTCCAAATGGCACAAGAAAAATAGTCCCAACCACCTTCTCTAACATGTAAAAGCCGACAAATTTCATTTGGAGTCCACCTAAAATGACGACCCCTTACCAACGAGTTTAAAGCAATCGGCTTCCTATTATCATCATATTTCACCCACATATTTGCATAGAAGTGAAGAATAATATCATCATCATATAAAACATACAGATGTTCCAACAAATACATCCAACCTTGCTCCTCAAAGAATCCTCTAATAGTAGGATACTCATTAGCAAACGAATTAAATCGATAAATTTTAGTCCGAGCAATCGATTTTGAACCCATGTTCAAATTCTCATAGTACCATTCCGCAAATTTGTTGATAAAATCTAAAATATTAACAGGGCGAGGAGCTAACGGTATAAGAGTTTTCTTACTTTTCGCCCATCGGCAATTTTTGAAGGAAATTGTTCTGCGGAGTTCGGCAATTTGGGGCTTAGAGAGTACGGGATTTTGAACATCATCACGTTCTTGAGCCACGTTCCTTTGGGTAGCTCGAATATCCCTTTGTTCGGCTTCTTCTTGCCGATTTCTCAAAGAACCCTCTCCACCTTTTCTACGCTTGGAGGTGGGATTTTGACCGGTAGAATTTCTTGGAGGAGCCATATTTGTAAGATTCTTGTAAAATAGAGTGGATTAGCAGCAAGAATCGCAAATTTTGATGAAGAAATGAAGATTTTATGAGAAGGGGGTGATTGTTGCGCTGTGTAAGGGTTTGGGGATTTTGGTGTTCTGTTTCAAAATGAAGAGCGACTCGTTTTTAACTTGAAAAATTGGTCAGGTGACCGGTTGAGGTAAGGTGCGGCCGTCGGCGTGCGAAGCGCCGTCGGCCCCTCGACTTGGCCGTCAATAAGAATATTTCATTCTCGAATTTTCCAAAATTCGATATTTCACCCCAAAAGTTATAAAACTTTGCAAAAATGTAATCGAGGACTAAATCACCAACAAACGAATACGAGTTTCGATAAAACATATATTCTAGAAAAATGAGATTTTGCAAGTAGTGCCCTTTTGAGAAAAATTTACAAAATCATTTAGAGGCACTTAAGGGGTTGAAATGAAATATTTTGAAAGATAAGTGCATAAACATGACATGAACACAATATCGAGTACGAAAAATACGAGTGAACATACCTCGATGGTTTAAGAATCTCTTGATGAAGAAATAGATGATAGCCAATGAATATGAGATATATAACCTACACAATTCTTTAAACAAATTTTCCACAAGATATGATACACAAGTGTAGGCCAAACAATAATAGATATCATAAAAATGCTAATGTTATAGAAATCCATAAGATATAAAAATTCATTAGTCTAAGTTCTCAAAAGTTTAAAATTAACAAGTAAGGTCTCATTTTTCAATGGATTTTTAAAAACTCATATATAGAAGACCTTAATATTAAAAATTTAAAAAACTCATTTTGCAATTAAAGCATAAAAACATGCAAAAACAAATGCATATTTAAATAGGGGAGATGGGGTTTACCAATTTCGCCATTTCCATGGGTTATGCCGTTCTTTTTGTTGATGATATCTTCCCCTTTGAAAATCTTCTTATTGATAATGATTGTTCCAATTGCTCCATCTCCAAGGATTGTATCCTTCCTTTTGTTGATAGTATTTCCTTCTTGGAAATTCATTTTGGTGATGTCTTCTTCTTTGATCAAATGAGATGGTCATTTGATGTCTTCTTGGCGGTATGAATTTTTCTCGATTATTATTCCGCCAGGTACCTAATATGACATTGTTTTGTGGTACCCTTAAGTGTTTGGGTCATTTGGGATTAGTATTGAGACTTTTAGGTCTCCAACAATAATTAGAGCTATTTCTAGCCCGACAAGTATTAACAGCATGTCCCTTCTTACCACAATAAAAGCAAGTGATAGTACTAACATGTATAGAAACTCGATTCTTTTTCATATACTTGATAATATTAGGCTCATGATCAAGTTCATTATCCAAGTTATCACAACCATTATCATTCTCAACATTGGGCAATTAATTGGTACTCAAGTTGGATTTTGATAAATCATTTTTCATGCAATTCAAATTCTCAACAAGAGTACTATTTTGTTTTTCAAGGTTTCCAACCTTGTCAATTGTGGTGGTGTGAGCACATGATAGTGATTCATAGGAAGTAAATAAACTATCAAATATTTGAACTAGTAAATTTTGGAATTCATTTTGAAGATCATCAAAATCATTTTGCAAATCACTATAATCATTTTGAATTACAATATCATAGGAAGTGGAGTGTTTAAGACATACCTCGTTTTCTTCTTCGATGCCCATAAAATATTGTTCGACTACTTCATAGTTGGAAGTTGTAAAAGGCTTGTTCCTTAGATATGACCTTGTATCCCTTTGAGAAGTAGATGATTTTGTTTGACTCCTTTCATTTGCATATACTCCATAGATGGCTTCTAATTTTTGCCATACTTCATGTGCCGATCGAAATCCTACAATAAGTTCATATTCCAAATTAGTAAGTGAACAATACAAAATATTGAGAGCTTTACCATTTAAGGAGATGATTTTCTTCTCATCATTGAGCTCTTTGAAAGCTTTGGAGGTGTATGGTGTGTCTATCATCGGACTGGATTCGCCATTTATGACGATGTTCCAAATATAGAACCCGCAACCTTGTAAATAACATTCCATTCTTTCTTTCCAAAATATAAAATTTTTGGAATCAAATAGTGGTAGCTTGGTGGTGGAGGTGCCGGTAAGATGAGCTTCATTCGTAGCCGACGATCGTTTCTCTTCACTCGCGATTTGAAACGAGCTTGCCAAAGAGTTTGGCTCTGATACCACTTGTAAGTCCAAGCGGCTACGATAATCTAGAGGGGGGTGAATAGATTATCTCCATCTTTTCGATTTTACCCTCTTTTTCGAACCGAATGCTCAAAGACAATAATAAAGGTGCGGAATGTAAACAACACGCGACGATTTAAAGAGGTTCAACCCACCTAGGGCCTAATCCTCTATCACCCCAGTATCTCCGGGATGGATTTCAAAGAGAAAAAGAATTTTATTAATTACCAAAATTAATACAAATTCAACTTACAACACCTTTGAAGAGCACCACACTCTTCTACAACACCACCTTTGGAGATTACCACAATCTCCCTTTGAAGATTACCACAATCTTCCTTCAACGGCACCTTTGAAGATCACCACAATCTTCAATCTTGAAGAATAACAAATTCTTCAACACCTCAAAAGCACCACACTCTTGAAACACCTATCACCTAGATCAGCCAAGTATATTCTTACCACAAGAATACTCACAAGGATGTCTTGTATTAAAAGATGACCAAAAATCAAGATTACAACTCAATAATGAATATTATAATTTGAGTGCAAGTGTAATCAAGAATAGCCTAAACCTCAAGGATATGAAAGTGATAAGCTAGGCAAAGTTACAACAAGAATAATGACTATGAAGAACAAGTATTTGCTTGAAGTGTATCTTGTTGTGTTGTATCTCAATTGTTGTATTGGTTGCTCCAAAACTTCCTCTATTTATAGAAGATGTCTTGTACATGATAGGCTCCTCTTGGGGACTTGAATTCTGTAAAAAATTGCAAGACAATTGAAGAAAAGAGTTGTTAGAAATCAACTCCATGATTTAAGTAAATGTTGTCTTTGTCAAACGGTCGAAATTTGTTGTCAAAACATAGGGACGATCGGTCGCTCAAATAGACGTTTGAAGAAAATATAGCAAAATACAACAGGGCGACCGGTTGACGTAGACCTCGACCGGTCGACCTCATCCCCAACCGGTCCCCCTCACTTAAAAAACCAAGAGATGAAGTTCTGTTTCAAAGTTTTGCTCCAGTGCACGGTCGACAGGTGTCGGCCGATCGACGCGTCGATCGACGCCCTGCACAGTCGGTCGGCCGACTGGCCTTTTTCCCTTCCGTCTCATTTTTGTTCTAAAATTCATCTTCAGTACGGGTTGCCGATACGGCGACGGTTGACCTCGAGCATAAATGTTGTCGATTTTTGTCAAAAATAAAACTCAATAACTACCCGAAAATTTAGTAAAAACATTTTAAACCAATCGGGAGTATTTAGACAACATTTAGGAACCTTGTTTTGAAGTAAAAACTTATAAACATAAAATCATTAAAAGTGTTGTCCAATTTTATCTAAAATGAAACTTGAAGAAACACTCAGGAAAATATTAAAACCATTTTAAATCATTTAGGAGTATTTGGACAACAATTAAAAACATTGTTTTGGTGTAAAATAAAATCATCAAAATTAAGATAAAAACATGTATCAAACAATAGTGACTCGGATTATGGTGGTAATATTGATGATCGTAATGTACATCCGACTCGTGTCAATATTTAGGCGATTGCCTAGTTTTATGGTTTTCAAAGAAACAAAATTGTGTATCTTTATCAATGGTCGGCCGAATATATATTTTGTGGCTTTTTGTTGTACACAATTACTTTGGATGAAACAAACTCTAGAAGATTGTAAAATTTCCTTTGAAGACATTCCTATATTTTGTGACAATATCGCTTTAAATATTCCTCAAAATCTAGTTTTCACAATCGAACCAAACATATTGAGGTTTGACGCCGCTTTTTAAGGGATAGTGTTTCTAAACAGAAAATTGAGATGTGTTTTGTTTGTTTCAAGATCAACAAGCGGATATTTTATAAAACCTTTAACCGACGAGTCTTTTAACTCAATTCGAGCTTGTTTAGGCACAATGCATATTGAATAAAGTCTATGTTTGTATTTTGAGATTATTAGAATGTTGGGGTGAAAAATCACATTTTCAAACTTCCAAATCGGACGGAGGAATTATAATAAACAGGACAGTCGTTGTAGAGGCGACCGATCACCGGGTTCAAGCACCAATCTCCCTATAGCGAGGATGCCATACATGTTAAGTTTTTTGTTAAAATTGTTTGTCCTCCTTCATTAAACTCTTCTCCTATTGTACACACCCCTTCGCTCTATTCACTCACATATCATTACAAATGACATTTTCTTCATTTGCTACTATATTGTGCTTCTAAAATGTATATATTATCTCTCTTATTCTTCTTTCACATTCATTGGTAAGTTTGGCTTCACTTTTATCATCTCCATGGATTGAACCCTTGGCTATTTTGGAACTTGTGGTATTTTTGAAAATGTTAAATTTATTTGATGGGGATTGTTTCCATTGTTGGAATTGCACTAGAATTAGGATTGGTATTGAGATTGTTTGGCTTAATTCGATATACAAATTGCATATACATCTTTGTTCTCTATCTATGCATGCCATGTGTTTGATAAAATTAATGTCTCAAGGAAATTTCTATCTTTTTCATGCTCTTCTTGAAATTCACTTGTTGATCATAATTGTATTACATGATAGCTCTCTCATGGTCATGTTATTGTAATACATTTAACTCGTAGCATGATATTATCATTGTTATTGTCCGTTTTTATTCTCATGTGTGCTTTGATATTGATGTATGATGTTTTTTAATATACTAATAGTCTTTTTCATGATTCCAAAAGGGGAGAAATATTCAATGAGCTCATAAGCTAAATGATGAGATCAAATGAGCTAGAAAAAGCTCAAGAAAAAAGCTCATAGAAAAAGCTTATTTTAATAAGCTAGAGCTTTCAAGTTATGGAATATTGTCCTATTACTCTTGTAATATATTGAGCTTTGTGACTAATGATTTATTTTGACATGGGAAGCTTTTAAGCTACTTAGCTTTAAAGCTATTTTGAAAAGCTAAACTTCTAGCTTATAAGTAATTTGCTTCTGCGCATATTCATTGCTTAGCATGTTGATAGGAGGAGCTTTTAAAACTTGTTTTAAAAAACTTTTGCTCCCTATCCTTATGAATTTTTATCTTGAGAAATGTTGCTTAAAATGTATAGATTATTTTGACCGGAAAATCTTGTTTCTTTTAAAATTCGCTCTCTAAATTGTTTTGGATTTTAATCATTAAAAGGGGAGTTTGTTTGATTAATGTTCTTATTTTGATTTTGATGATTTTATATAAATGAGTTTTTACCAAAACAATGTATCAAAAGTTGTCCAAATACTTCAATATATTTCATTTGATTTTTACTATGTTGTTGAAGTACTTCTTGAACTTTATTTTTGATAAAAATCGGACAACTTTCTGTGAAGAGGTCAACTGGTCGATCAAGTAGGGAGACATGTACCTGAGCATTTTAAAAGATCAAATAGAACAGAGAGTTTGGGATAGGGAGGGCGACCGGTGTCTGGAGAAATATTTTTTTCTTGGCTTTTCGTCTCTATTTCTTGAGCGAACGGTCACTATCCATAGCAACCGATCACCATAGACAGCGACCGGTCGCCATAGGTAGTGATCGGGCGCTCTTAATGCCATACTGTATCAAAACTTTATTCAACGGTCCAATAATTCGAATTTTTCAATATAGCGACCGGTTGCTATAGTCTTTCGACAATAAATTCTATCCGTTGCATAAATACTTCTCGGGAAATTATGGCTTTTTATCTATTAACTATTTTTTGGAGTTGTTTTGATCTTTCTTTTGCGGACAAAAGTGAATTAGGAGGATCCTACGTTGAAGACTATATCTTGGAGCTCTTCTAAAAATAGATGAAGCTATGGAGGATAAAAAATAATACATTATTCTACATCACAACAAGAAATATTCAGCAAACTTCTAAATCTTTTATTTTCATACTCTTTTGTAATATCCTAATCACTAAACTTTCACATCTTTCTTATTAGGTTTTCTTTCTTGATTACGTTTTCACTTACAAAGTTGTATACTTTCATTTCAGTTGTAATCTTGATGGATCAACTCATCTAAAACAAGACATACTTGTTAAGCATTCTTTTGGCAAGAACACATTTGGTTGATTCATTAAGTGGTGAAGAGTTTGGTGTTCTTCAATGTGAAGATGTAATTGTTTGGTATCAATTAATAAATTCTTTCTGTTCGAAATCCACTCGGACATACCAGGTCGCAGTGGATGTAAGTCCTAGTAGGATTCGAAAAAATATTATTACTATTATTTATCAAGATCATGTGTCTACTTGTGCAAAAAGTAACCAATAGCTAGATCATGTCTTTGACTATATGACCACTTCCACTAGAGGAAATAACTTCCAATAGAGGAAATAAATTATTCACTACAACATAGATGTATACAATATTTACTATATATATAATGTGAATGAGAAGCTCAATATATCTCATCAAAGTGGAAAGTGTCTAAATCACCAAACTGATTAACATCCATATCAAGCCCATGCAAACTGATGGGCCCACATGAATGAAAACCAAAGGATTCTGATCCGATAAATTCCTGCAATAGATCCACTGATGATTTTGCATCAGATACATCTTCACTAATTTGTGCCTCTTCTTTAGATTGATCCTCTTTCTCGGTCATCACGATAGGGTTGTTTGTGGAATTTTGATCATGATCATCTTGTTTTGATTGGGTAATTGTTTGGAAACTGAGTAGGTTGGGTTCCACAGGATCCGAACCCACAAAGAATGGTGGGGCCCTAATTGGTGTATCAGTGCAAGTATGGTGGTTGAAGTATGTGGTTTGGTATAAGACAGGATTTTCTTTGATTCTTTGCACTTGTTTTGTGGCTTTGCAACCTTCATATTTGTAGGTACACCTGAAATAGCACCTGGTACAACACAAAACAAATTAGCAAAAAGATTATAATTAATAAGCTTGTATACATCATACATGGGTAGGTGATGTGCAACATATATATATCAATGTTTATAAATGTGATGATGATAGATGAAAAAGGATGGTGATCATTGTATCACTAAATAACAATCAGTTTAATTACCAATAGCATTTGCCGACATAAATAATTTTGTCACTAAATTTATTATTATCTAAAGAGTACCGACAAATTAAAATAAAAAATATTTTTCTTTCCCAAACTATACTGATAAATCACCAGCAATTTTTAAATTTTACCGACAGAAATATTGTATGTATTTATCAACAGTTTTAAATTTATTGGTAAATATTTACCTACAACGATTTTACCTATACTTTACCGTTATCTTAATACATACCCACAATTTTTACTGAAGATAAATTGCTTTTTTCTTGTGGTGTATTCTGACACTGTATATATATGATGGTATGATACTATTAATTTGGGTATAAACAAATCGAGTATCGAACATAATATTGTTCAAGCTTGTTCCATTTTTTATTGAGCTTCAAAAGTTGTGTTTGAATTTACTATGAATATTAATCGATTCGAATATGAACGAGCTTTAGTCGAGTCGAACACGAAGTCGCTTGATATTTTTACATATATTTTATTATTTTATCAATCGAGTTGAGCTGAGTGAGCTTTTACTTTATCGAACGAAAAAAATGTGTTATGTTAATGAACTAAGCATAAACAAACTTTTAATGATTGATCTTGAGTCGAGTCGTGTATCGAGTGATTTAGTTCGTTTTTCAACCCTATGTATTAAACTATGATGACTAGTTCTCATAATCAATCATGATAAAAAGAAATTAAGCAGCTATTTATGTAACAATATTTACCTTGGATATTCAGAATTCAGGATAACCTTTTGTCCATATTTCCTCCATGCATAGCCATCTTCCATCACTGGAGATATTGTCATCCATGAATCACTAGTCTTTCTGCACAAACATATTGCCTATTAAATTCAAATTTAAATTAACTTCACACACATATGTACCAAAGTATGTGTCAACAAAAGATATTCAACTACCCCTTTAAATTAAATATGTTCCTAAAAAAGTTAATTTGGCCGGGAAATTGTAAAGACGAAAACGACAACTACCCCTTTAAATTTGTTTGTTTTATCTATCAATTGGCGTGTCTAAAACTATTAAACATTAATAAAACGTGCTTATTATTTCAAGAACCCTAATTTTTAGTAATATTGTCTAGAGATCAATCATTCAATATAAGCCTTGTGTGAGCTCCTTGTTCGTACTCACCTCAATTATTCACACACACACATATATATGTATTAATTTAAGCTTGTCAAAAGAATAAACTAAACATTAGAAATTAAATAAAGATGTCGGGATTTTTGAAGAAATTAATTACTATAATTTTATGTAAAAATAGTTTATTTTCATATTTAATAACCCTAATCATAATGATCAAAATATTGTGAAGACTAGTATATACGTTAATATATCAATGAGCTATCCCATTTGAAGGAACCAAGAAATTAGGAAAATATATAAAAATAAAACTATGAGACTTGTAGGTCAAATGGTATCGTTGGCCCATATACAAGGGTGTTGTTGGTCAAGATTCGAACCTATCTGAGTAATTCAATTTTTTGAAATTTATTCCCTACCTGACTTCTCCTAACTCATGAAAAATAAAAGAGAAAAAGGATTATAATTACTGAATTACATTTATCATGCAATCTCAGTGTCGGTCAACTTATTATGAAGAATTCTTTTAAAAAAATTATAAATATTATAGAGAAAATTATTATTATTATTATTACTTTTATTATTATTATTATTATTATTACTACTACTACTAGTACTATTATTACATATATACTCCAATCACCAATGTAAACAATATTCGATCTGACCTTCTCTTGTAGCAACCCCTCCGATCTTTGACCCCCGGCTTCTTCTTGCTCCAGCCGGAACAGTCGGATCCGCCGCCGTCAACGGCGGGGATCTGGGCGGAGGCGGTCAGCACAGAAAGAGACTGAGTGAAAGATGTCAAGATTTTGAGGGCAAGATCCTCAGCTGAGACAGTCCCATGATCTTTAACTGGTTTATGGAGAAGGGTTTGGAGTTTGGTCGCCATTTTTTTGCCTTTAACAAGCTCAACTATAACCCTTTTCCTTTTTGCATGTATATTTTCACTCAAACTACCCATTTTTCTCTTCTTTTTGTTTTTTTTAATTCTTGTAGAGGTTTTGATGGGGTGAGATCTGAAGTAATAGGGTTTTGCCGATCCCTTTTATTTTTGTAGTAAAGAGAGAGAGAGAGATAGATATGTTGAAGGAAGGTTCGGAGGAAGGGAGATAGAGAAGAAAAATATTTTGTGGTTGGATAAAGATTAAATAGAGTGACGTCATATTTCTTGCGTCATTTGATGACGTAGTTGCTTGCTGGATGAGATTTTTTAGGAGTATGTCACGACATAAAACACGACACGAACCTAACTTGAAGTAATTTAAATAACCACGAACATCGCGTGGTTAATACGAATTTGACACGATATTACTAATTTGTCTAAAATGTAGTTATTTTATATTTACTTATTTTTTTTCATGTATTTCAAGTATAATCCGAAACTAAACACGAACCTAACCCGATGGCCTGAACGTCATCAATCATTTTTTTAAGGGTGAATTTCACTTGGCCTACTCAACTATATGGTATTATTGTCATATTGCCCTCTTAAATAATTATGGAAATGCGCACTTAGCTCTCTTCAACTAAGAATGTAAGAAAACATAATTTTATTTTCAGGTACTTAAAAATATTACATTTAAATGTTTTATTTGGACTTAATAATATACTAATTACTTTAAACCGGTACTAAACCGACATTGGTGAATTTATACTTACTATATAAAACAACAATTTATGTTTAATAAGTAATTAAGTTTATTATCATATATATTGTTGTATAGTAATCCTAAAGGTGGTGTGGATTAAATTATCATTTGGTAGATGAGAAAACGATGTGAAATAAATATTCGTAAATCATGAAGTATCCATATGTACATGATAAACTAAACTAAATTAGCAAAGAGTAGGTCTCTTGTAAGACCAGTCTTACGGATCCTATTCCGTAAGACGGATCCTACCCGCGCGACCCGCCGCCGCCGCCCCAATCCACCCGCCAACGCCCAACCCAATCCTACCCGCAACCCGCCCTTTGCCTAGCGCCCACCCCCACCGCCATCGCCCACCCAATCCTACCCGCCCCAGCCCACCTATTATTAAAAAAAAAAAAAAGAATCCGCTACAGCATTTGCGCTTGTGGGGGATTGAACCCACGAGCCGATGGGGACATAAAGTAGTGTTCTACCACTACACCACTAATGCTTATTATGCAATTTTAATATAACAATGTATATAAACACATTTATAAATACGCATGGTAATAAAAAAAATTAAAAATGTCTATAAATGTAAAGGCTAAGAATCGAACCCAAGTATATTAAAAAATATGATAAATTATCTCAATAAATGGATACTTATAAAAGTGTTATTTTAACTACATCATATTTATTTTTTATTTTTCCTCTTTTTTTGTTCCTAGTTTGTGACTGTATTAAGAAATCTGATACTTTATCTCAACAAACGGATACTTTTACTTATAAAAGTGTTACTTTAACTATATCATATTTATTTTTTATTTTTCTTCTTTCCTTCATTTCTAATTTGTGACTATATTAAAAAACATGATACTTTATCTCAAAAAATAGATACTTTAACGTATAAAAGTGTTACTTTAACTCTATTGTATATATATTTATATATATATATATATTGTAATATATTCATAATTTGTGATTATATTAAAAAATATGTCACTTTATCTCAAAAAACAAATACTTTTACTTATAAAAGTATTACTTTAACTCTATCATATTTATTATTCATCTTTCTTTGTATTTATTATTAAAAAATATAATACTTTATTTAAAAAACTGATATTTTTACTCTTAAAACATAATATTTTGACTCAAAAAATATATATTTTTACTCATAAAGGTGTTACTTTAACTCTGATATATTTATTTGTCCTTCAATGTAATGTAATCATAATCTGTGGCTATATTAACAAATATGATACTTTATCTAAAATAACCGATACTTTTTCTCATAAAAGTGTTACTTTAACTGAGGAAGAAAAACAGAAACTTTGTTATATATATTTATTGTAATATATTCATAATTTGTGACTATATTAAAAAATATGTTACTTTATCTCAAAAAACAAATACTTTTACTTATAAAAGTATTACTTTAACTCTATCATATTTATTATTCATCTTTCTTTGTATTAATTATTAAAAAATGTAATACTTTATTTATAAAACAGATATTTTTACTCTTAAAACATGATATTTTGTCTCAAAAAATATATACTTTTACTTATAAAGGTGTTATTTTAACTCTAATATATTTATTTTTCTTTCAATGTAATGTAATCATAATCTGTTGCTATATTAAAAAATATGATACTTTATCTAAAATAACCGATCGTTTTTTTAAAATCATTATTTTTAACGGGAGAAGAGAAGAAAAAGAAAAAAAAAAAAAAAAAAAAAAAAGAGCAGTGGCATTGACCCGCGGACTGGTCAAGAGGATCCGCGGGGACCAGTCCATGGTCGAGGGGATCCGTCTTACGGATTGAGACCTGTAAGACGGTCCTATATGAGTTTTTCCATTAGGAAAAGGAAAGGAAATTCATGTTATACACACCGATATATTATATATCTATTGGGTATTTGGATGATGGCAAATATTTTATTTTATAAAAATACAACTCTTATTCATTATTTATTTATCCTATATATTATTTATCAATTATGACATTTAAAAAATGTGATGATGTAGATGACTGTAACCCTACATCACGAAAAATATCTAAAAGAGAGCCGCAATTAGAACATTAAGATTTCAGCCCATTTAATTAGTCATGTTAAAATTCCTAAGTGTGTAGCTAAATTTCCAAAAGTGTTTTGAGCCACAAAGTTTTCTAATCATTTATAGCACTAAAAAAAGATAAAGGGGCTGTATATAGTTTAGATCATATTCCATCATGAAGTAATTGCTTAATTAGTATGACATGTGTAATTTCAAACCAACATAATTAAAAAATCATTAAATAAGAGGCTTTTGTTTTCCTAAAGTTGCTTAACTATAATGGACCAAGCATTCCCTGTATATATTGAATTTAATAACATGGAAAATTTGAGTCCCGATAGCTCTTGAAAACACTATGCCTAAAGATAATAAATTGTTTTTTCTTGTACCTTTCACAAAATTAGGAGCAAAACTATGTACCGAAAATAAGAAATTATTGAGAGATCTAAAATACAGTTTGTGCCCTTCAATTATACTTCTCATATCAAATATTTCTTTAAACACTCAAAGTTTTCTATACACCCCCATGCCTATTGTGTAGTAATAAGATTGAAGATTTAAATTTCCTCAAAAAAAAAAAAAAAAGAATTGTAGATTTATATTGCTTTGAAAAAGAAAAAAAAAAAAAGATTGCAGATTTATATGATTACAAGACTTAAATAATTTTTTTATAAAGACTTGTGTGTTGTTGTAGGTCCCAAGGGTGTGAGTGTAAGGTTTAGAAGGAGGGGTTGAATAAACCTTACCAACTTTTCGATTTAGTCCTTTTAAATATTGAGTTAATACTTTCACAATTTGAGTCCTTGATGGACAGCTAAGTTAGTTAATCAAGAGAATTAGTTACTCAACAGACTGATCGATTTGTTGATAGAATAACTCATTTGTTTTGACTAAAGACTTAACTCGATTGTGATATGTTTTCGGCGGAAGACTTTACACCCTTAAATTTGGTTTAGTATTGATTTAATACTTGGTTTTAGTACTTAGAGATTATCAAGTGGATAGCAAATTTATCGGCAGAGTTAAATAAATAAGGTGCGGGAATTAAAGTCTTTGAAATATAAATGACACGATAAGTTTTATAGAGGTTCGAAGATGGGGTAATTCTTCTACTCCTCTCTTCTCCAACTCTCGGAGGAATCCACTAAGTATTGATCAAGATACTGCAGTGGTAAGTCCGGATACAAGTCTTGATCACACGGTGACTTGATCCTTTGGGACTCGGTCCGGAGATGCCTTGGTCACGTTGGCTTCTGCGACTCAGCTTCTTTCACAGGGTTGCGCTTTGCTACTACAGCCCTTGCTTGCTCAAGCTCTTTGGATTTGATCACGAAGCCCTCCAAAAACTTGAGACTGGTTCGACCTTGAACCTTCCTACAATCCTCCGTGGAATGTAGACCCCTTTATTCTTCAATAATTTCCTCTTCAACCGATTGAAGTTATCTTTCCTTCACAGGTGAGTGTTGGATTGATTTTCTTCGTAATGTAGGCTTGAGGATTAATCTTGAATGATTTGAGAATATCTTAGGTTCTGATTCAAATGTTTGCTTGAATTTTCAGATTTATTACGGAAGACTTACATAAAATGTATTTACATAGTAAAATACATGAAGGGGTGGGCAAAGCAACACTTCATCTCCTTCGCTTCCTCCTTCTTTTCTTCTTCTTGACTCTGTCATCTTTTGGTCTTCTTTTCTTTTTCTCATCTTCACCGCTTTCTTCTTCTTTTCATACGCCTTCCAGGGAAGCTTCATCTCTTCTTATTCTCTCTTGTCTCTCCTCCCATAGATGAGTTTGTCTTTTATTTTTTCTTCAATTCTTTTCACATACTCAAGATTGTTCTTAGCCACTTGCAGATTGGCTACTTCGTCAAAAACCTTGAAGAGATCCCACCTTTCTTGCCTGGATCTATATACTCAATATTTTTGGCGGAGGCCAGTCCGAAACCTCTTCCTCCACCTTCGCTTCTTCCTTTTCCTCTCGGGCGTATATTTGTCTTGGGTTTTTTCTTCCGGTGAGTGACCGGTGGAGTGACAGACAGAGCGATCCCGAGTCCGTCGCTCTGTCGGCCTTCTTCACATAGTGTGAGACCCTTTTCCCAAGATAAGTCCGGGCTTGAGCCATGGACATGTTTGCGAAGTATCCTTGGATGCGGCGTTTTAAATTCATCAACCGATCTTCGCTCGATTCCGGCATCCGAGATGGCATAAGTGTCTCTATCTACCGGAATGCCTCCATGTTGTTTGAGAATATCCATAACTCGGGCATTCATCCTTCCTTCCACTTCATCCCCGCTTCAATTGTCTTTTTCTCTTGTCGCCCATAGGTACAGCAGAGTGTTGGAGTGGCGAGTCATCGGGAGTTCTTTGATAATATCAGTGTGACAAGACCTTGTTGGGGGTTTTTGCAATCATCAAGGTTACATCTCTCGATCCTTCCCCTCAGCAGCTTCTTTCCTTTCTTTTCTCTTGAAACTTCCTCATTTTGTCTTTCGCTTCACAAATTTGTTCCCTCCTTCTCAACTTGATTCCTTCAACGCTTTTAGGTATTCCTCTTCCCCTTTTTGGCATCATCAAAGAGAGGAACCCGGAAACAAACTAGCGGCGAGGAAGTCGAGTCTGCTTGATAGCCAAGTTCCGCTTCGAGTCTGCTGCGGAGTATGCGGTGCGAAACTCGAGTGAGTAGCGTTGGATTCAACTTTAATTAACTTCATCTCAGCCATGAGAAGGCTGAATTTTCGATCCATGTTTTCTTCCATACGCATGAGCTCATTCTTATTTTGCTCACGCAACAACTTTATCTCAGCAGTGTGAGATTCATGCATGTGCTCAATGTGTTCTCTCAATTTTGTCTTTGCATCGGCATTCTCATTTCGCTGGACAAGCAAACTTGTTGAACAATGTTCAAATATCTAGCTTGTTCCACACGCATTGTTTCTTCTTTGTTGCCACCACTCGCCGGATTCGACTATTATGCCTCTCAAGTCGGCCAGATAAGGTTGGCATCTCTGTTATCGATCTCATGTCCATCGAGGCCTGGTGCCTCTCCATCCGTTCAATTTGAAGCAAATAATGCTTTGAACACCTCCCGAACTTCAGTTGTTCCCTCATTGCGGTGACTGAAACGTCAAAATCATAGTCATTTGGAACGATGGTGTCGATGGGATGATAGGATCTGGTGCGTGGAAGCGCTCGCGATCTCTTTCGACTCTTCGGGGGAGGTCGGGTACCTCGGAGAGAGAAGGAAATGATTCTACAAAGGGATCATCACGAGCAACTGGAATTTGTTCAATGATGAGTGGTGCTCGTGAAATTCCTTGTGAGTCGAACCTTTGCGGCTTGGGAGCCTCGCGATGGACTCTGTTTGGTGGAAGTCACCGGGGTTGTGAAGTTGACCCGACTTGCTAAGCCTCGTTTGTCTCAATGCCTTCGTTGGTCTCAGCAGGTTTTTCCACGTGAGTTGATCGGTCCTCGGCCTTATCGAGCGTCATCGGACGATGATGAGATTTCCATGGGTGGCTCATCATCAAAGTTGTAAGTTTGACGAGTAGACTTGAGGTCGACTTACTCGTGGTTGGAACATCCTCGGTGAGTCTTTTGGATCGATCCATGGGGGATGACTCGGCTTCATCGTCTCCTTCCGATCCCGGAAAGGTTATATGAGGATTATCCGGGAATCGTGAAGCGCACTTATCTCCTTTTTCGATGGATCAATGATAGCGGGAGGGATGTTACAGACTTCAACTTCTTTACCCGGGAAGTCTCAACCTCCCGTTGGCCTTCATTACCTCCCGCAGTCTCAAGCGCGGCCGAGGCTGGACATCCCTTTCGACAGTGTCACTGTCTTAGGGTCTTCTGCGGTGGCATCCATTGGAGTCTCAACTCCATGGATTGCACTATCGTCGCCAGTGTTAACTCGAGTACATTCCTTCGTGCCTCGATCGCCCAGCGTCATTAGCCGCCGAGCGGTTGGCACCTCACCGAGACATCTCCTCAATGCCTCGAGCCTCGTCGATGACAACTTTGTGTACTTTGTGTTTGTTCCTTCTCCATTTCGCCTCCTAGATTCATTGTGGAGTCACTGCAGCATCCTCCGACCTTGCTGCGGTGGAGGGAGTTTCCCACCGGGTGGCACACCGGTTGAGTGACTTGGATTGGTGTCACTCGTCTCGGACTCCCTACTGTTCCCATTGAGTATTCGGCCGTTGGGGCGGTGGTAAGACACCTTCATTAGGGGTTGGCTCGATGGGGTCCCCACTATCCCGCCATCGCCATTTCCTTAGTTCCTTCTTCCGAGTGAGTTGGGAAGTGGTGGCAAAGAACAATGGTGGCAATATCTTTCGCACCACTCCCATTGGGTCTATCTCATTTGTGTTTTGGAGGACTCTCCGGTCCCTCCATCATCCTTTGCTCATGAAGGATTCGGATTCTTGCATTGCTTGTCGTATTTGCAATTCTTTTCCAGCGCGGCGAAGAGGTCCAGATCCTCATCACTTTCTCGATAGGACGTCAAAGTGAGGATGTGCATGTTCAGAATGCCCGGTGATAGGTGTAGGTCCCAAGGGGTGTAAGTGTAAGGTTTAGAAGGGGGGTTGAATAAACCTTACCAAATTTTCGATTTTGTCATTTTAAATATTCGAGTTGATACTACACAATTTGTGTCCTTGATGGACATCCAATTTAGTTAATCGGTAGAGTTAGTCTCTCAACGGACTCAATCGATTTGTTGATGGAATAACTCATTGTTGGTCTAAATTAACTCAACCGTGGTTTGTTTAGCGGAAGACTTAACACCCTTAAGTTTGGTTAAGCAAGGATTTAGTGCTTGGTTTAGTACTTAGAAATTATCAAGTGGATAGCAAATTTATCGTGATTTAAACAATTAAGATGCAAGAATTAAAGTCTTTGAAATGTAAATGACACAATGAAATTTTTATAGAGGTTCGAAGATGGGGTAATTCTTCTACTCCTCTCTTCTCCAACTCCTGGAGGAATCCACTAGGTATTGATCAAGATACGTAGTGGTGGTACCATCCGGATACAAGTCTTGATCACACGGTGACTTGATCCTTTGGGACTCGATCGAGACGCCTTGATCACTCGGTGGCTTCTCGACGACTCGGCTTTCTTCACAGGCAAATTTGCTTTGCTACTCTGACTCACTTGCTCAAGCTCTTTGGATTTGATCACGAAGCCCTCCAAAAGCTTAAGACTTGGTTCGACCTTGAACCTTCCTACAATCCTTCGTGGAATGTAGACCCCTTGATTTTTGATATTTTCCTCTTCAACCGATTGACGTTATATTTCCTTTACGGGTGAGTGTTGGATTGATGTTCTTTGTAGTGTAGGCTTGAGGATTGAGAATATTTTGATTTTCTAATAATTGCTCGAACGTTTTGGTTCAGAGTCCTCCTCCTTTTCTCAATGTCATTTCTCGGCCTTTTATAGTGATCTTTCAAAAATTTGCCCGTTGAAGAGATAGCTTATTTTTGAAAGTCACTTGCGTAAATCGTTGGCTTGTCTTGTTGCACTCCTTGGAATTGCCATTTCCTCGTATGAATTGTTTTTCACCTTTTCGTAGTTCGACACGGTGTAGTGCTTCCCATTGGTTCATTCCTTTTGCACGCTTCTGGGACCGAGCACTCCGAGAATGGTGGTATGGAGATATTACTTGTTTAGGTAATTCTCTTGATTTTCGTGCAACGGATCTTTTCGATTATCTCGACTTGACCGCATTTCTTTGCTTTCCCAGGTGACTTAGAGTCACTTCCAATCATTGGATGACTCTTTCGTCACTTCAACTTGAGACTTGGCTTTTCTTGAGTTGACTTGGATGATGCTCCACTCACCGCATCTCACCGCTTCTTGAAGAGAGTTCCGTCTACTCTTCTTTGCCATACTCATTTTGTCTCATGCGGAGTCTTCCTTCTAATCTCCGTTGTCTTCTTGCATGTTAGGCGTAGCCGACTTAACTCGGCTTGGCCATCCCTATTTATTACAATGCATTTTACAACAAAAATGGGGTGCCAACATCCTATTCTAAGTTTTACATGGCATTCATCAAAATCTAAACAATAAATTTCCTAACAATAGAGGCGGATGATCTTTGGCCTTCTCACGTGCCTCTGCGTCTCACCGCTTTAGCCCGTTCATTTTCTTTTCGAATTTCAAGTATATTTATGCAATTATCTCGTCGAGGGCTTGCAAAGACGGTGTCCACCTCAAGAAATCAAGAGTTCTTCTTCCTCAAAGAATGAACTCGGATATTGAAACACTCTGGATAGGCTCAGCCTTCCATTTTCTCCATTCGCGAGACAATTTTGGATGTCTGGATACAATGGAGAGTGCATGATTAAATCATCTTCATCATCCTCTTGTGGCCCTCGTTTCCGGTATTGAAGGTAGCGGAGACTTTTGCGCCGACACCTTCAAGGCCTGCATTCTGGTGGAGAAACAACCCGTCAACGGGTGACTCGGTTGTCTCGGCCATTCTTTGTTCCTCGGTGCATTCGACACAAACTGGTGGTCTTCAAGTTGCCCTTGATCGGCCTCAAAGCAGACTTGTCCGTTTCATCAATCACGGAGACTCTTCTCCGGCGAGTCTCGAGTATCTTCTCGGTGAGTGGTGACCACGGCTTCTCAAGCTCGGGAACGCTTGAAAATTCTTCTCCTTCTTCTTGTTTGAACCGAGAGGGATTTCTGGTTCGACAAGGTTTCTTCGAGTCTTGGGCGGCGTGGGCCGTCTGTTGTTTTTTCCGAGGAGGCCGTCTTGGCTTATCAGTTTTCCTCTTCTTGAAGACCGGAGAAGGTATTTGATATTCCTTCTCAGCCGCGGCAGTGCAGGGGCAGGAGACATTTGCAAGGGGGCAAGTGACTTACTGCAGGCAGGGGAGCAGATTTCTTTTTCTTTTTTGCGGGGACAACAGATTCTCTTAGCAGCTGCAGGGCAGCCTTCTTCTTTGGTGGAGAGGAGACGGATGTATCTTCGTGGTCGGTGATTCCCCTCACTTGTATCGCTCTCTTAGCGTAGACTCTCTTGTGCGCGGAGAGGTTTGATCTGAACATCCTCTTGTTTACATGGAACGCCTTTCCATGTCTAAGAGGACTCCTTTTACCTCCATCACCGGCCAATCACCAGGCCGTATCGGGATCCTCCAAATGCTCCATTCTCCTTGAAAGATTTGTTTCACATTCGCGCAGTCTTTGTAGACAAACTCGGCCAGTTCACTTTCTTTTCTTCAATGATCGCAGCCATTACGATCAATTTTGCTTTGATAGTTGGTCAACGCCGCCAAATTTGATGTCTATGCATTTGGCAACGATGTCCAACAATTTGTGGTAGTCCTCCTTTGACCTCTTGTTAGTTGTGGTACACTATCTTTTCAAGATAGTCGGTCTTGGCTACTTCCTTCCAAGCGCAGCCAAGTCAACATCGGCTTCATTGATTTGTTCTCCTTCCGCCGTAACGAGCGGTGTTCTCGCGAATCTTGGCGGTGATGATGAACTCCTTCCGTGAATAGAGGATTTGATCCCCTCATCGTGAATTTCAAAGCATTCACGTAGAACTGCGACCTCTTCCACATAGGTCATTGGAAAGTCCATCGTCGAAATGGTTTTAGCCCCAATCGTTTGAGTTTTTCAAAGCGATCTTCTTTATGAGGTGTCATCGGACCCCTGTTTGACCATACCTCGAAATCCACAAGAGACCCGGTGTGGATTTGCTTTCCTAGCTTGACAAAATCATGAGTGGATGCCATTTTTCGATATTTCACCGAATGAAACTTAGAAAGTGATTTGAAGATTGATAGGGTTTTTGAGAGAGTTTTTGCCTTTGCTTCCGAGAGAGAAAGTGAACAGTTTTTGGTAATGTGTGAGAGAAAGGACGGAAATGGTTTAAGAATGGTTCTGAAAGGACGTGCGGGTGGTTTTGAAATGTGATCGAAATCAACGGCTTAGATTTTGCACGCCGATTAGCATTTAATGTCTCGTATTTAATGCGGCAAACATTTATATCCAATCATAAGCTTTGTGTGCGACTTTTGCTGTACACATCATAATTATTTGACGTCATTCTTAAAAACATTCCCGCTTAGTAAAAACGATTGCGTTTTTCCTTTTGCTCATAAATGACTCGGCTTATCCCTTAGCCGATTTAACTCTTCTTCTCACGAGTTCTCCTAGTGACTCAAATTTTGTCCTAACTCGGATACAATTGTCTTTTCGATATGGTGATTCACTTAGCCGATTTGAGAGTTCGACTCTTTTTCCTTTTTCGTGTTTCATTTCTTTTCTTTGAGTCTTCGAGTGTGTCGGCTCAGTCAATTAACCCTAACTCATGCTTGAGTTCTTCAAATCTTGACTCACATAATGGTTTTGTGAATATGTCGCCAACTGTTTGCTTATCGGTTGAAATATATTCCAAGGTGATGTCCTTCTTTTCAACATGATCTCTTATGAAGTGATATCGACATCGATATGCTTTGTTCTTGAGTGCAACACAGGATTTTGAGTGATTGCAATTGCACTTGTGTTATCACACATGATTGGAATTTCCTTTTCTTCAACTTCATAGTCTCTCATTCTTTGTCTCATCCATAGGACTTGGGCACAAATGACTTCACGCAACTATGTATTCTGCCCGGTGTAGATGTGGCTATTGAATTTTGCTTTTTGCTAAACCCAGAAATTAGCTTTGTTTCAAGCATTTGACATGTGCCTCGAGGTGCTCTTCCTTCCCGTCAACTCTACATCCAAAGATAGTCGAGTCCGAATAGCCAATTAGCTTGAATCCACCTTCCTTTGGATACCATAAGCCAACTTCTTGGCTTCCTTTCAAATATCTCAAGATTCTCTTCGTTGCGATCATGTGGCTTTCTTTTGGAGCGATTGAAATCTTGCACATACACCTACAACAAAGGTGATGTCCGGCACCTTCTTTGTGAGATAGAGCAATGATCCAATAAGTGCTCAGATCTTGTTTGATCTCTACAGCCTCGCCATCCGCATCCATATCCATTTTGATGATGTATTCATTGGTATTTTCACAAAAGACTTCTCTTCTATACCAAATTTCTTCATTAAATCTCTGGTGTATTTTGTCCGACTTATGAAGGTTCCATCCTTCAAATTGTTTCACTTGGAGTCCAAGGAAGAATGTCGACTCTCCCATCATGCTCATTTCGAATTTGCTTTGCATGAGGTTTGAAAATTTATCACACAGACTCTTTGTTTGTGGATCCAAAAATAATTTCATCCACATATATTTGAACAAGCAATATACTCTTCGCATCTTGAATTCTCAAGAGTGTTCTATCCACTTTTCCTTTTGTGAATCCGTTCCCAAGTCAAGAATTGTGACAATGTGTCATACCATGCTCGGGTGCCTATTTCAATCCATATAGAGCTTTCTTGAGTTTGTATACCTTATCGCCAAGAGTCTTTCGCTCAAATCCTGGAGGTTGTTCAACATACACTTCTTCTTCCAAAAAACCATTAAGGAATGCACTCTTTACATCCATCGATATACAATAAAATTCTTGTGAGTCTGCATAGGCAAGAAACATCCTTATAGTTTCCAATCTTGCTACAGGGGCAAATATTTCATCAAAATCTATCCCTTCTTCTTGGCAATACCCTTTGGCTACTAATCTTGCTTTGTTTCTTACCACAGAACCTTCCTCGTTCATCTTGTTTAGAAGACCCATTTAGTGCCAATAACATTTTGATGGTGGGTCTTTGAACTAATTCCCATACTTTATTTCTTTCAAACCGATTGACTCTTCTTGCATAGCTTGAATCCAATGTGTGTCATCCAATGCTTGTGACACATCTTTAGGCTCTATTTGTGAGATAAAGCATGTGAACATAGCTTCTTGTTGAGTTCGGATCTTGTTTGATACCTTCTCTTATATCTCCAATGACTAGTTCGGTGGGTGGTCTCTCGGCCATCTTACACCAGGTTGGAGTAAGTTATTTGGATTGATCGTCTTGCGGACTATGTTGCTTTGATCAGCTCTCTCGTCATCACTTACCTGCAGATTTTCATTTGTTTTTGAGACTGACTATCTCATCTTCATCCGGGTTTATAATTCCTTGACTTGACATCAAAGGGATTCTTCGCATGGTTGGTTGATTCGAACTTATCGGTGACCTGACTCTTCAATGTCTTCTCCATTTACATTTGGCTCATCAAACACCACATGAATGGATTCCTCTGTAACCATAGTTCTCTTGTTGAGTACGTACTCTGTAGGCTTTGCTTTGGTGAGTATCCCAAGAAGATACCTTCATCAACTTTAGCATCAAAAGCCTTCAAATTATCTTTGCCATTGTTATGGATGAAGCATTTACATCCAAATATTCTAAAATATGCAACATTTGGTTTTCTCCTGTCCCAAATCTCATAGGGAGTCTTTGTTAGTCATGTCATTTTATCATGCATCTATTTTGAGTGTAGCATGATGTGTTTATTGCTTGACCCCAAAATCTTTTAGGTAGCCCTGCCACCTACTAACATGGTTCTTCTTTGCTTCTTTGAGAGTTCTATTCCTTCTTTCGCAACTCCATTCTCTTTGTGGAGTCCTTGCTGCATGACAATTCATGACCAATACCATTTTCTATACAATATTGAGTTATTATACCATTGACAAACTCGGTTCTCTGTCGATTTTATTTTGATAATAGTTTGGCTCTTCTCATTTTGAATCCTCTTCATCATTTTGTGGTAGTTTCAGAGAGTTTCTTTCTTCTTACACATGAATATTGTCCATGTATATCTTGAGTAGTCATCTACTACCACCAAGGTGTATTTCTTCCCACTTATGCTAGTTTGGTTCAACTGGACCAAATAGATCCATATGTAGCAGATGCAATATTCTTGTTGTAGATGGACATGTCTTTTCTTTGAATGATGATTTGATTTGTTTTCCTTCCGACATGCATCACATATACTCTCCTTTTTATATCGAGTCCGGAAGTCCTTCCACAAGATTGCTTTACGGCAAGCTTGTTAATCGTTTTGAAATTCAGGTGACTAAGCTTCTTGTGCCACAACCAACTTGATTGATTTGTGTGCTCTTTGCTAATAGACGGGTGTTGGGTGTTGCGTTGACCAATCCATGACATACATGTTCTTTTGTCTACATCCTTGCAACACAACTTCATTTGATTCAAGTATCCTTGATTTGGCATATACCCATGTTAAATCCAACATTATAACCCTTGTCACGCGAGTTGGTCGATTCTTAGCAAGTTGAAGTTGAGTCCTTCAACATATGCAACATCGTGATTTTTAATCCATTTTTCTTGATGGATCCAATGCCTCTTATTTCTCCCGAGCTTCATTTCCTCCAAATATGACTTTTGCACCTCGACTTCCTTGGATTTTTGTGATTTTTCTTGTTTCTGTCATATGTCCGGGAATGTACCACTATCCATGTACCAGGTTCCTTGGCACTCATTGCATTCCTTGAACTCGCAAACAAGGAAATTAAGTTTTAGGTACCCATACTTGCGGGTCCGAGGGATTAGTATTGTAAGATGATCCAACCAACCTATAGCCAAATGGTTTGACTCTAAGGGGTTGCCATCTATCGATTGCCATAATCATAATTAATTTTGGCAAATTGCTTGGGGATTCAGGTTCATACTGTTTGTCTCTTTTGTCTGTATGCCTGTATGTGTGTCTTAGCAATTGCCTTCTTTGGGTAGTTGTGATATCATTTGAGTGTAGTGCCAGGTGCGATGTATCTTTGATGAAAGCTCTTATACCTTTGGAATGGCCTTTCTTGAGTTCTAGGCCTTTGCCATTTTGGCTTATATTCCATAGGTCTTGGGCCGATAGTTCACATTATTCCAATCACTTGGCTTGGGTATTTTCTACCATTCCCTTCATATGTATTTCTTTTATAGAACTTACGGGGTTTTGGTAGCTCTGTTTCTTCTTTACAGAGTATTTCTGTTTGGAGTTTTTGAGGAACTCATTTGGATTTCTTCTCTGTTTGCCCTCTCAACACTCTCAACTCGGCATTGTTTTCCTTTTCCTTTATAACAAGGCCAGTTTGTTTGTAATTGTGCTTTGGGATAAATGTGTGTGCACCATTTGGAGTTTTGGATTTTTGAGATACTTCATTGCTAGAAGATCCTTTTTCCAAAATCACTTTTGAGCTCGACATAGCACAGAGGAATTAAATCCTAAGCCTGTCTTGTATCCACATTCTCTTTGACTCATAATAAGATCATCCAATGATTTAGATGCCTTAGTGAATGAGGCAATCACATTTTGAGGTCATTTTCCCTCTTTTCTATAGCAGCTATTTTCGCTATTAGCTTAGCATTTTCGGTCTTTAAACTTTCATTCTCATCAGCTATTTGACTTAGAGTACTCGGATCCTTAGTCATTTGTGAGTTTTGGCTTTTAAGTAGGCTATTTTCCTCATTTAGTAGTGTGTGTGAGGATTTAATGTGTTCAAAACTTTCATCATTTTGCCTAAAGAATCATAAAGATCGGTGGGTGATGAAGTGTGTGTGTCACGATCACTATCACTAGAACCGAGTGTGATGAGTTAGAGTGTACCTCATCTTCTTGGTCGAGGTTGGTCTTGTTTCTTGGCCATCAAGCGATCAAGGCTACTTCTTCGAGTCACTTGAGTAGTCGGCTTCACTACTCTCAATCAATTTGTGTCTCTTGACTTGCATTTGTTTGATGAGTCTCTGACCAACATTGCCTTTTTCTTTTCTTGTCTTCTTTTTCAAGACCTTTCTTTCTTCTTCATTCTGTATTTGTTGACTACGAGGATATGGGCAATCAATGGCATAGTGACCTAGTTGCCTACGGTTCAAAGATAGATTTTCAACCTTTTGATCACTCTTTCCATTCTTGGATTGTCACCCTTTGATATTGACTTTTTGATGCTCTGTTCTCTTGGTTGGCCTATCTTCCTTGACTTGGAGGGAGCCGAGTGTCTTTCGGAGGATTCGCCCTTGCCTCTCTTGTAGTTCTTATTGAAGAACTTGTTAAACCTTTTAACCATCGGGCTATTTCCTCTTGGTAAATGACTTCTTTGACCTCAGCTCTCTTGCCATCCTTAACAATTAGAGAAATGACTATTTTGGGTACAAGTGTCTCTTCCTGGTCTTTTCTTCTCGGCTCAAATTCGTAGGCTTTGAGATCCGAGAATAGCTCATGGTTGGATGTCTTGGATAGGTCCATGGAGTGTCTCATGGCCATGACTTTCATATCCCACTCGGTTGGGAGACTTCTTAGAATCTTCATACACATTTCCTTCGTGTATATTCTTTTCCAAGTGTAGATAGCTCGTTGGTAATTTTTGTGAACCGAGCATCCGGTTGATCCAGGGTCTCTTCTGCGATCATTTTGAAATTTTCAAATTTCGTCGACCATTGACGATAATTTATTTTCCTTGATTTGCTCGAGCCTTCACAAATCAATGTTAGCTTGTCCTGATTTCTTTAGCCGTTTTGCATGATTTGACTTTATTGAACATGGCTTTGTCCAAGGTTTTGTAAAGAATGTCCTTGGCCACATTGTCCAGGTTATATCTTTTTATGTCATCATTTGTCCATTGACTCTTGTTTTTCAACCATGACCGGTCCGGGAGCAACATCCTCTTCACCTTCACCTGCAGCTCTCCTTTGTGTGTTCACTTTTAAAATTTGCGATGGCCCATCCTCTATCACTATCCACATCTCATCATGTAATCTTTGATAGATGAGCACGCATACGAATTTTCCAATCATCAAATTCTTCAATTGTGAACATAGGGATGCGTGTCAAATTTTCTTCCATGATAATAACTTTTGATGATAAAAAGAGTTTTGAAAACTTAAGTACTAAAAAAGACTTTGAAGAAAAAAATTTGGAGATCTAGTTCAAGAACGGTCGGAAGGCTCAATGAACCAACCGCTCACGATACCACTTGTAGGTCCCAAGGGGTGTGAGTGTAAGGTTTAGAAAGGGGGGTTAAATAAACCTTACCAACTTTTCGATTTAGTCCTTTTAAATATTCGAGTTAATACTTCACAGTGAGACCTTGATGGATGACTAAGTTAGTTAATCGCGAGAATTAGTTACTCAACGGACTGATCGATTTTGTTGATAGAATAACTCAAATTTGTTTTGACTAAAGACTTAACTCGATTGTGATTTGTTTTAGCGGAAGACTTTACACCCTTAAATTTGGTTTAGTATTGATTTAATACTTGGTTTTAGTACTTAGAGATTATCAAGTGGATAGCAAATTTATCGGCAGGTTAAATAAATAAGGTGCGAGGAATCCACTAAGTATTGATCGATATACTGAGTGGTAACAATCCGATACAAGTCTTGATCACTGGTGACTTGATCCTTTGGGACTCGATCGGAGATGCCTTGGTCCCATGGTGGCTTCTCATACGACTCGAGCTTCTTCAGGCATTTTGCTTTGCTACTACTGACCACTTGCTCAAGCTCTTTGGATTTGATCACGAAGCCCTCCAAAAACTTGAGACTGGTTCGACCTGAACCTTCCTACAATCCTCCGTGGAATGTAGACCCCTTTATTCTTCAATAATTTCCTCTTCAACCGATTGAAGTTATCTTTCCTTCACAAAGTGAGTGTTGGATTGATTTTCTTCGTAATGTAGGCTTGAGGATTAATCTTGAATGATTTGAGAATATCTTAGGTTCTGATTCAAATGTTTGCTTGAATGTTCGTGGTTGAGTAACCTTCTCTCGCAGTCATTCCTCGGCCTTTTATAGTGATCTTTCAAAAATCGCCCGTTGAAGAGATAGGCTTATTTTTGAAAGTCACTTGTGGTCGTTGGCTTGTCTTGTTGCGATCCTTGGAATTGCCACTTCCTCGTATGAATTGTTCTTGACTTTTCGAGTTCGACATGGTGCGAGTGCTTCCCATTGGTTTATTCCTTTTGCACGCTTCGACGGGGTGAGCACTTGAGAAAGGTAGTATGGAGGTATTACTTGTTTAAGTAATTCCCTTTATTTCGCGGCAACGGATCTCTTTTGATTGTCTTAACTTGATCGCATTTCCTTGCTTTCCCCAGGTGACTTAGAGTCGACTTCCAATCATTGGATGACTCTTTGTCACTTCAACTTGAGACTTGGCTATCTTGAGTTGACTTGGTGATACTCTACTGTTTGCATCTCGATTTGCTCCTTGATCGAGTTCACGTCTTCTCTTCTTGCCATACTGTTTGTCTTGCAAATGAGTCTTCCTTCTAGTCTCCGGTTATCTTCTTGCATGTTTAGGCATAGCCGACTTAACTCGGCTTGACCAGCCCTATTTATTACAATGCGAGTTTACAACGAAAATGGGGTGCCAACTTCCTATTCTAAGTTTTACATGGCATTCATCAAAATCTAAACAATAAATTCCCAACAGATTGTTTTTATTTCTCGATAACACTTTAATTCTTAGACAAGTCACATCCAGTACACATATTACATAAAGGTGTATATGCATCAAGTCGAGCCGAGCATAGCAATATTATTCAAGCTTATTTGAATTATTGAGCTTAACTTGTACTTGAGCTTGGTTTGATTATTAATCGAATCAAGCTTGAATGAACTTCAGTCAGGTTGAACATGAATCGAGCTCGAGTAGCTTGATATTTTTACACATATTATTTTACTAATCTAGTCGAGCTCAAATCGAACTTTATATTTTATCGACGAAAAATTGTGTTCAAGTTTGGTTCATTATATTAATGAATCAAACTCAAACGAGCTTTTATAAATCGATCTCAAGTTGAATGTCGAGTAATTTGGTTCGACTTTCAACCCTAATATTAGATAGTAATTCAATTTTTCATATATATATATATATATATATATATATATATAAGTGGTTTGTGTAATGATAATTTGTCCAACATCGGACTTTAAGCACCCTAGTTGCACATTCTATAGGAGTAGCTTTTGATTATTTTGTAAAATGACAAAACATGTGACTCCAATATGCTTATGATTTTGTGCCTATATAATGGTGTAATCTTGAGAATGAAAGATACGGTTTTTGCATTGATAATCTCCAATATCTTACAATTATATTAGCTTATAAACGTTGCCTCTATTTACATATATCTATCTTTCATCTTTCGTAATAACAATAGTAATCATAAGTATAATCATTCTGTACTAAAAAGAGATAATTTACAACACGTTATCAGCACGAGTTATTGCTCGAGAAAAGGTTTGTATATTTCAAGTTTGAATTTTTGTGTGCTAACTTATTTTATTTCCTGTGTAGAAAAATGGCCGGAATTGAAAAGTAAAAATTCCAGATCCTTGACACCACTGGCGAAAATTATTTATCATGGTGTCTGGATGTTAAATTGCACCTTCAGGGTGATCCGCAAAAACCCAAGCGTGTAAAAATCGAGGAGGCCGTTGTGAAAGATGAGGCGACGCAATGATATTTATTCGCCATCATTTATCCGATGATTTAAAAATGAATATATACAAATTGAAAGACCTTTCGAGCTATGGCAAAAGCTCAAAAAAGGTTTGATCACACGAGCAGTGATACTCCCTCAAGCACAATATGATTGGCAACATATAAGGTTGTAGGACTTTAAGTCCGTTCGACTATAATTCGGCATTATTTAAAATTGAGTCCCGACTGGCTCTTTGTGGGACTAAGTTGTCTGAATATGATAAATTGGAGAAAACATTCTCCACTATGCATAAATCAAATATTGTGCTACAACAAAGATAGACAACAACAAAACACAAATTAACAAGTTAATATAGGTATAATTGGGCAAGTTATTGACTAGCAAACATTTAATTTGTTAAAAAAATCACATCTTTTGAAAACAAACACACAAGCATTCGAAAATGTTATTGTACCCACCTCCAACTTTTAAGATTCACATTGTCCTCAATGTGAAAGAAAGAAATGGACAAACACACACCAATACTCAAAAAGCAAAGAAATTAGAATGATATAAAAGAGGTGGAAAAAGAAAAATACGACCTTACTACAATAGTGGAATCGGTGTTGAGCGATCATTGGGTTGTTTTGGTACGGGACCTTCAACGGCATCTTCATACCTAATCAAAGTTAAGCAACACACAACTCGAATACCGTGAAATCTCAAATATTCCCAATTAGGACAACCAAGAAGATGTTCAAGAGTTTTTTTTTTATTTGAAAATGACTCTAAGGACTTGTGATTATTTTGAAAAAAATATTTTTTTTTCTCACAAAATATGAAGATTTTATTAAACACATACACACCTTAATCACAAATCCATTCTAGAGTTCATTACATTCAAACACTAGGAGTTTAGCTACACATGATTTTGACCAAAGAATAAATTACACAAGAAGATTTAAGTATTGTAGACATGGTGTACTTATCTTTCTCAAAATCAATTGACTTCTTTCTTGATTGATGATGTTGCTCCAAGCCTTATTCTCCAATATTGCCCCAAGCTTTCTCCTCCAAGACCCCTTGATCCCAATTCTACTTAATGAAATGAATACAATGAATATTTCCCGAGAATCTAATGAATGCCTCTCCCAACTTCAACCCTTGGCTTTTATAGGCAACATTTTTGTACACCAATACATTGATAGTACTCTCTTTTGTTAAACAATCACCCCCACTTTCCTTGTTGGTTGGTGAATTCTTGTATTCAAGTGATGAGGAGGGGACATGGAGACATGTTTCAAAGAAAACAGTGTGTTAAAAGTGTACAAAAGTGGCCAAAATGGATTGGTTGGTGAGTTTTCCCCAAATTCCGCATAGAAAAGTTGCAAAAAGAGGTCCCGGACACGGTCATATCGCCGACACGGCCAGGCCGTCTTTGTTTAATTGTGCGCAGAACTCGATCGACATGGCGTGCTTCCCAACACGGCCAGGCCGTGTTCCTGGACACGGCCGTGTTGGGGAACACGGCCAGGCCGTGTTGGAGGCTGTTTTGTGCAAAACTTTTGAGTTTTTGGCTCCCAGTGAACACGGCCGTGTTGCCCGACACCCTGCCCGTGTTGGACCAAAAAGGCCCCGAAATGACGCGTTTGGCTTGGATTTTCGAGCGTTTTTGCATCCTTAAACTCCCCGGTATGTTTTGACATGAATCCATGGTCCGAAATTCACCAAAATTAGCCCCGAATGGTCAATCTACATCAATAAAATCACCTCGGAGTAATATGAACTATGTACAATCAAAAATTTACAAAACTAACAATAAAATAACTCGAATTCTACTCAAATATACACATAAAACATGCATAAAAAGACCCTTATCAATCGGCTCTTTGTGGGACTAAGTTATCGAATATGATAAATTGGAGAAAACATTCTCCACTATGCATAAATCAAATATTGTGCTACAACAGCAGTATAGACAACGCCAGTTTAAAACATATTCTGAATTAATTTCGGTTCTTCTCACGGCAGAGAAAACCAATGAATTGCTGTTGAGAAATCACGATTTGCGACCTTAGGGTCTAATGCGGTGCACAAGCACATGCTAACTCAGGTAGGGGAGGGGGCCGATTTAGAGGCCGTGAGTATAAACCCGGGCGTGGGGGCTGTAGGGGTCGTGGCCGTGGTGGTCCACATCAAAATACTCTGAGATATGATCGTGGCGGTCGAACTACTATAATAGAGATAATTATCACTATACCCGCCAAAACGATTATAATGCTAAACAGGGCATCCAAATCGGCCCAAATCGTGATAAGGGAAAAATGCATATGGAAATAATGGTGATGATCTCGTGTCACGAGATGTGGTATGACAGTCATTGGGCAAAACATGTCGAATCGCCAAAGACTGGTAAAATTATACCAGGAATCAAAGAAGAATAAAGGCAAAAATGTTCAAACACGTCTCTCGAGGCGGTGGAGCCACCTACTATCAATGAGGCCTACACATCCGAAATTATACGTGATCAAAATCTGTCGGATCGAAACCACTTGATATATCCGATTTTCTTGAGGATAATGAGGCACAAGGTGCCGATGGATAAATTGAAAAATAAACACAATGTTTGTATGTTATTTTCTCGGATGATATATTCACGAGACTAAGTTTGTTGTACCATGTTTGTACTTGTTAGGATGATATATTCCCAGTTTATGCTTTACTATGAAATAATAAATGCATTTTGTGTTTAATATTTTCGTAATAAAATATCAAGTAAATTTCTACCAAACTATTCACAAATTTTACATTCAAAATTTTCACATTAATTTTTCCCCTCCAACGACTATAATAAACGACTATGAACAAGAACTTTTATCTATAAATATACCAACATTTCATTCAACAAATTCACACATATTCTCTCCTCTTTCTAAAAACTCCACATCTCTCACATTCCAAAAATGGTTAACTTTATGTTAATATTTATCATTACATTGGTCTTCATATACACAATCCTCGCTTTTTGTTGGAGAATATACACCAGGAGAATTCTCGGATTTTTATTGATCTTCTTGTCTTAATTCTTCCTATGTTAGCCATAACAATTTATCTTAGCATTTGTAATAATTAGATGATTATGTATGACTATGTTGTTGAATAAAATACTTTATTTAAATTTTTGTTATGCATAGATGTTTTTATCGTATAATATTAATTCGATAATAATTATACTAGGTACACATGGGAAACACCGAGAAAAGAGATTATTGTCTACTTGATAGTGCAACAACGCACTCAATATTAAGAAATAAAATATATTTCTCGAGTGTGAAATTGTGCAAGGCACAAGTTACAACTATATCTGGTCCCGTTGAGATTATTGATGGCTCCGGGAATGCAACTGTGGTGTTGCCTAATGGTACAATATTGAATATTGAGAATGCATTGTTATCTAGTAGATCAAAAAGAAATCTACTAAGTTTTAAGGATGTGCGTGATAATGGCTATCACTTGGAGACACTAAATGAAAATAATAAAGAGTGTCTATGTATCACATCCTATAAAATGGGAAAAAGAATTGCCCACGAGAAATTTGAAGCAACAACTTCTGGATTGTATTGTGTCCAAATTAAAGCTTTTGAATCCTATGCCACCATGCCCTGGAAGCTGGTGAATCCTGATATATTTGGGTTATGGCATGATCGCCTAGGACACCCAGGAACAACAATGATGCGTAGGATTGTTGAACACACTAATGGACATCCATTGAAAAGCACGAAGATGCTAATGTCCAAAGACTATTTCTGTGAATCAAGTTCACAAGGAAAATTTATTACTAAACCTTCCATGGAAAAGGTTGGTTATGAATCACCATCATTTTTACAACGTATTCATGGTGATATTTGTGGACCAATACATCCTGCTAGTGGACCATTTAGATATTTCATGGTCTTAATAGATGCATCGTGTCGATGGTCACACGTATGCTTATTATCTACTAGAAATGTGGCATTTTCTCGATTATTAGCACAAATTATTAAACTCAGAGCACATTCCCCGATTATCCTATCAAGAATATAAGAATGGATAATGCTTGGGAGAATTTACATCAAAAAGCTTTGATGAATATTGCTGACAAAGATCTTTGGGAATTAATGTTGAGCACCCAAAGTAGCACATGTTCATACTCAAAATGGATTCGCGAATCCCGATTAAACGAGTTCAAATAATTGCTCGTACATTATTAATGAGATCAAAGCTCACTAGTGCGGATGGGGTCATGCAAGATTACATGCATCAGCACTTATTAGATTACGCCCCACTGCTTATCATATGCACTCCCCAATGCAATTAACTCTTGGTTTTGAGCCAAATATTTCGCACCTACGCACTTTCGGGTGTCTTTGTTGATCTTGCCGATTCCACCTCCTCAAAGGACAAAATGGGTCCACAACGTAGACTTGGTATATACGTTGGATTTGATTCTCCATCAATTGTTCCGTATTTAGAACCGATGACGGGAGATTTATTTACCGCTAGATTTGCGGATTGTCATTTTGATGAGACAACATTTCCATCATTGGGAAGAGATAATGATATTTTAAATAAACAAAAACCAGTTGAGAGCATCTTCTGGAATGAACAAAGCTTATCTCATTTAGATCCATGTACTTCTGAATGTGAAAGTGAGGTGAATATAATCATTCATTTGCAAAATATTGCCAATAGACTTCCTGATGCATTTAATGATGCTAGTAAAGTCACAAAGTCTCATATTTCAGCTGCAAATGCTCCAGCCAGGATTATTATTCCAGATGAAAATAAAAATATGAATGATGATAACCCACGACAAAAACGTGGTAGACCTATTGGCTCAAAAGATACCGTTCCTCGAAAAAGAAAAGGGAGAATTGATAATAATGATCATGCTTGAGATAAACGGTTGAGCCTAATACCTCGGAAAATATACAAAATTAAGTAGCACCGAGAATCCCATGAGCTATTGTAATGAAATATGGGATCGAAATGAAATAATTATTGATGATAATTTTGCATTCTCGGTTGCTCAAGAAATTATAAATGATGATTATGATAATGAACCACGTTCGATAATGGAATGCCGTCAGAGGCCTGATTGGCCTATGTGGGAAGAAGCAATAAAACGAGTTAGCTTCCCTATAAAAACGAAATGTATTTGGACAAATTATGAGAACTCCAAACAATATAAAGCCTATTGGGTACAAATGGGTATTTGTTCGAAAGAGAAATGAGAAAAATGAAGTCGTGAGATATAAAGCACGACTCGTGGCTCAAGGATTCTCCCAGAGACTGGGATAGATTATGATGAAACATATTCACCGTGATGGATACAATCACATTTCGTTTTCTTATCGTATGGTTGTCCACGAGAACGGACATGCGTCCAATGGACGTAGTGACGTCATATCTATATGGTTCATTAGATTCTCGATATTTATATGAAAATTCCCGATGGATATAAAATGCCAAAGTCGACACTCCCCGTCAATTATACTCAATCAAATTACAAAGATCGTTGTATGGATTGAAGCAATCCGGTCGCATGTGGTATCATACACTTAATGAATACCTTTCTAAGGAAGGTTACAAAAATGATACCATTTGCCCATGTGTTTTTATTAAAAGATCGAATCGGATTTGCTATCATTCTTTTTATGTCGATGATATGAATTTGATTGGCACCCCCCGAAGAATTATCCAATGCTCTTTGAATATCTAAAGAAAGAGTTTGAGGTGAAAGACCTTGGAAAAACTAAACTTTGTCTTGGACTTGAGTTAGATCATAAAGACAACGGGATACTTGTCCATCGACCGCTTACACTAAACAGATTCTCAAACGATTTAATATGGACAAGGCTCATCCCTTGAGTACTCTTATGGTTGTGCGTGAGCCTAGATCCCAAGAAAGATCCATTTCAACCAAAACAATGGGTGAAGAGACTTTGGGTTCAAGTGCCTTACCTTAATGCTATTGGAGCACTAATGTATCCGGCACAATGTACTCGACACGATATTTCTTTTTCTTTGTCAATCTACTTGCGCGATATAGCTCCGAGCCAACTCGAAGACACTGGAATGGTATTAAACACATCTTTCGATATCTCAGTGGTACTACAGATTTGGGGTTGTTCTACTCCAAGAAATCCACTAATTCTGGGTTAGTGGGTTATCTTTGATGTTGGGTATAGATCTCGATCCGCACAAAGCCCGATCTCAACTGGTTATGTATTTTGCTATAATGATACAAAGCTATATCACGCAGATCTACCAAACAAACATTAGTTGCTACTTCTTCCAATCATTCTAAAATTATTGCTCTTCACGAAGCTGGTAAAGAATGCGTTTGGTTAAGATCAGTTATAGCTCATATACGAAACGCTTGTCAACTGAAACCAGTTACAAACACTCCTACTATTATTTATGAAGATAATGCGGCATGTATAGCACAAGTGAGAGGTGGTTACATAAAAGGTGATCGGACCAAGCATATTTCACCAAAGTTTTTCCACACACATGAACTCCAGAAAAATGGAGAGATAGATATTATTGATTCGCTCATGTCACAATCTTGCCGATTTGTTTACAAAATCCTTACCAACGTCTACATTCGAGAAGTTGGTTTATGGCATCGGAATGAGAAGAGTCCATACAAAGCAAGATTGTTAAATTAATTATGCAGCTAATATTCTTCATTTCAGGGGGAGCAAATATATATTGTGCGTTGTACTCTTTTTCCCTTCTGTCTGGTTTTTATCCCATTGGGTTTTTCCAGCTTAAGGTTTTTAACGAGGCGACTTTTGCACAAAGTCCGGGTTTTGAGAATGTACTCTTTTTCCCTTTTGTCCGATTTTTCCCACAGGGTTTTTCGGCTCAAGGTTTTTAACGAGGCATACTCATCCAACTTACTATGGTGCTACGTCCAAGGGGGAGTGTGATGATAATTTGTCCAACATGTGGACTTTAAGCACCCTAGTTGCACATGCTATAGGAGTAGCTTTTGATTATTTTGTAAAATGACAAAACATGTGACTCCAATAGGCTTATGATTTTGTGCCTATATAATGGTGTAATCTTGAGAATTAAAGATACGGTTTTTGCATTGATAATCTCCAATATCTTACAATTATATTAGCTTATAAACTTTGCCTCTATTTACATATATCTATCTTTCATCTTTCGTAATAACAATAGTAATCATAAGTATAATCATTCTGTACTAAAAAGAGATAATTTACAAAGTTTGAAAATGATGGCTGGCTATGAATTATTCTTTAGTGGGCTTTTTTCACCCATAAAAACAATTGTTTCTTGAGCATTTTGTCGGCCTATTCATTGGTCTCTTTCACCAAATATGTGGGTCTTATACTTATAGGACACATTGGATCACGGTTGGGCTCGAATCTTTACGTAAGCTATAAATGGAGAAATTGCCGAAATATCTCAACTTTTCAAAAAATACCACTAAATACGATCTTATTATTTTGTACTTATTTTTTTTTCTTTTTTACGCTCTTGTATATTTTTTTTATTTTTTTTATGTTATTTCCATTTTTTCTTGTTCCTATATTGTTTTGTATGTTATATATGTTGTTTCGATGTTGTTTAAATTTGTTTCTTTGTTGTTTCTTAGTTGTTTCGATGTTTCAAACCAACTTTTATCAATTTTTTGTGTTGTTTTTTGTTCATGTATTGTTTTGTATATTGTTTCTATTGTTTCTGTGTTGTTCTATAATATTTTTATGGGAAAATTAGAAAATTAGTTCGCTAACTTTAGCCATTTAGATTTTTAGTCCTCTAGGTAGTCAAATTTAATTTTAGACCATTAACTATTACTTTTTGACATTTATTCCGATTTTCACCGGAAATATTAAATCTCGCCGGAAATTGCTGAGGTGGACTAGATTATGCTGACATCGACAAAACAATTGGGGATTTTTCAATTTTGGAGGGAAAATTGCACATGTGACATCCATGTAGGCAAATAATAAAGAAAAATAAATAAAAATAATCAAAAATAACAATGTTCAAAAAAATAAAATTATGAATAACAAAAAACCAAATTAAAATTTAGTGAAAAATACAAATTACAAAATTTATGTATTTGATAAAAAAAAATATAATTCATCAAATGTAGAAATTTAAGGAAAAGTATCAAATGAATAAATTAACAAAAATATAAAAAAATTATATTTTTTTACTAACTAAGCAACACAAGGAATTATTATATTACTTATAATATAATATTATTATATCCCCATTTCTCCATTTTCATAAACAAACATATATAACTTCACCCCACAAAAAAAATTATAAACATTTAAACCCAAAAAAAAAATGAAAAAGAATATCCAGATCAAGACCACCACCACCACCATCACTCTAACCCCATCCTCCACCACAAATTCCACCTCCATTCTCAGCCATCGCCGTCGCATCTCCGCCACCCAACCACCACCCACAACGCCCCGCCGCCCGAAGAAGTCGACAACCATAGCCCCACCACCCACCAACCAATCGAAAGAATCGACCCTTTCGGATTTTTTCGCCTCTACCTACCGCCGCAAACCGACGGCGCCACCATCGAGGTCGTCCGCCGCACTAGAGGGCGGCCACCCGGATCCAAAAACAAACCCAAACCTCCGGATCGAGAAAAATCGACCGACCCCAACCACACCTCAAAGAACTAAGGCCATCTCCAACCTCCACAATCCGTCATCTCGAGCCGACCTTCACCTTCACCTCCGCCAAAAACACCTCGACATATTTTAATTTGAATACCTTGATTTCTTGGTGTGCTTCTCATATTTGAAGGGATAATCGGGCAAAATGAAGAAGAAGAAGTGGGGGAGGGGCGACGCGAGGTTGGGGGGGGGGAACCGGCGGGTGAGTTCTTCACCTTAGATGGAGGTGATGGTGGTTGTTGGGTTCAAATATAACTGGGCAAAATGAAGAAGAAGAAGTGGGGGAGGGGCGACGCGAGGTTGGGGTGGGGGGAACCGACGGGTGAGTTCTTCACCTTAGATGGAGGTGATGGTGGTTGTTGGGTTCTTCATCTTGGTTTTTTTCATTATTTTTTTCTAATTTTTTGTTTGAATATTTAGTGTTAAGAAGAAGTTTTTGATTTACTTTCCATCTTCTAATTGCCAACATGGAATTATTTTTTTCTTTTTAAACGTAAATTCATTATATGTCGCATTTATGTTTTTCCACTTGTTAAAAAATCCCTAATTTTATGTACACATCATCAATTCCACCATCAATTTATCCACCTTAGCAATTTCCGGCGAGATTAGCTTACTCTGGCGAAAATCGGACTAAATGTCAAAAAAATTAATAGTTAATGGTCTAAAATTAAATTTGACTACCTAGAGGACTAAAGGTCTAAATGGCTAAAGTTAGCGGACTAAATTTCTAATTTTCCCATACTTTTATTGTTGTTCGAATAAATTCTTTTGTTGTTTCCATGTAGTTTTCAATGTTTAGATTCAATTTTTACCTATTTTCAAGCTCTTTTAATTCATGTGGTGTTTTAAATATTTTTTACATTATTTTTGGGTTGTTTCCATACCGTTTTTAATGTTGTTCTTATGCTTCTTTGTTGTTTCTACGTAGTTTTTGATGTTTAAGTACAACTTTTACCTATTTTTAAGCTCTCTTTTTTCACGTGGTGTTGTTAATATATTTTTGGGTTGTTTCCATACCATTTTTAATGATGTTCTTATGTTTCTTTGTTGTTTCTATGTTGTTCTATTTTTTCTGGTTTGTTTCATGGTTGTTTCCATGTTTTTTTATGTTTTCATGCATTGGATCGAAAATTAAATTATATTTTTTTACTCATGTTGTTTCTATATTATTTTCAATTTGTTTGGTTATAATATGTGTTGTTTTATGGGTATATTTCTTTTTTTTAATAAGATTTCGAGTATAAAATAGATTATTTAACGAGAGGCAAAATTTATTTTTTCACTATTTGATTAGAAGAAATATATTTGAAAAACCAACAAAGAAACAACAACGTAAAAAAGTCCAGAAATTTTGGCAGGAACATAAATTTGTCCAAAAAAGGGCAGGAGCGTAATTTTGTCCAAAAATTACCGGGAAGCGTAAAAGCCTGTCTTTTTTCCAGAAAAGTGGAACAAAAGTGTCCATGACCCACTATAAATGTGCATTTAGGCCTAATCAGTTAATGCAAACATTTTTTTTGTAGAGGAAAATGAGATGTATTATTAATCGAAATGACTCTCGTTACTAATGTTTAATGCGGAGATAGAAACAAAATCTGGGACATACTCTAATAGTAGGGCTAGCCTAAAAATGAGATGTCTTAGCTAACAAATGGATGCTCTCATTCACTTGTCGTCTAACAAATTGAATTTTAAAATCATCTTCAAGATTAAGGATTTACTTGCATTGTCCGATAATTGAGCCAAATTCTGATAAACGCAAAGTGTTTGCAGTAATGGCGTCAGAAACAATTTTAGAATCTAATTCAAATATCACATTTTTGTAACCTAAGGATAGGACCCAATTTATTCCTTCAAGCAAACGAATAGCTTCTCCTTCTTTCACATTAAAACATCCTAGTCTGGAGCTTGTTCTACAAGCTATAACAGTCCCATTATCATCACAAAGAATGCAACCCAGACCTGTTTGATTATGTTCTTGAAAAAATGCAGCATCACAGTTCCATCTAACAAAAGATGAAGGTGGTTTATGCCATTTCAAACAAGACTCTTGGGCATCTGGTTGTAACGACCCAAATTTATGAAATTAAAGTACTCTAAGTATATCATTAAGAAAGCATAAAGTTTTAAATTAAAGCGATTCCAATAATTATCAAAAAGTTGATTTAGAATTTTTTAATCCTTAAGGGAAAAAATAATGATAATAATAATAATACATCTTCTAAATTAAATTTCCAACAATTATTCCAAGCATAAACCGCAAAAATTAAAGAAATAAATCCAAAATTTAGTCCGCTCATAATTATTTAAAATATAAATATAGCATGATTTATTCCACCATCCACAACATCATATCTTCAGCCAGATTCTTCAACCTGAAAGTCATGATAATAATAGGGTGAGCTTCATCTCTTCAAGAGGGATATATCTATCAATATTTAATATAACATGAAAATCATTTACATAATTACAACAATAAATTCATTAATTTACTCTTTTTTCTCTGATTGGTCAGTTCATGCAATTGCATTGCGGGTTCACTCCGAATATACTTTTGATCTCGGACCCTTTTCATGGCCCCTAGCTTATATGAATTTATTTCCTCTTGACATATATTTCAATCAATGAAGTATAATCATGGAATATTAAATAAAGATAAATAATATAAAAATCCCTACCTTAATAATAGCAGATACTCGAGGTAGAAAAATTGAACGATAAAAGTCATAGTCCTCGATCCCTTCGTTTTCTATTGTAGAGAATTTAGAAAGTTGTGGAAATATATGTGGGTTAACCGTGTATTTATAGGATAATTTTTATTTCTATTTCTATATTTTTTAAAACCTAAATTAACCCCTAACACAACCCCTAAATTAATCTATAAACTAACCCCTAAAATAACCCCGAAAATAACTCATAAATTAATCCTTATTTATTTTTATTTTTTATATGTTATCACACAGGTACAATAGTAAAATTCAATGCATGATTCACCTCTTGAGCCTTGATCTAATCATACAAGAAACACATTGCCAAGAGAATTGTAATGTCAAGTATTTTGGTGATGACTATCCCAAATTTTTGAATTTCTTTGTTTCCAAAGAGACCATAAAATAGCACAAGATTTTCCAAATAAATCTTCCACTAAATATATAGTAATCTTACAAAATTTCTCCTTAAAAATAGGAGATACACAAATTATTTCAAGTTACTCAACATGGAATATCCGAAAAAATAGGAATGCTATTTTGGATATGGATGAAAAATTCTACCAAATTTTCTCCCTTTTTCATCACTCAAAGCACACACTTATAGAAACTCTCTACTATCTATTTTTATCTCTTGCTCAGCAATTGCTAATTGCTTCTCTGCTTGATGTTTTGTTTTCTCTCTTGTTTTGGTGTGAATTTTCATCTGCCTGAGCATGCCTATTTATATGCCAAGGATGAAAATGATGCCAAGAGATAATACCCTCATTTCCACCATTTCGGTTGAGGTCAATCTTTCATTAAATTTTACGGGACATGTTTGGTGCCTTTGTTTCTTCACAAGATTGGCTGCAAATTTGTCAAAGTTGATGCCTACCGAAATTGACAATCCACCACATGGGATGGACTAACACTTCTCCCCTTCCACCTCATGTGGGAAATCAATGAATCTTGTTTTGCTTCTACAAATTTCAAACTTATATTGTGGTAAAGACTTCGTAAACATATCTACACCATTTTCATTTGTGTGAACTTTGTCAAGTTGCAACAACTTTTCATCAAACACATCTCGAATCTAATGTCATCTCACATCCATGTGTTTTGACCTTGAGTGGGATGAAGAATTCTTACTCCGGTGGATTACGCTCTGACTATCACAATAGAGTGTGTTCTTTTCCTACTTCAAGTCTAATTCATGCAGAAACTTCTTCAACCACAACATCTCTTTACAACCTTCCGTCACAGCTATGTACTCAGCTTTTTTTGCGGATAATACCACATATTTTTGAAGTTTCAATTGCCAGTATATAGCTCCCCTGCAAATCTCCTCAGGTATCCGGATGTAGACTTCCTAGAATCTACATCACCAACCATGTATGCATCTGTGAATCAGTCTAGTACAGCTTGGTTATCACCAAATCTAAGACAAAATTTAGAAGTACTTTAATATCCATTTTACTGCATACATATACAATAACAATATTATCACTGAATTTCTTAAAGAACACATAGTGATTAGAGTTGGTCCTGTTGTAGTAATGGTCATTCATGAAGGAATCAAACTTCTTGTACCATTATCTAGGAGATTGTTTTAAGTCGTACAAACTCTTCTTCAACCTGCATACCAAGTTCTCTACACCTTTGACTTTAAATCCTTCTGTTTGCTCGATGTAGATTTCTTCGTTCATATCTCCATGAAGAAATGTAGTCTTTCACATCAAGTTGTTCGATCTTCAAGTCCAAGCTTGTAGCTATCCCAAAAACAACTCCGATTGAGGATAATTTCACTACTGGTGAGAAAAATTCTTCAAAATCAACACCCTTCTTCTGACTGAAACCCTTTAGAACTAGTCGAGCTTTATACATTGGTTGTAAGCTTTTCTCTTCAGTCTTCAACCTATACACCCATTTATTATTCAGAGTACGCTTACCTTTTGGTAGCTTCACCAGGTCATAGGTGTAATTTTTCTGCAAATAATTCATCTCTTCTTTCATGGCCTCCATCCACATATCCTTTTGATCATGTGATATAGCCTCTAAGAAACTATGTGGTTCTTTCCCATCAGTGAGAATACATACTCATGTGGGTAATATCTGGTAGAAGGTTGCCCTTTGTCTGCTGGACTTTCTTGTTAGATAAATGTTTTTATCATGATTTTGATGATTTTGTTCAAATGAGTTTTTTAAACCAAAACAATGTCCCTAAATGTTGTCTAAATACTTCCGATCGATTTAAAATGTTTTTACTATTTTTCGGAGTATTTCTTGGAGTTTATTTTCGATAAAAATTGGACAACACATCTGTTTCAGGCTCGACCGGTCGCCCTATAGGGCAACCCGTACCTGAGTTGAGTTTTGAAAACAGAAAAAGGGACGTAGGAAAAATTATGGAGGGCGACCGGTCGACCGGGGTGGTCGACCGGTAGGGGCGACCGGTCGACCCCTGGGCGACCGGTACCTGGGCGCCCTCCTGAAGATGTTGTCTTCTCTGTTTCGATTTTGAACAACCCCAACCGGTCAAGATCAAGGGCGACCGGTCAAACCCCCTCCGACTGGTCCCCCTGTGTAAAAATCGCAGAAAACCTATTTCAAACTTATCTCTGCGCGATCGGTCGAACCCCTGTTTTATCAGCAAACTATCCGTTGCATTTTCAGACAGCTTTTCCCTAATTTGTGGGATTGATTTCTAACAGCTATATTGATGATTTTAAATGGTTTCTTTTGCAGCAAATCACTCCCCAAGGAGGAGCCTATGTCTGGAAATCAAAGCCAAGACCTCTCCTATAAATAGAGGCTTCATTCAAACAACAAGATACAAAATATCACACAAGCAAAGAGCAAACAAGCAAACACTTTCATCTTGTTGTATTAGCCTTAGCACTTTCACTTGCACACATTTGAGGTCTAGGCTTTCAATTCTTGATTACACTTGTACTCATATTGTATCATTCATTATTGAGTTGTAATCTTGATTTTGGTCATCATTCAACACAAGACATCCTTGTGAGTATTCTTGTGGTAAGAATACACTTGGGTGATCTAGGTGATAGGTGTTTGGAGAGTGTGGTACTCTTCAAAGGTGGTGAAGGAAGATTGTGGTAATCTCCTTGAAGGTGTTGTAAGAGGGTTGTGGTAATCCTCAAGGTGTTGTATTAATTTTGGTAATTAATAAAATTTCTTTTTCTTTTTCGAAACCCATCCAGGATATCTTTGGGGTGGTAGAGCACGTAGTCCCTAGGTGGGGTGAAGCTCTTTAAATCAACGTGTGTTGTTTATTTTCCGCATTTAGGTTTCATCTTTGCTTGATTATTCGAAAAAGAGGGCAAAATATTCCTATAGGTCTTGCTTCTTCCTCTAATAATGCATACTATGATAATGATGATGATGATGAGGAGACAGCCGCACTTGTTCGAAAATTTGCAAAATTTGTGAATAAAAATAAGGCAAGAAAACCGAGAGATAATGCTTGCTTTAAATGCGGAAAACCCAGGCACTTCATTGCCGATTGCCCAAAACTCGATGAGGAGAAACAAAAGAAAAAGAAGCATTTTTCGAAAAAGAAGGCTCTAAATGCGGAGGTCAAAACTTGGGATGAATTACTTGAAACAACCGACGAGGAAGGAGAAACCGAACATGGTCTTATGGCCATAGACGATGAAAATAATGAGGTACACTCTAACTCTTCTACCTCCTCCTTAGTTGATGAATTGCAATGTGATTTTGATGAATTGCAAATTGAATTTCAAAATTTGATTGTTAAATACAAGACCTTGAAAAAGGAGCATAAAGAGCTTAAAATTGAAAATGATAAATTATTTACTTCTTATGAATCTCTTGATAAAGCTCATGTTATTACTCTTACTCAAGTTCATACTCTTGAAACCAAAAAGGAATTGCTTACAAAAGATCTTGAATGTTTGAAAAATGATGTGCATCGTTTTAACATAAGCACGGATAAAGTTACAAAAATTTTAGATGCACAAAGAGGTGAGCATTCCAAATTGGGACTTGGTTATAAACCATTTCAAAGTGTTTTTAAGAAAAATAACCAAGGTCCGACTTTTGTACGTGCTAGTAGCTCTAATACTCCTACTTGTTTTTATTGTGGCAAAGTTGGATATTATGCTAATAATTGCAAATTCAGAAATAGCTCTAGTCATGTTTGGAGACCCAAAAGTCTCACGACTAACCCCCATGGACCCCAAAACTATAGTGGTACCTAAAAGAAATTCTTTTGTAGGTAATAGGGGCTATAACAACAATGGAAGATTTAAAATGGCTCGTGGACAGCAGATGTTCACGCCATATGACCGGGAGGAGAGAACTTTTTACCAACATCAAGCTCCAAGAAGAGGGTATGGTCATGTTCGGCAATGGCAAAGGAAGAATTCTTGGAAATGGAGAAATTGGTAACTCTTCTTTCTCTCTTAGTAATGTTCTTTTAGTAGAAGGGCTTAAGTTTAATTTGATAAGTGTTAGCCAACTTTGTGATTCAAATTATGATGTTTCTTTCAATAAAGAAAAATGCCTTATACTTAAAAATGGTAAAATTATTTGTGAAGCAAATAGAAAAGGCAATCTTTACAAAATTTGTACAAGTGATTTGGTAGTCAAAATGTTTCATGTTTAGTCGCCAATAATGATTTAACTAGTTTATGGCATAGGCGACTTGGGCATGTTGGATACAAGAATTTGAAAAATATTTACAAAAACCAACATGTGAAAGGACTACCCAAATTGAATTTTGAAAATCTTGGCTTATGTGGCACTTGTCAAAAGAACAAATTAGTTAAAAGTAGTTTTAAGCCCAAAATGAAATTTCCACAACCAAACCCCTACAATTGCTTCACCTTGATCCGTATGGGGATATTGGTACGACAAGTCTAAGTGGAAAACATTACACTTTCGTTATTGTCGATGATTTTTCTAGATATACTTGGGCCCTTTTTCTTACCAATAAAAGCGATGTCGTTAATGAGTTTGTTAAGTTGTGTAGACTTATTGAGAATGACAAGGAAGATACTATTAAGTCTATTCAAGTGATCGAGGTGGAGAATTTGATGGTGAATTTAGAGTCTTTTGTGAAACTAAGGGATATGCTCATAATTTTTTGGCTCCAAGGACACCTCAATAAAATGGAGTAGCCGAAAGGAAAAATCGGAAACTACAAGAGATGAGTCGGTCCATGTTCAATGAATTTTCACTTCCAAAATATTTTTAGGCCGAAGCCGTAAGTACCGCTTGCTATGTCATTAATCGAGTTTACATTCGTCCTAAAATGAATAAGACTCCATATGAGCTTTGGAAAGGAAGAACTCCAAATATTAGCTATTTCAAGATATTTGGTTGTAAGTGCTTTATTTTGAATACCAAGGATCAATTGGACAAACTTGGATCAATTCAACAAAGAGCAAAGCATATCGGGTTTACAATAAGACTAGTGGGGTTGTTGAAGAATCCATCCATGTCAAATTCAATGAAGCTTCGGTGTTGAAAGAATACCCAATGATGAAAGTGATGAAGAGGATATTATTGAACCCATTGTTCAAAATGATGCTCAAAATGATCAACCATCCACTTCAAGTGTTCCTCAAGAAGACAAAGGTGATACTTGGATCTTCCCGTGGCATTGAAATTTAAAGGAGATCACCCAAAAGATCTTATTATTGGTGATCCCCTTGATAAAGTGATGACCAAGAAAATTTCCGAAAAAGCTCTTATATCTCAAAAAGAGCCTAAAAATGCTAAGGAGGCTATTGAGGATGAGGATTGGTTTTGGAGATTCAAGAGGAATTGAATCAATTTGAAAGAAATGATGTATGGGAATTGGTACCTTGTCCTCCTTCTCAAACTATTATTGGTACAAAATGGGTATTCGGAATAAGCTTGATGATCAAGGCAACATTGTTCGAAACAAGGCAAGGATAGTAGCTCAAGGGTATTGTCAAGAAGAAGGTATTGATTATGATGAAACTTTTGCACCGTAGCACGTTTAGAAGCTATTCGTATTTTACTTGCCTATTCTTGTTATAAAAATTTCAAACTCTACCAAATGGATGTTAAATCCGCTTTCTTAAATGGTTTTATTCAAGAAGAAGTCTATGTAAAACAACCTCTGGGGTTTGAAATTTTTCTAGGCCTAATGAAGTTTATAAACTTAAAAAGGCCTTGTATGGTTTAAAGCAAGCACCCCATGCATGGTATGATAGACTTAGCTCTTTTCTTTTGCAAAATGGTTTTACAAGAGGTAAAGTTGATACTACTCTCTTTGTTTTTGAAAAAGGACAAGATTGTTTACTTGTGCAAATTTATGTTGATGATATTATCTTTGGTGCTACTAATGAATCCTTGTGCAAGAAATTTTCTAAGTTAATGCAAGGAGAATTCGAGATGAGTATGATGGGGGAGCTCAACTTCTTTCTTGGGCTTCAAATTAAACAATGCCAAGAAGGTATATACATTTTGCAATCAAAATATACAAAGCAACTTTTGAAAAAGTTCGGCATTGAAGAAGGAAGAACCATGTCTACTCCTATAGCAACCAATGTCAAAATTGACAAAGATGAAAAAGGCAAGTCCGTGGATGAATCAAAGTATCGAGGTATGATTGGTAGTTTACTTTATTTAACCGCTAGTAGACCGGACATTCTTCATGCCGTATGCCTATGTGCTCGTTTTCAAAGCAATCCCAAAGAATCTCATATGAGTGCCGTTAAAAGGATTTTTCGATATTTGAAAGGCACTATTCAATATGGTCTATTCTATCCAAAGAATGAAAATTTTTCTCTTAAAGGTTATAGTGATTCGGATTATGCGGAAAATATTGATGATCGGAAAAGTACTTCCGGATCATGTCAATTTTTAGGCGATTGCCTAGTTTCTTGGTTTTCAAAGAAGCAAAATTGTGTTTCACTTTCAACGGCCGAAGCCGAATATATTTCCGCAGCTTTTTGTTGTACTCAACTTCTTTGGATGAAGCAAACCTTAGCGGATTACAAATGCTCTTTTGAAAACGTTCCTATCTTTTGTGACAATATATCCGCTATAAACATTGCTCAAAACCCGGTTCATCATAACCGTACTAAACATATTGAGATTCGACATCATTTTCTATGGGATTATGTTTCTAAACGAAAAATTGAGATATCTTTTGTACCATCTCAAGATCAATTGGCGGACATTTTTACAAAACCGCTATCTTCTAAGACTTTTGCGTCCATATGAGCTCGGTTAGGCATAATGCATATTGAATGAGGTTTACATTTGCATTTTGCATGTTTTTAAAACTTAGGGGCGAAAAATCGGTTTTTTGGTTGAAAATTCGGATTTTAATAAAACTGGCAAGACAGTGGGCTGATGAGGCTGAGGGCAACCGTCGCCGCCTCAACGCCGACCGTTCGCCCTCAACACAACCGGTCGCCCTTAGCTATTTTTTGGATTAAAACCGTTCGTCTCCCCGCCTTAGTCATATTACCTCATTTTTGCCATTTTTCGTCCCCTTCGCAAATTCACACAAATTTCACTCTAAATTTGTTTTCATGCATTCAATTCATATATTGGTCCTTACATAGCATGTTTATCATCATCATCGCTCATCTTTACCGATCGAATGGTAAGAATTTTCCTTTCCTTGCTCAATTGGGTTGAACCCTTGAGTTTGTGGCTTTCTTGTATATTTCTTGATGAAATTATCTTATGATCATGATGAACTTAGTTGTTATGTTGTATTGTATGATGTTTGGTATGATTTGGTGATGAAATTTTTTGGCTTGATTCATTTACAAGGGCTCTATACAACTTCTTTTAATTTTTACGCCCACAAAGTGTTCGATGAAATGTCACAATGAAAATTTCAACTTCTACATGATTCTCTTGCTTTCAAAAGTCTTAAATACTCATTGAAATCATGTCTTGGCAAACAAAACGAGCTTATGGATTTTTTTATGATACATTTCTCCAATTTCCTCGGATTTTAAGCCTTCTTCTTTCAATGGTTGATAAATCGTATTCTAGGCGCACTTTGATATACTTGTATAATATTTTTATCATCCTAACATTATTTTTGATGATTCCAAAGGGGAGAAACGGCTCGTTAGCTCAAAGAAGCTAATAAAAGCTCGCAATAAAAGCTATAAGCTATAGCTTCCTAAAGCCAAGTATACCTAGTCCATGGCTTGTATTATGGACTTAACTGCAATAGATTATAAGTTATTTGACAGGGGAGCTTACTAGCTCATGATGTTTATGTGTATCCTGTAAAAGCTTGTAATAGCTTATGCTTATGCTTATGTAATATTTCTTATTGATGTGCTTATCAATAGGGGGAGCTTTTTATAAAATGTCTTTAAACGGATAGTTCACTCGTAAAACCGGTAAATTATTTTTGTTTTCAAAATCGTCCTTGTGAAAATTGTTTTGGTTTGTAATCATCAAAAATGGGGAGTTTGTTAGATAAATGTTTTTATCATTATTTTGATAATTTTGTTCAAATGAGTTTTTAAACCAAAACAAAGTCCCTAAATCTTGTCTAAATACTTCCGATCGATTTAAAATATTTTTACTATTTTTCGGAGTATTTTTTGGAGTTTATTTTCGATAAACAATTGGACAACACATCTGTTTTCAGCTCGACCTGGTCGCCTTATAGGGCAACCCGTACCTAAGTTGAGTTTTGAATACGAGAAAAAGGGACCGATCGACCCGCGGCGACCGAGCACTGGGCGCTCTCCGAAAATGTTGTCTTCTCTGTTTTGATTTTTGAACAACCCCAACCGGTCAAGATCAAGGGCGACCGATCGAACCCCCTCCGACCGGTCTCTCTGTGTAAAAATCGCAGAAAACCTATTTCAAACTTATCTCTGCGTGACCGGTCGAACCCCTATTTTATCAAAGAAACTATCTCGTTGCATTTTACGCTTTTTCCTAATTTGTGGGATTGATTTCTAACAGCTATATTGATGATTTTAAATGGTTTCTTTTGCGGCAAATCACTCCCAAGGAGGATCCTATGCCTGGAAATCAAAGCCAAGACCTCTCCTATAAATAGAGGCTTCATTCAAACAACAAGATACAACACATCACACAAGCAAAGAGCAAACAAGCAAACACTTTCATCTTGTTGTATTAGCCTTAGCACTTTCACTTGCACACATTTGAGGTCTAGGCTTTCAATTCTTGATTACACTTGTACTCATATTGTATCATTCATTATTGAGTTGTAATCTTGATTTTGGTCATCATTCAACACAAGACATCCTTGTGAGTATTCTTGTGGTAAGAATACACTTGGGTGATCTAGGTGATAGGTGTTTGGAGAGTGTGGTACTCTTCAAAGGTGGTGAAGGAAGATTGTGGTAATCTCCTTGAAGGTGTTGTAAGAGGGTTGTGGTAATCCTCAAGGTGTTGTATTAATTTTGGTAATTAATAAAATTTCTTTTTCTTTTTCGAAACTCATCCCGGATATACTGGGGTGGTAGAGCACGTAGTCCCTAGGTGGGGTGAAGCTCTTTAAATCAACGTGTGTTGTTTATTTTCCGCATTTAGCTTTCATCTTTGCTTAATTATTCGAAAAAGAGGGCAAAATCTAAAAAACTGAGATAATCTATTCACCCCCCCTCTAGATTATCGTAGCCACTTGGACTTACATTTCTAACCTCAGCTTCTGGTGGTGGAACTGGAGGAACATCACGCATCATGGTGTTGTTCTTGCACACCTCCCCCATGATTTTGATCTCTAGGAGAAGAAACCGGATCTACGTCATCAGGATGATATGATTTATATTTCTCAATCTATTTGGCATCATCAATTGTGTGATCGCCAAGGAATACAACATCCCTACTTTTGATAACTTTCTTCTTGATTGGGTCCCATAACCTGTAGCTGAATCTTCTTGGACATAACCCAAAAATATGCATAGCTTGGTTTTGTCGTCAAGCTTAGATCGTTCATCTTTTGGAATGTGCACGAACACCCTACAACCAAACACTCTTAAGTGTTTGTAGGAAACGTCTTTCCCAGTCCAAACTCTATTTGGAATGTCGCCACTCAGAGGAGCTAATGAAGAAATGTTGATTAGATCAACTGTAGTCATCATTGTTTCACTCCAAAAACGATTTAGGCAGATTAGGATGTCACTACATACATTTGACTCGTTCACAATTATACTGTTCATTATTTCTGCTACACCATTATGTTGAGGAGTTTTTGGAACACTCTTCTCAAGTTTGATTCCATGATCCATGCAATGTTGCTGAAATGGACCCTGGTATTTATCACCATTTTCAGCACGAATCCACTTCAGCTTCTTTCATGTTTCTCTTTCAACACTTGCTTGAAAGTCTTAAAGATACCCAAAACTTGATGTTTAGATTTCAAAGCAAAGCACCAGACTTTTCTAGAGAAATCACAATAAATATGACAAAATATATTGTACCACCAAGACTTCTATCTTTCATGTAGCACAAATTAGTATGCACTAGATCTAAAAGATGAGATTTTCTTTATGGAGAAAAACTCCTAAAAACAACTCTATGTTGTTTTCTAATTAAACAATTAACACAAGTTTATATGGGCATACCTCTGGGAGAAGTTTCTTTCTAGTCAGAACTTCCAAGCCCTTCAGATTTTGATGTACAAGTCTTTTATGTCATAGCTCAATGAAGGAACTTTTATTAATGGCATTCACCTCTTCATTGGATTATCTGCTCGCATTAGGTGCAGAGAATTCTGCTTGTCCCTTAGGGACAATGAGAGAGTCTTTGGTGAGCTTCCATTTTCCTTCACCAAAGTGATTCTCATAGCCAACATCGCCAAGCTTGCCAGGAGAAATAATGTTGGCCGAATGTCAGGAATATGTCTGATATCCTTGAGCATGAGTTTGATTCTTGATCAGTGTTCAATATGATGTTACATATGCTAACGACCTTCGTCACACCATGGTTGGCCATTTTGACTCTGCCAAAGCTACCACTGTGTGTATGATGTGAACATATCACAATGAGATGTGATATGATATGAAGCTCCTAAATCAATAATCCAGTCCATCTGCTGGCATACTGAACTAATACAAGCATCATCACAAATGATAACAACATCACCACCAACTGCAGTGGAGATCCTATTTTTATTGTTTCCATTATTTTAATATCTTTTCTTCTTTCTATAACTCTCACATAGTTATTTGAATCACCACAATAGTGACATTTGAAGTCTTTCTTGGATTTGGACCTTCTCCTGGATTTGTCTCTCCTATTTTGAGAACCTCTAAACTTGCTCCTTCTCCATTTGTCATTTTCAGCGACTAAAGCTTTTGACTCAAAAGAATGTCCCTACGTTCCTGCTCCATTCTTATGGGCTCTTCATTAAGAAGACAATCTTTGACCATCTACATGGTCAATTCACCATTTAGGGCTGAGTTACTGACTGATACCACAAGCGTGTCCCAACTGTAAGGTAATAAGCTGAGCATCAATAAAGTAATTACTTCATTATCAAGGGATATTTTCATTGTGTTGATTTATCAAACCCTAATGCGCATTTAGGGGCTCCGTCTTGTTCGCACCTTCCATGTATCTGAGTCGAACAATTTTTCTGATAATAGAAGCTTTGCTCAAGGCATTTTTCCTCTCAACATGGCCTCTATATTCTTCCACAGAACATCAACCTTTTTCTCATTAGCAAAATGATGAAAATTGTTATGCTCAAAGAAGCACTGGATATATACTACAGTTTTTCTATGTAGGATGTTTCACTCGCCATCACTTGTCTCTTTTGGTTTGGCAGTATCACCTTTCAAGAGGAAATAAAGATCCTTGTAGTATAGAAGATCCAACATATTTGATTTCCAAATATTTTAGTTGGATCCGTTGAGTTCGAACATCCCACCAATAGATGTCGATTTTTCCATTTTTTTAATTCACAACAATGTGGCTTTGATACCACTTGTTGGAAAGAGTGCCAAAATAAATGACACCGCACAACAAAAATAAGAAAATCTTTTCCCATGTAGCTGTATTAAAAATGGGAACCAAACCAATAATACTAAAATATATTGCAAGACAATAAAAATAACACACAAGAGATTTTAGTTGAAAAGGCAAAATCGGGAAAACCACGGGACCGTAGTCTAGATGAGGCCCTCCACTAAATATATAGTAGGCCTACAAAGTTCCATTAAAAATAGGGGATACACAACTTATCTCAAGTTACTCAACTTGGAATGTCCGCAAAAATATGAATGCTATTTTGGGTGAGGATGAAAAATTCTACCAATTTTTCTCCCTTTTTCATCACTAAAAACACACACTTATAGAAACTCTCTACTATATATTTTCTCTCTTTCTCAGCAATTGTTAGTTGCTTCTCTGCTTGATGTTTTGTTTTCTCTCTTGTTTTGATGTGAATTTTCATATGCATGAGCATGCCTATTTATATGCCAAGGAATGAAAATGATACCAAGATATAATACTCTCATTTCCACCATTTCGGCTGAGGTCAATCTTTCAGTAAATTTTACATAGCACATGCTTGGTGCCTTTTTTTTTTCTTCACAAGGTTGGCTGCAAATTTGTCAAAGTTGGTGTCTACCAAAATTCACAATCCACCACATGGGGTGACCAACAGGTTGGGCCATAAAAATCTGTTGGGAAATTAATTTTTAGATTTTGATGAATGCCATGTAAAATTTAGAATAGAAAGTTGGCACCCCATTTTTGTTGTAAATTGCATTGTAATAGATAGGGTTGGTCGAGCTGAGTTAAGTCAGCTATGCCTGAACATGCAAGAAGTCAACTGGAGACCAAAAGGAAGACTCATTGTGAGGCAGCAGAGTGTGGCAAAGAAGAGAAGACAGAACTCGATCAAGGTGCAGGTGAGATACGGTGAGTGAAGTGTCAGTCAAGTCAACTCAAGATAGCCAAGTCTCAAGTTGAAGTGACAGATGAGTCATCCAATGATTGGAAGCTGACTTGAAGTCACCTGGGGAAGTCAAGGAAATGCAGTCAAGTCGAGACAATCAAAGAGATCCGTTGTACGTAAGTCAAGAGAATTACTTAAACAAGTAATACTCCCACATCGCTTTCTTAATGTGCTTTCCCGAAGCGTGCAAAAGGAATAAACCAATGGGAAGCTCGCACTGTGTCGAACTAACGAAAAAGTCAAGTATCATTCATACGAGGAAATGTCAATTCCAAGGACTACAACAAGACAAACCAACGACCACAAGTGTCTTTTGAAAATCAGCCTATCTCTTCAACGGGCAAAATTTTCAAAAGAACACTATAAAAGGCTGAGGAATCTATTTGAGAGAGAGTTGGTTACCTTGACAATCAAAAAAATTACGAGCAAGAAAAGCAATATCTGTAACCTGAAATATTCTCAAATCATTCAAGTTCAATCCTCAAGCCTACATTACGAAGGAAATCAATCCAACACTCACTTGTGAAGGAAAGACGACTTCAATCAGTTGAAGAGGAAACATTTGAAGAATCAAGGGGTCTACATTCCACGGAGGATTGTAGGAAGGTTCAAGGTCGAACCAGTTTCAAGTTTTGGAGGGCTTCGTGATCAAATCCAAGAAGCTTGAGCAAGTGGGTGTAGTAGCAAGGCAACCTGCCTTGTGAAGAAGCCGAGTCGCACGAGAAGCCGGTTTGTGTGACCAAGGCATCTCCGATCGAGTCCCAAAGGATCAAGTCATTTGTGTGATCAAGACTTGCATCCGGACGTTAACCACTTTGTATACGATCAATACTTAGTGGATTCCTCCAGGAGTTGGAGAAGAGAGGATTAGAAGAATTACCCCATCTTCGAACCTCTATAAAAATTTATTGTGTCATTTACATTTCAAAGCAATTTAATTCTTGCACGTTACTTTAATATCTCACGATAAATTTGCTATCCAATTGATAATAAACAAAGTGCTAAAACCAAGTATTAAAACAAACTTAACCAAATTCAAGGGTGTTAAGTCTTCCATGAAAACATATCACAATCGAGTTAAGTCTTTAGTGAAAACAATTGAGTTATTCTATCAACAACGCTTCGAATGCAGTCTGTTGAGTGACTAACTTTGCCGATTAACTAACTTAGCTATCCATCAAGGACTCACCGTGAAGTATTAACTCGAACATTTTAAAAGGACTAAATCGAAAAGTTGGTAAGGTTTATTCAACCCCCTCTTCTAAACCTTACACTCACACCCTTGGGACCTACAAGTGGTATCGGAGCGGTTGGTTCATTGAGCCTTCCGTCATCGGTTATCGAACTAGATCTCCAAATTTTTCAAAGCTTGCTTTAGCACTTGATCTTTCAAAACTCTTTTATTCAAAGCAAAGTTATTATCATGGAAGCAAATTTGACACTCATCCCTATGTTCACAATTGAGGAACTTGATGATTGGAAAATTCGTGATGCAGTGCTCATCTATCAAGATTACACGATGAAATGTGGATAGTGATAGAAGATGGGCCACTCCCAATCTTAAAAGTTAACACCAATTGCAAGGAGAGCGCAGTGAGAAGGAGAAGAGGATGTTGCTCCTAGACCAACTATGGTTGAAAAACCAAGAGTCGAATGGACAAATGATGACAAGAAAAGATATAACTCGGACAACGAGCCAAGGACATTATTTACAAAACCTTGGACAAAGCCATGTTCAACAAAGTCAAATCATGCAAAACGGCAAAAGAAATCTAGGACAAGCTAACCTTGATTTGCGAAGGCTCGTGAGCAAATCAAGGAAAATAAACTATCTGTTCTTTGTCTGACGTAAATTTGAAAATTTCAAGATGCTTGCAGGAGAAACCTTGGATCAATGGATGCTCGGTTCACGTAAATTACTAATGAACTATCTCGCACTTGGAAAAGAATATACACAAAAGAAATGTGTATGAAGATTCTAAGAAGTCTCCCATCCGAGTGGGAAATGAAAGTCATGGCCCCGAGACACTCCATGGACCTATCAAAAACATCCAACCATGAGCTATTCTCGGATCTCAAAGCCTACGAATTTGAGCCGAGAAGAAAAGACCAAGAGGAGACAAGTTGTGCCCAAAACAATCGCTTCTAATTGTTAAGGAAGGCAAGAGAGCGAGGTCAACGAAGTCATTAACCAAAGGAGATAGCCCCGATGGTTAAAAGGTTTAACAAATTCTTCAACAAGAATTACAAAAGAGGCAAAGGTGAAGAAGACACTCGGCTCCCTCCAAGTCAAGGGAAGATAGGCCACCCAAAAGAACAGAGCATCAAAGGATTGAGTATCAAAGAGCGACAATCCAAGAATGGAAAGAATCGATCAAAAGGTTGAGAATCTATGCTTTGGAACCGCAGCAACCAGGTCACTATGCCATTGATTGCCCATATCCCGTAGTCAACAAATACAGAATGAAGAGGAAAGAAAAGTCTTGAGAGAAAGAAGACAAGAGAAGAAAAAGGCAATGTTGGCCGCAGAGATCACGAGACAAGTCAAGTCAAAGACACAAAGAGACTCAGAGAGAGTAGTGAAGCCGACTACTCAAGTGACTCAAAAAGCCTTGATCTATCTAATGGCCAAAGAACAAGACCAACTGACCAAGAAGATGAGGTACACTCTAACTCATCACACTCGGATTCTAGTGACAAAGTGATTGTGACACACACACTTCATCACCCACCGATCTTTATGATTCATTAGGAAAAATGATGAAAGACTTTGAACACATTAAATCCTCACACACACTACTAAATGAGGAGAACAACCTACTCAAAAGCCAAAACTCACAAACTGGCAAGGAGCCGAGTACTCTAAGTCACATAGCCGATGAGAATAAAAATCTAAAGGTTGAAAATGCTAAGTTAATAGTAGAGATAGTCGCTATGGAAAAGAGGGAGAATGACCTCAAAAATGTGATTGCCTCATTCACTAAGGCATCTAAATCCTTGGATGATCTTATTATGAGTCAAAGAGAATGTGGAGATAAGACAGCTTAGATTTAATTCCTCTATGCTATGTCAAGCTCCAAAAGTGAGTTTGGAAAAAGGATCTTCAAGTATTGAAGCATCTCAAAATCAAAAACTCCAAATGGTGCACACACATTTATTCCAAAGCACAATCACAAGCAAACTGGCCTTGGTTATAAAGGAAAAGGAAAACCGATTGAGTGTCCGAGAGGACAGAACCGAGAAGAAATCCACTTGAGTTCCTCAAAGAAACTCCAAACAGAAATACTCAGAAAGAAGAAACAGAGCTACCAAAAGCCCCGTAAATTCTATAAAAGGAACACATATGATGGGAATGGTAGAAAGTACCCAAGCTAAGCTGATTGGAATAATGTGAACTATCAAAGCAAAGATCTATGGAATATAAGCCTAAATGGCAAAGGCCTAAGACTCGAGAAAAAAGGCAATTCCAAAGGCAAAAGAGCTATGATCAAAGCACACATATGCACTCAGGCACTATCCTCAAAGATATCACAACTACCCAAACAAAGCAATTGCTAAAACACATGCACAGCATACAGACAAAAGAGACAGCTTGTATGAACCTAGAACCCCAAGCAATTTGCCAAAATTAATTATGATTATGGCACTCGATAGATGGCAACCTCTTAGAGTCAAATCATTTGGCTATAGGTTGGTTGGATCATCTTACAATACTAACCCTCAGACCGCAGACAAATATGGGTACCTAAAACCTAATTTCCTTGATTGCAGTTCAAGGAGCGGTGAGTGCCAAGGAACCTGGTACATGGATAGTGGTCATTCCGGACACATGACAGAAATAAGAAACATCTGTCAAAATTCAAGGAGGTTAGAGGTGCAAAAGTCATATTTGGAGGAAATGAAGCTCCAGGAGAAATAAGAGGCATTGGATCCATCAAGAAAATGGATTAGAAATTACGGATGTTGCATATGTTGAAGGCCTCAATTTCAACTTATTAAGCATAAGTCAACTCGTGACAAGGGCTATAATATTGGATTCAATATGGGAGTGTGCCAAATCAAGAACTCAATCTAATGAAGTAGTGTTTCAAGGATGCGACAAAATAACATGTATGTGGTAGATTGGTCAATCGCAACACCAAGCACTTGTTTGCTAGCAAAGAGCGCACTGAATCAAGTTGGTTGTGGCACAAGAAGTCGAGTCACCTAAACTTCAAAACAATTAACAAGCTTGCAAGGAGCAATCTCGTGGAAGGACTTCCGGACTCAAGATACAAGAAGGAAAGTGTATGTGATGCATGCCGATGGGAAAGCAAATCAAATCATCATTCAATGAAAAGACATGTCCATCTTCAACAAGAACATTGCACTACTACATATGGATCTATTTGGTCCAGTTGAACCAGCTAGTATAAGTGGGAAGAAATACACCTTGGTGGTAGTAGATGACTACTCAAGATATACATGGACGATATTCATGTGTAAAAGAAAGAAACTCTGCAGAAACTACCACGGTGATGAAGAGAATCCAAAATGAGAAGAGTCAAACCATTATCAAATAAGATCCGATAGAGGAACCGAGTTTGTCAAAAGTATAATAACTCGATTGTGTTGAAAATGGTATTGGTCATGAATTATCAATGAGCAAGGACTCCACAAAGCAAAATGGAGTAGCAGAAAGAAGGAATAGGACTCTCAAAGAAGTAGCAAGGACCATGTTAGTCAAGCAGGTCCTAAAAGATTTTTGGGTCAAGCAATAAACACAACATGCTATACTCAAAATAGATGCATGATAAACAGACAGCTGACAAAGACTCCCTATGAGATTTGGACAGGGAGAAAGCCAAATGTTGCATACTTTAGAATATTTGGATGCAAATGCTTCATACACAACAATGGCAAAGATAATTTAAAGGTTTTTGATGCTAAAGCTGATGAAGGTATCTTCTTAGGATACTCAGCTAAAAGCAAAGCCTACAGAGTGCTCAACAAGAGGACAATGGTTACAGAAGAATCCATTCATGTGGTGTTTGATGAACCCAATGTAAATGGAGAAGACGTTGAAGAGTCGGTGATAAGTGAATCCCAACCATGCAGAAGAGTCCCTATGTTGAAGTCAAGTGGAATTATAAACCCAGATGAAGATGAGATAGTTGAGTCTCAAAGACAACTTTGGGAAATATGCAGCTAAGTGATGATGAGAGAGCTGATCAAAATAACACACTGCAAGACGATGAATCCAGCTAACTTACTCCAACCTGATGTAAGATGGCCGAGAGACCATTCACGTAACTAATCATTGGAGATGTAAGAGAAGATGTAAAAACCAGATCCAAAACCCAACAAGAAGCTATGTTCACTTGTTTCATCTCACAAATAGAGCCAAAAGATGTGTCACAAGCATTGGATGACACACATTGGATTCAAGCCATGCAAGAAGAGTTGAATCAATTTGAAAGAAACAAAGTGTGGGAATTGGTTCAAAGACCTACCCATCAAAATGTTATTGGCACTAAATGGGTGTTCAGAAACAAGATGAATGAGGAAGGTTCGTAGTAAGAGCAAAGCAAGGTTGGTAGCCAAAGGGTATTGCCAAGAAGAAGGAATAGATTTTGATGAAACTTTTGCTCATGTGGCAAGATTGGAAGCCATAAGGATGTTTCTTGCCTATATCTGTTCACAAGAACTTTTGTATATCAAATGGATGTAAAGAGTGCATTCCTTAATGGATTATTGGAGGAAGAAGTATATGTTGAACAACCTCCAGGATTTGAGCAGAAGACTCTTGGAGATAAAGTATACAAACTCAAGAAAGCTTTATATGGATTGAAACAGGCACCAAGAGCATGGTATGATACATTATCACAATTCCTGATTGAGAACGGATTTATAAAAGGCAAAGTGGATAGAACACTCTTTTTAATTCAAGATGGGAAGAATATACCGCTTGTTCAAATATATGTGGATGACATCATCTTTGGATCCACAAACAAAGAGTCTGTGGCATAAATTCTCAAATCTTATGCAAAGCAAATTTGAAATGAGCATGATGGGAGAGCTGACATTCTTCCTTGGACTCCAAGTAAAACAGCTGAAGGATGGAACCTTCATAAGTCAGACAAAATATACCAGAGATTTAATGAAGAAATTTGGCATGGAAGAGAAGTCTTCTGTGAAAATACCAATGAATACATTAGTCAAAATGGATATGGATGCAGATGGAAAGCTTGTAGATCAAACAAGATACAGAGCACTTATTGGATCATTACTCTATCTCACACAAGAAGCGGGCCGGACATCACCTTTGTTGTAGGTGTATGTGCAAGATTTCAATCGCTCCAAAAGAAAGCCACATGACTACAACCAAAAGAATCTTGAGATATTTGAAAGGAAGCCAAGAAGTTGGCTTATGGTATCCTAAGGAAGGTGGATTCAAGCTAATTGGTTACTCGGACACGACTATCTTTGGATGTAGAGTTGACAGAAGAGTACCTCGTACATGTCAAATGCTTTGAAATAGGCTAATTTTCTGAGAATACATAGTTTAGAATGAGACAATAGCTAAGAGAATGAAGTTGAAGAAAAAGAAACTCCAATTATGTGTGATAACACAAGTGCAATTGCAATCACTCAAAATCATGTGTTGCACTCAAGAACAAAGCACATTAATGTCGATATCACTTCATAAGAGATCATGTTGAAAAGAAGGACATCACCTTGGAATATATCTCAACCGATAAGCGATTAGGCTATCGATATATTCACAAAGCCATTATGTGAATCAAGATTTGAAGAACTCAAGCATGAGTTAGGGTTAATTGAGTGAGTTGACACTTAAGAGTCAATGAAAAGAGATGAAACACTAAAAGATAAAAAAAGGGTTGAACTCTTGAATCAACCCTAAGTGAATCAGCCATATCGGAGAATCGGTGTGTGTCAAGTTAATCGACAAATGAGTACCTATGTTCAAAAGAGAGGAGTTAAATCGGCTAAGGAATAAGTTTCGAGTCATTTATGAGCAAAGTGACGAAAAACGCAATCGTTTTTACTAAGTGGGAATGTTTTTAAGAATGACGTCGATATAATTATGACGCGTGTATGATCCAAAAGTCGCATACCAAGCTTATGATTGGATATAAATGATGTTGCATTAAATGCGAGAAATTAAATATTAATCGGCGTGCAAAATCTAAGTCGTTGATCTTGATCAAATTTCAAAACCACCCCCACGCCCTTTCATAACCCATACATATACCGTTTCTTCCAATTTTCTCTCACTTTACCAAAATTGTTCATCTCTCTCGAAAGCAAAGAAAGAAATTTTCTCTCAAAACTCGCAAATCCTCAAGTTCATTTTCAAAGTTTCGTTCGGTAAAACATCGAGAAATGGCATCTACTCACGATTTTGTCAAATTGGGAAAGCAAATCCACACTGGGTCTACTATGGATTTCGACGGCATGATCAAACAGGGGTCTGACGATACCCTCATGAAGAAGATAGCAGAGAAGCTAGAAAAGTCTGGACTGAAACCATTTTTGACGATGGAGTTTCCGATGACCTACGTGGAAGAGGTCGCACGTTCTATGTGAACGCTCAAGTTCACGACGAGGGCATCAAGTCCTTTGTTCACGGAAAAGAGTTCACCATCACGCCAAAGATCGCGCAGATCATCGCTCGCTCGTTCGGCGGAAGGAGTACGGAGATTTATGAAGCTGATGTCAACTTGGCTGCTGCTTGGAAGGAAGTAGCCAAGCCCGACTGTGCTGCGAAGGTTATCTACACAGCTGAGAAGAAGCTGTTGAAGGAAGACTACCACAAGCTGTTGGATATTGTTGCCAAGTGCATTGATATCAAATTTGGAAGCTTTAATGTTTGTCCAAAACTAAGTCGATCGTGATGTTTGCAATCATAAAAGAAAAGAAGGTGAATGGGCTGAGTTTGTATACAACAGACTCTGCCAAAATGTTGGGAATAAATCCTTCAAGAAGGATGGTTCGTTGGTGTTGGGAAATTATTTTAGATTTTGATGAATGCCATGTAAAACTTAGAATAGAAAGTTGGCAACCCATTTTTGTTGTAAATTGCATTGTAATAGATAGGGCTGGTCGAGCTGAGTCAAGTCGCCTATGCCCGAACATGCAAGAAGACAACCGGAGACTAGAAGGAAAACTCCGCTACGAGGCTGAGTGTGGCAAAGAAGAGAAGACAGAACTCGATCAAGGTGCAAAAGTGAGATCAGTGAAGTATCGTCAAGTCAACTCAAGACAGCCAAGTCTCAAGTTGAAGTGATGAAGAAGTCATCCAATGATTGGGAGCTGACTCGAAGTCACCTGGGGAAGTTAAGGAACTGCAGTCAAGTCAAGGCAATCGAAAAGGATCCGTTGTACGTAAGTCAAGAAAGTTACTTAAATAAGTAATACTTCCATGCCGCAATATTCTAAAGTGCTCATCCCGAGGAAGCGCGCAAAATGAATAAACCAATAGGGAGGCATCGCACTGTGTCGAACTCAAAAGTCAAGAATCATTCATACGAGGAAATGTCAATTCCAAGGATCGCACAAGACAAGCCAACGACCACAAGTGTCTTTTGAAAATAAGCCTATCTCTTCAACGGGCGATTTTCAAAAGAACACTATAAAAGGTGAGGAATCAATTTGAGAAAAGGTTAACCTTGCATATCCGAACTACGAACATTCAAGCTAACATTTGAGTCAGTAACCAAGCAAAATATTCTCAAGTTATTCAAGCAAATCCTCAAGCTTAAACTTCAAGAAAATCAATCCAACACTTACCCGTGAAGGAAAGACGACTTCAATCGAGTTGAAGAGGAAACATTTGAAGAATCAAGGGGTCTACATTCCACGGAGGATTGTAGGAAGGTTCAAGGTCGAACCGGTCTCAAGTTTTTGGAGGGCTTCGTGATCAAATCCAAGAAGCTTGAGCAAGTGGGTCAGTAGTAGCAAGGCGCGCCCGTGAAGAAGTCGAGTCGCACGAAAAGCCACTTGTGTGACCAAGGCATCTCAAGATCGAGTCCCAAAGGATCAAGTCAATTTGTGTGATCAAGACTTGTATCCGGATGTTAACCACTTTATATATTGATCAATACTTAGTGGATTCCTCCAGAGTTGGTGAAGAGAGGAGTAGAAGAATTACCCCATCTTGAACCTCTATAAAAACTTATTGTGTCATTTACATTTCAAGACTTTAATTTTTGCATATTACTTTAATATCTCACGATAAATTTTCTATACAATTGATAATCAACAAAGTGCTAAAACCAAGTATTAAAACAAACTTAACTTGATTCAAGGGTGTTAAGTCTTCCATCGAAAACATATCACGGTCGAGTTAAGTCTTTAGTCAAAATATTTGAGTTATTCTATCAACAACTCGGCCAGTCCGCTGAGTGACTAAACGATTAACTAACTTAGATGTCCATCAAGGACTCAATCGTGAAGTATTAACTCGAACGTTTTAAAAGGACTAAATCAAAAAGTTGGTAAGGTTTATTCAACCCCCTTATAAACCTTACACTCACACCCCTTGGGACCTACAAGTGGTATCGGAGCGGTTGGTTCATTGAACCTTCCGTGACCGGTCACCGAACTAGATCTCCAAATTTTTCAAAGCTTGCTTTAGCACTTGATCCTTCAAAACTCTTTTATTCAAGAAAGTTATTATCATGGAAGCAAATTTGACACGCATCCCTATGTTCACAATTGAAGAATTTGATGATTGGAAAATTCTTATGCATGCTCATCTATCAAAGATTACACGATGAAATGTGGATAGTAATAGAAGATGGGCCACTCCAAATCTTAAAAGTAAACACATGCAAGGAGAGCTGCAATTGAAGGGGAAGAGATGTGCTCCCGGACAGGCGATGGTTGAAAAACCAAGAGTTGAATATACAAATGATGACAGAAAAGATATAACTTGGACAATGTGGCCAAGGACATTCTTTACAAAACTTTGGACAAAGCCATGTTCAACAAAGTCAAATCATGCAAAACGACAAAAGAAATCGGAACAAGCTAACCTTGATTTGTGAAGGCTCGAGCAAATCAAGAAAAATAAAATATTTGTTCTTTGTACAAAAATTTGAAAACTTTAAGATGTTTGGGGAGAAACCTGGATCAACTGGATGCTCGGTTCACGAAATTACCAATGAGCTATCTCGCACTTGGAAAAGAATATACACAAAAGGAAATGTGTATGAAGATTCTAAGAAGTCTCCCAACCGAGTGGGATATGAAAGTCATGGCCATGAGACATTCCATGGACCTATCAAAGACATCCAACCATGAGCTATTCTCGATCTCAAAGCCTACGAATTTGAGCTGAGAAGAAGAGACCTAGAGGAAACAGTTGTGCCCAAAACATTTGCTCTAATTGTTAATGATGGCAAAGAGAGTGAGGTCAAAGAAGTCATTGACCAAGAGGAGATCGTGACCGATGGTTAAAAGGTTTAACAAGTTCTTCAATAAGAATTACAAAATAAGAAAAGGTGAATCCTCCGAAGACACTCACCTCCCTCTAAGACAAGGGAAGAAAGACCACCCAAGAGAGCAAAGAGCATCAAAAAGTTGAATATCAAAGAGCCGACAATCCAAGGATGGAAAGACCGATCAAAAAGTTGAAAATCTATCTTTGGAACCGCAGCAACCCGGTCACTATGCCATTGAATGCCCATATCTTGTAGTCAACAAATACAGAATGAAGAGGAAAGAAGAGTCTTGAGAGAGAAAGAAGACAGAAAAGAGAAAGGCAATGTTGGTGCCGCAGAAAACCATCGAGACATCAAGTCAAAAGACACAGAGACTCGGAGAGTAGTGAAGCCGACTACTCAAGTGACTCGAAGAAGAAGCCTTGATATGTCTAATGGCTAAAGAACAAAACCAACTCCGACCAAGAAAATGAGGTACACTCCAACTCATCACACTCAGATACTAGTGATAGTGATTGTGACACACACACTTCATCACCCACTCGATCTTTATGATTCATTAGGCAAAATGATGAAAGATTTTGATTACATTAAATCCTCACACACACTACTAAATGAGGAAAACTACTAAGAGCAAACTCAAAACTGGTGACTAAGGAGCCGAGTACTCTAAGTCAAATAGCGATGAGAATAAAAGTCTAAAGGGTGAAAATACTAAGTTAATAGCAGAGATAGTCGCTATAGAAAAGAGGGAGAATGACCTCAAAAATGTGATTGCCTCATTCACTAAGGCATCTAAATCCTTGGATGGCCTTATTATGAGCCAAAGAGAATGCGGAGATAAGACAGCTTAGGATTTAATTCCCTCCGTACTATGTCAAGCTCCAAAAGTGATTTTGGAAAAAGGATCTTCAAGTAATGAAGCATCTCTAAAATCCAAAACTCCAAATGGTGCACACACATTTATTCCAAAGCACAATCACAAGCAAACGGGCTTGGTTATAAAGGAAAAGGAAATAAAAATTGAGTGTCTTGAGAGGACAAAGTGAGAAGAAATCCGGCCAAGTTCTGAGCAAACTCCAAATAAGAGATACTGTAAAGAAAGAAGAAACAGAGCTACCAAAAGCCCTGAATATCTATAAAAGAAACACATATGATGGGAATGGTAGAAAGTACCCAAGCCAAGCTGATTGGAATAATGTGAACTATCAAAGAAAGACCTATGGAATATAAGCTCCTAAGTGGCAAAGGCCAAAAACTCAAGAAAGGCCTTTCCAAAGGCATAAGAGCTATCATCAAAGCACACATATGCACCTAGGCACTACACTCAGAGATATCACAACTACCCAAAGAAGGAATTGCTAAAACACATGCACAGCATATAGACAAAAGAGACAGGTTGTATGAAAGAACCCCCAAGCAATTTGCCAAAATTAATTATGATTATGGCACTAATAGATGGCAACCTTTTAGAGTCAAATCATGTGGCTATAGGTTGGTTGGATCATCTTACAATACTAACCCCTCAGACCAGGCAAGTATGGGTACCTAAAACCTAATTTCCTTGATTGCGGAGTTCAAGGAGCGGCTAAGTGCCAAGGAACCTAGTACATGGATAGTGGCATTCCGGACACATGACAGAAACAAGAAAAATCTATCAAAATTTAAGGATGTTAGAGGTGCAAAAGTCATATTTGGAGGAAATGAAGCTCCAGGAGAAATAAGAGGCATTGGATCCATCAAGAAAAGTGGATTAGAAATTACGGATGTTGCATATGTTGAAGGCCTCAATTTCAACTTGCTAAGCATAAGTCAACTCTATGACAAAGGCTACAATGTTGGATTCAACATGGGTGTATGCCAAATCAAGGACACTAAAACTAATAAAATAGTGTTGCAAGGATGCGACAAAAGAACATGTATGTGGTAGATTGGTCAATCGCAACACCAAGCACTTGTCTCATGCTAGCAAAGAGCACTGGTGAATCAAGTTGGTCACGTGGCACAAGAAGCTAAGTCACCGAACTTCAAAACTATTAACAAACTTGCAAGAAGTAATCTTGTGGAAGGACTTCGACTCAAGATACATGAAGGAGAGTATATGTGATGCATGCCGATGGGAAAACAGATCAAATCATCATTCAAAGAAAAGACATGTCCATCTTCAACAAGAATATTGCACTGCTACATATGGATCTATTTGGTCCAGTTGAACCAAGCTAGCATAAGTGGGAAGAAATACACCTTGGTGGTATTAGATGACTACTCAAGATATACATGGACAAAATTCGTGTGGAAGAAGAAAAGAAACTCTGCAGAAAACTACCACGCGAGTTGATGAAGAGAATCCAAAATGAGAAGAGTCAAACCATTATCAAAATAAGATCGAGAGGAACCGAGTTTCTCAATGGTATAATAACTCAAGATTGTATTGAAAATGGTATTGGTCATGAATTATCTGCACAAGGACTCCACTGTTGAGAATGGAGTTGCGAGAAAGAAGGAATAGAACTCTCAAAGAAGTAGCAAGGACCATGTTAGTACGCTAAAAGATTTTGGGTCAAGCAATAAACACAACATGCTATAATCAAAATAGATGCATGATAAACAGACAGTGACAAAGACTCCTATGAGATTTGGACAGGAGAAAGCCAAATGTTGCATATTTTAGAATATTTGGATGTAAATGCTTCATCCATAACAATGGCAAAGATAATTTAAAGGCTTTTGATGATAAAGTCGATGAAGGTATCTTCTTAGGATACTCGGTGAAAGCAAAAGAGTGCTCAACAAGAGGACAATGGTTACGAAGAATCCATCCATGTGGTGTTTGATGAACCCAACGTAAATGGAGAAGACATTGAAGAGTCAGGTGATAAGCTAAATCAACCAACCATGCGAGTAAGAGTCCCTATATTGAAGTCAAGTGGAATTATAAGTCTAGATGAAGATGAGATAGCCGAGTCTCAAAGACAATTTTGGAAAATCTGCAGCTAAGTGATGATGAGAGAACTGATCAAAATAACACACACCGCAAGACGATCGAATCCAGCCTAACTTACACCAACCCGATGTAAGATGGTGAGAGACCATCCACCAAAACTAATCATTGGAGATGTAAGAGAAGGTGTGAAAACTAGATCCGAACTCAACAAGAAGCAATGTTTACTTGCTTCATCTCACAAATAGAGCCAAAAGATGTGTCACAAGCATTGGATGACACACATTGGATTCAAGCCATGCAAGAAGAGTGAATCGGTTTGAAAGAAATAAAGTGTGGGAATTGGTTCAAAGACCTACCCATCAAAATGTTATTGGCACTAAATGGGAGTTCGAAACAAGATGAATGAGGAAAGTTATGTGGTGAGAAACAAAGCAAGATTGGTAGCCAAAGGGTATTGCCAAGAAGAAGGAATAGATTTTGATGAAACTTTTGCCCTGTGGCAAGATTGGAAGACATAAGGATGTTTCTTGCCTATGCACTCACAAGAACTTTATTGTATATCAAATGGATGTAAAGAGTGCATTCCTTAACGGGTTATTGGAAGAAGAAATATATGTTGAACAACCTCCAGGATTTGAGCGAAGACTCTTGGAGATAAGGTATACAAACTCAAGAAAGCTTTATATGGATTGAAACAGGCACCCGGACCATGGTATGATACATTATCACAATTCCCGATCGAGAACGGATTCACAAAAGGCAAAGTGGATAGAACACTCTTGAGAATTCAAGATGGGAAGAGTATATTGCTTGTTCAAATATATGTGGATGACATCATCTTTGGATCCACAAACAAAGAGTCTGTGTGATAAATTCTCAAATCTTATACAAAGCAAATTTGAAATGAGCATGATGGGAGAGCGACATTCTTCCATGGACTCCAAGTGAAACAGTGAAGGATGGAACCTTCATAAGTCGACAAAATACACCAGAGATTTAATGAAGAAATTTGGTATGGAAGAGAAGTCTTTCGTGAAAATACCAATGAATACATCATCAAAATGGATATGGATGCAGATGGCAAGCCCGTAGATCAAACAAGATACGAGAGAACTTATTGGATCATTGCTCTATCTCACAAAGCAAGTAGGCGGACATCACCTTTGTTGTAAGTGTATGTGCAAGATTTCAATCTGCTCCAAAAGAAAGCCATATGATTGCAGCCAAGAGAATCTTGATATATTTGAAAGGAAGCCAAGAAGTTGGCTTATGGTATCCAAAGGAAGGTGGATTCAAGCTAATTGGTTACTCGACTCGACTATCTTTGGATGTAGAGTTGACAGAAGAGTACCTCGGACACATGTCAAATGCTTGAAATAGGCTAATTTCCTGGTTCAAAGCAAGAAGCAAAATTCAATAGCTACCTCCACAACAAGGAGAATACATAGGCATGGCATTTGTTGCAGCCCAAGTCTTATGGATGAGACAAAGGTGAGAGACTATGAGGTTGAAGAAAAGGAAATTCCAATTATGTGTGATAACACAAGTGCAATTGCAATCACTCAAAATCGTGTTGCATTCAAGAACAAAGCACATTGATGTCGATATCACTTCATAAGAGATCATGTTGAAAAGAAGGACATCACCCTGGAATATATCTCAACCGATAAGCAATTAGCGACATATTCACAAAACCATTATGTGAATCAAGATTTGAAGAACTCAAAAATGAATGGGGTTAATTGAGTGAGTTGACACTCGGAAGACTCAAAGAAAAGAGATGAAACACGAAAAGATGAAAAAGAGCTAAACTCTTAAATCCTAAGTGAATCACCAGATCGGAGAATCATTTTGCATCGAGTTAGACAAATGAGTATTTATGTGCAAAGAGAGAAGAGTTAAATCGGCCTAAGGAATAAGTCGAGTTATTTATGAGCAAAGTGACAAAAACGCAAATCGTTTTTACTAAGCGAGAATGTTTTTACGAATGACGTCGGCATAATTATGATGTGTGGTCAAAAGTCGCACACAAAGCTTATGATTGGATATAAATTCGCCGCATTAAATATGAGAAATTAAGTGTAAATTGGCGTACAAAATCGAGCCGTTGATCTTGATCAAATTTCAAAAACCACCCGCACGCCCTTTCATAACTCATACTTATACTATTTCATCCGATTTTCTCTCACTTTACCAAAACTGTTCATCTGTCTCGAAGACAAAGAAAGAAATTTTCTCTCAAAACCCTACACATCCTCAAGATCATTCTCAAAGTTTCGTTCGGTAAAACATCGAGAAATAGCATTCACTCATGACTTCAAGTTGGGAAAGCAAATCCACACCGGGTCTACTTGTGGATTTCGATGGCATGATCAAACAGGGGTCCGATAACACCCTTGTGAAGAAGATAGCATAAGTTGGAAAAAGTCCGGGTAAAACCGTTTTTGACAATGGAGTTTCCAATGACCTACGTGGAAGAGGTCGCACAATTCTACGTGAACGAAGTTCACGATGAGGGCATCAAGTCATCTGTTCACGGAAAAGCTTTCACCATTACCGCCAATGATCCGCGAACAACATTTGTTGCCGAGAAGGAGTGCCGGAGATTTATGAAGTCGATGTTGACCTCGCCGCTTGGAAGGAAGTAGCCAAGTCCGACTATCTTTGCGAAGGTGGTCTGACTAACAAGAAGTTGTTGAAAGAGGACTACCACAAATTGCTGGACATTGTCGCCAAATGCATAGACATCAAATTTGGAAGCTTTGATCCAGTTGTCCAAAGCTAAGCTGATCGTAATGGTTGCGATCATTGAAGAAAAGAAGGTGAACTGGGCTGAGTTTGTATACAGCAGACTCTGCCAGAATATTGGGAATAAATCCTTCAAGGAGGATGGTACATTTGGAGGTTCCCTGGGGTACGGCCTGGTGATTGGCCGGATGATGGAAGTAAAAGGAGTTCCTCTTCGACATGGAAAGGCATTCCATGTAAACAAGAAGATGTTCCGATCTAACCTTTCCGGAGCACAGAAGAGAGCATATGCAAAGAGAGTCGATCACGAGTGAGGGGAATCGGTGGTCTGAAGAAAACACTGTCTCCCCCTCCCCAAAAGAAGGTTGCCCGCAATTTGCTAAGAAGATCACGCCCCGACAAAGAAGAAGAAGAAAACAAAAGATGCCCCTGCCCGCAGCCGAGTCACCTGCCCCCGCAGCCGTGTCTCTGCCTGCAGCAGCAGCGGAGAAGGAACCTCAAATACCTTCTCCGGTTGTCAAGAAAAGGAGAACCGATAAGCCGAGATGGCCAGCTCCTCAGAAGAAGACGACAAAGACGGCCCCGCCGCCCAGGACTCAAGAAACCATATTCGAGCCGAAATCCTCCGGTAAGGACTAAAAGAAGAAGAATCTACAAGAGTTCCGAGCTTGAGAAACCGGTGAGTCCGCCACTCAATTGAAATAACCACGGAGACTGGCCAAGAAGTAGAGTCTCCGAGAAATCATTGATGAAAACCCAAGTCTGCTAAAGCCCATCACAGAGGCACATTGAAGACACAAATTGTCGATGAACAATTTGAGACAGAAAAAGACAGTGAGAAAGCAAACTCTCCTGTTGATAGGGTTGTATCCCCTCCCGCAATGACGCCACCGAGGATGAGGAGCACCAAAGTTTGCTACCCTCAATCCCCGAGCACGAGGGACAAAGCAGGGAGAAAATGACAAGGATGATGATGCGATGATCCTATCCCCACCATATCCACACATCCAAAATTGTATGCGAGAATGGAGGAAATGGAAGTCGAGTCGATCCAGGAACGATTCCAAAGACCGAATTCATGGAAGAAGAAGACGAATCGTTGAACTTTCTTGGATTGACCAATGTGGTCCAAGCACTAGATGAAGAAAATCGCATAGATATCTTTGAGATCTTCAAGGACAAGGAGAAGGAGAGATCGGAGAGGAAGCCGAGGCTCGTGAAAAGGCCGATTTGTCCCTTTACTAGAACCATCGATCATACACATCCTCATCTCGACATTCTCTCCGGGAGTGATGAGGATCGACCGCTTTCTGCTACAAAAGAATTGGAGATGCAGCAATCCATGCGGGAATCCAGGGCCCTAAATGAGCAACGATTGTTGGAAGGACTAGGGAATCTTCCACATCACAATTGGAGATTGATCCAATGGGAGTGGTGCAGCATATTGCCCTTTGTTGTCGCTGCCACCACTTCCCCACTCACTCGAAAAGAAGGTGATAAGGAAATGGCGATGAAACCGGGATTGTGGGGACCCCGGCCGAGCCAACCCCTAATGAAGGTGTCTTACCACCGCCCCAACGGCTGAATACTCAAAGGGAACAGTATGAGTCCGGAGACGAGTGACCCAATTCCAATTCACTCGGCTAGTGTGCGGCGGGGGGAAACTCCCTCCACCGCAGCAAGGTCGGAGGATGATCTTTGCGGTGACTCCACAACGAATCTCAAGGCGAAGTGGAGAAGGAACAACAAATCGAATACACAACAACTTGTCAGCGATTTGCGAGCTCAGGCGATTAAGACGTCTCACCAAGTGCCAATCGCCAATCGATCGGCATTGGAAGAATAGCCCTGGGAGTTAACACTGGCAATGAAAGTGCAATCCATGGAGTTGAGACTCCAGTGGATGCCACCTCGAGAAGACCCCAAGACAGTGACACGCCGGTCGAAGTGATATCCAAGGCCTCGCCGATTAAGACTGCAGGAGGTAATGAAGGCCAACGGGAGGTTGAGACTTCCCGGGGTAAAGAGACGGACGCACAGAACATCCCTCCTACTATTATTGATCCATCTGAAAAGGAGATAAGTGCTCTTCACGATTCCCAAGACAACCCTGATGTAACCTTTCTGGGATCTGAAGGTGAAGACGAAGCTGAGTCATCCCCAATTGTCGATCCAAAAGACTCAGCTGAGGATGTTCTCCCAAGCACGAGTAAGTCCGACCTTAAGGCTACTCGCCAAACCTTTAATTTTGATGATGAGCCACTCATGCAAATCTCATCATCGTCCGATGACGCTTCTGATATGGCCGAGGACCAGTCAACTCATGTGGAAAAACCGGTGAGATCGATGAAGCTGTTAAGACAGATTGAGGCTCGATAAGTCGGGTCAACTTCACAAAGACCACAACCGAAATAGAGTCAATCGCGCCGGCTCCCAAGCTGCGGCAGGATCGACTCCACCAGGAACTTCATGAGCACAAGTTGTCATTGCGCAGATTCCCGTTGCCCGTGGTGATCCGTTTGTAGAATCATTTCCCTTCTCTCTGGAAGTACCTGACCTTCTTGAAGAATCAGCAAAAGATCAAGAATGCTTCCATAAACCTGATCCTGCTATTCCAACAGACACCATCATCCCAGCAGACTTTGACTTTGACGTTGCTTGGCCGCCAGCTGAGACAGAAGTGACAGCTGAGGTTCGGGAAGTTTTCAAGGCCATATTTGCAGAGATAGAAAAGATGGAGAGGCACCAGGCCTCACTGGACATGAGGCTGGATAACAGAGACGCAAACCCATCGCTAACTGCAAGGCATAATTGTCAGGATCCGGGAATGGTGGCAACAACAGCAGACAATGCGCGTAGAACAAGCTCGATATTTTAGGACATTTTTCAATAAATTGCTAGTCTGGCGGGCTGAGAATGCTTGATGCGAAGACAAGAATGCAAGAGAACATCGAACGAATGCATGAATCTCACACCACGAGAGATGCGATTCTTTGCGTGAATATCATAAGAACGAACTCCTGCGCGTAGGAGAACATGGATCGAAAGTTCAGCCTCCTCATGGCTGAGATGAAGCGGTAACAACTAAATGAATCCAACGCCACCCGCTCGTATTCCGTGCAAAGATACTCCGCGGCCAGATTCAAAGCATAATTCAGCTATCACCGCTTAGACTTCATGATTGCTAGCTTGTTTCGGGGTTCCTCTCTCCTTTGATGATGCCAAAAAGGGGGAAGAGGAATACCTAAAGGCGTTGAAAGGATCTGAAGCTGAAAAAGGAGGACGGGCCTTGTTGTGAAAAGGAAGACAGTGAAGAACTAAGAAGAGAGAAGAAAGGAAAATCTATTGAGGGGGAAGGTTCGAAAGATATGACCTTGATGATTGCTAAAACCCCCCAACAAGGTCTTGTCACAGCTGATATCATCAGCAAACTCCCGAGTGACTCGCCACTCCAACACTGCAAAGTACACATGGATGAAAAGAGAAAGATAGTTGAAGCGGGGATGAAGGAAGTGGAAGGAAAGATGGATGCCCGAGTTATGGATATTTTGAAACAACATGGAGGCATTCCAACGCATTGCAGAGACACCTATGCCATTTCGGATGTCGGAACCGAGCAAGATCTATTGATAAATTTAAGACGCCGCATCCAAGGTTACTTCGCAAATATGTCCATGGCTCAAGCCGGGATTTATCTTGGGAAAAAGGTCTCAAACTATGTGAAGAAGCGACAGCAGCAGACTCGCGATCACTCTGCCTGGTCACTCAGTTGGGAAAAAGAAGGCCCCAAAGACAAGACACGCCCGAGGAGGAAGAGGAAGAAGCGGTGGTGGAGGAAGAAGTTTGAGACCTAGACCTCGCCCAAAAACATTGAATATATAGATCCAAGCAAGAAAGGAGAGATCTATTGGGCTGGACTGACAAAGTAGCTAACTGCAAGTGGCTAAAAACAATGTTGAGTATGTGAAGAGAATTGAAGAAGAAAATAGAAGACAAACTCGGCTATGGGAGGAAAGACAAGAAAGAAAAAGAAGAGATGAAGTTTGAAAAAAGCCTGAGAAAAAAAGAAAAAAGAAGAGAAGAAGAGAAAAAGGTCGAAGAAGGCAGAGTGATGAAGAAAGAAGGAGGCAATGAAAGAGATGAAGTGTTCTTCATCCACCCCTTCGTGTAATTTACTTTTGTAAATGCATAAGTATGCAAGTCTTCAGACATTGAATAAGAAATTTGTAATTTCTCTATTTTTGCGTAGACATAGATGTTTGCTCGATACACTTTGTAAAAAGTTGTGTAAAGGACAAGAATATTATGATCAATTAATAGATTGATTCTACGCATACATTCTCTCATTTCATTGCACTACTTGTATGTATCTTTGATATTTACATTTTGTATAAATGTTTTATGTTTTGGCATCATCAAAAGGGGGAAATTGTTGGGAAATTATTTTAGATTTTGATGAATGCCATGTAAAACTTAGAATAGAAAGTTGGCACCCCATTTTTGTTGTAAATTGCATTGTAATAGATAGGGTTGGTCGATTTGAGTCAAGTCGCTATGCTGAACATGCAATAAGACAACTGGAGACTAGAAGGAAAACTCGCTGCGAGGCGGTGAGTGTGGCAAAGAAGAGAAGACAGGAACTCGATGAAGGTGCACGAGATACTGGTGAGTGAAATATCGTCAAGTCAACTCAAGACAGCCAAGTCTCAAGTTGAAGTGATGAGAAGAAGTCATCCAATGATTGGGAGTGACTAAGTCACCTGGGAAGTTAAGGAAGAATGATCCAAGTCAAAGGAATCGAAAAAGGATCCCGTTAAGTCAAGAAAGTTACTTAAATAAGTAATACTTCCATGCCGCAATATTCTAAAGTGTTGATCCCGAAGCGTGCAAAAGGAATAAACCAATGGGAGGCCTTTGCACTGTGTCGAACTCGAAAAAGTGAAGAATCATTCATACGAGGAAATGTCAATTCCAAGGATTCGCAACAAGACAAGCCAACGACCACAAGTGTCTTTTGAAAATAAGCTATCTCTTCAACGGGCGATTTTCAAAAGAACACTATAAAAAGGTGAGGAATCAATTTGAGATAAGGTTAACCTTGCATACCGAACTACGAACATTCAAGCTAACATTTGAGTCGTAACCAAGCAAAATATTCTCAAGTTATTCAAGCAAATCCTCAAGCCTAAACTTAAAAGAAAATCAATCCAACACTTACCCGTGAAGGAAAGACGACTTCAATCGTTGAAGAGGAAACATTTGAAGAATCAAGGGGTCTACATTCCACGGAGGATTGTAGGAAGGTTCAAGGTCGAACCAGTCTCAAGTTTTGGAGGGCTTCGTGATCAAATCCAAGAAGCTTGAGCAAGTGGGTAGTAGCAAAGCATTACCTTTGTGAAGAAGCCGAGTCGCACGAGAAGCCTTTGTGTGACCAAGGCATCTCTAGGCGAGTCCCAAAGGATCAAGTCGGTTGTGTGATCAAGACTTGTATCTGGATGTTAACCACTTTGTATATTGATCAATACTTAGTGGATTCCTCCAGAGTTGGAGAAGAGAGGAGTAGAAGAATTACCCCATCTTCGAACCTCTATAAAAACTTATTGTGTCATTTACATTTCAAGCACTTTAATTTTCGCATATTACTTTAATATCCTGATAAATTTGCTATCCAATTGATAATCAACAAAGTGCTAAAACCAAGTATTAAAATAAACTTAACTTGATTCAAGGGTGTTAAGTCTTTCTTTGAAAAACATATCACGTCGAGTTAAGTCTTTAGTCAAAAAGCAGTGAGTTATTCTATCAACAACTCGATCCAGTCCGTTGAGTGACTAACTCTTTGATTAACTAACTTAGTTGTCCATAAAGGACTCATTTGTGAAGTATTAACTCGAACGTTTTAAAAGGACTAAATCAAAAAGTTGGTAAGGTTTATTCAACCCCCTTCTAAACCTTACACTCACACCCCTTGGGACCTACGGTTTGGAGGATCCCGGTACGGCACGGGGATTGGCCGGATGATGGAAGTGAAAGGAGTCCCTCTTCGACATGGAAAGGCGTTCCATGTCAACAAGAAAATGTTCCGGTCTAACCTTTCAGGAGCACAAAAGCGAGCATATGCCAAGAGAGGCGTCACGAGTGAGGGGAATCGGTGACCCTGAAGAAACAATTGTCTCCTCCTCTCCTCGGAAGAAGGGTGCCCTGCGACTACAAAGAAGACATCGATGCCCCTGCCAAAGAAAGAAAAAGAAAACAAAAGATGCACTCCCCTGCGAGTCAGTCACTGCCCCTACTGACCCACAAAGCAGAAGGAACCTCAAATACCTTCTCCGGTTATCAAGAAAATGAGGATCGATAAGCCAAGACGGCCAGCTCCTTAGAAAAAGACGACAAAGACTTCCCCGCCACCCAAGACTCGAAGAAACCGTATCTAAGCGTAAATCCCTCTGGTAAGGACTAAAAGAAGAAGAATCTTCAAGCGTTCCGTATCCGAGTCGCCCACTCAGTGAAACAGATACGAGAGACTTGGAGAAGTAGAGTCTCAGAAATTGTAGATGAAAGACCCAAGTATCTTTCAAGCTAATCAGAGGCAAATCAAGACAGGTGTCATCCATGAGACAAGAAGCATCCGAGACAAAGCAAACTCTCCTGGTGACAGGATTGTATCCCTCCCGCAAGAGACGGCTGGCCGAGGTGTGGAGCACCAAAGTTTGCTATCTTCAATCCCGAGAACGAGGGACGGGGAGAAGATGACAAAGATGATGATGATATAATGATCCTATCCCCACCATATCCAAACATCCAAAATCGAAATGCGAGAGTGGAGGAAGTGGAATGAGTCGATCCAGGGAACAATTCCAAAGACCGTAATTCATTGAAGAAGACGAATCTTATTGTTGAACTTTCTTGGATTGACCAATGTGGTCCAAGCATTCGGATGAAGAAAAGCGCATAGATATCTTGTAGATCTTCAAGGACAAGGAGAAGGAGAAGAGGAAGATGAGGCTCGTGAAAAGGCCGATTTGTCCCTTTATGGAACCACGATCATACACATCCTCATCTCGACATTCTCTCTCCGGGAGTGATGAGGATCGGACCCGCTTCTAGAGAAGAATTGGAGACGCAGCCGGCCATGCGGGAATCCAGGGCCCCTACATGAGCAATGGTTATTGGAAGGACAGGGAGTCTTCCACATTGCGGTGGAGATTGATCAAGGGAGTGGTGAAAGCATATTGCAACGATTGTATGCCACCACTTCCCCTACTCACTCGAGAAGAAGGTGTTAAGGGAATGGCGATGAAAGCGGGATTGTGGGGACCCGGTCGAGCCTACCCCTAATGAAGGTGTCTTACCACTCCCCCAATGGCTGAATACTCAAAGGAACAGTAGGGAGTCCGAGACGAGTGACCCCAATCCAAGTCACTCGGTGGTGTGCCACCGAGGGGAAACACCCTCCACTTCAAAGAAGGTCGGAGGATCTGAGCTAACTCCACAATGAATCTTGGAGGCGAAGTGGAGAAGGAACAACAAATGAATACACGACAAGTTGTCATTGACGAGGCTCGAGCGATTAAGACTCTCATTTGTGAATGCCAATCGCTTGCAGGCTAATGACGTTGTTGATGCGATCGAGCCAGGAAGAAGCGCCGGGAGTTAACACTGGCAATGAAAGTGCAATCCATGGAGTTGAGAGTGGATGCCACCACAAAAGACCCCAAGACAAATGACCTTTGTTGAAGGGGGATCCATGCCTCGCCTGCGAGTTGAGGCTGCGGGGAGGTAGTGAAGGCCACGGGAGGTTGAGACTTCCCGAGGTAAAGAGACGGAAGCACGACGAACATCCCTCCTACTATCATTGATCCATCCGAAAAAGGATATAAGTGCTCTTCACGATTCCCAAGAAAATCACGATGTAACCTTTCTTCGGGATACGAAGGTGAAAAGCGGAGTCATCCCCTATTGCCCATCCAAAAGACTAAGCCGAGGATGTTCTCCCAAGCACGAGTAAGCTCGACCTTAAGGCTACTCGCCAAACCTTTAATTTTGATGATGAGCCACCCACGCAAATCTCATCATCGTCCGATGATGCTTCCGATATGGCGAGGACGATCAACTCATATGGAAAAATCGGTGAGAAAGATTAAGACATTGAAGCTCGGCAAGGGTCAACTCCACAAGGACCACGGTGAAACAGTCAATGCGTAGGCTCCCAAGCCGCAAAGCAGGATCGACTCCACTAGGAACTTCACGAGCACAAGTTGTCATTAAGTAGATTCCGTTGCGTGATGATTCGATTGAAGAATCGTTTCCTTCTCTTTGGAAGTACGACGACCTTCCCGAAAAATCAGCTCGAGATCAAGAATGTTTCCATAAACCTAATCCCGTTATTCCAACGGACACCATCGTCCCAGCGAGACTTTGACTTTTGGAAACATGGCCATGGTGAGACAAGTGACAGCTGAGGTTCGAGAAGTTTTCAAGGCCATATTTGCAGAGATAGAGAAGATGGGGAGGCAAGGCCTCACCTGGACATGAGGCTGGATAATGAGAGACGCAAATCTTACTTGCCGATCTGCGAGGAATAATTGTCGATCCGGTGTTGTTTTAATAAAGCAAACAATGCGCGTAGAACAAGCTCGATATTTCAGGACATTGTTCAATAAATTGCTAGTCCGGCGAAGTGAGAATGCGTCGATACGAAGACAAGAATGCAAGAGAAAATCGATCGAATGCATGAATCTCACAACACGAGAGATGCATTTTATTTGCGTGAATATAATAAGAAAGAGCTCCTGCGCGAGGAGAACATGGATAGGAAGTTCAGCCTCCTCATGGTGAAATGAAGGAGAATCCAACGCCACCCACTCCGAATTATGTGTAGCATACTCCGCAGCAGATTGAAGCATAACTCACCTATCGGCCTCTTAGACTTCATGATTGCTAACTTGTTTCAGGATTCCTCTCTCCTCCGATGATGCCAAAAAGAGGGAAGAGGAATACCTAAAGGCGTTGAAAGGATTGAAGTGAAAAGGAGGACATTGTGAAGGGAAAGACAAATCGAGGAACAAATAAAGAGAAGAAAGGAAAATCATTGAGGGGGAAGGTTCGAAAGATATGACCTTGATGATTGCTAAAACCCCCCAACAAGGTCTTGTCAAGGTGATATCATCAACAAACTTCCCGTGACTCGCCGCTCCAACATCCTGTACTACCCATGGTGAAAAGAGAAAGATAGTTGAAGTTGGGATGAAGGAGGTGGAAGGAAAGATGGATGCCCGAGTTATGGATATACTAAAACAACATGGAGGCATTCCAATGAGCAGACACCTATGCCATTTTTACGTCGGAACCGAGCCAAGATCTCGTTGATGAATTCAAGACGCCTCGCATCCGAGGTTACTTGCAAACATGTCCATGGTTCAAGCCTGGGATTTGTATTGGGAAAAAGGCCTCAAGCTATGTGAAGAAGCCGACAGCAAATAGACCATCTCACTCTGCTGGTCACTTCCGTAGTCACTCATGGGAAAAAGAAGGCCCCAGACAATACATGAGGCGAGAGGAAGAAGCGATGGTGGAGGAAGAGGTTTAACTAGACCTCCGCCAAAAACATTGAATATATAGATCCAGGCAAGAAAGGAGGGATCTATTTGGGATTCGACGAAGTTTCTGCAAGTGGCCAAGAACAATGCTAAGTATGTGAAGAGGATTGAAGAGGAGAATAAAAGACAAATTTTGTGGGAGGAAAGACAAGAAAGAAAAAGGAGAGATGAAGTTGCGAGAAAGGCTTATGAGAAAAAAATTTCAAGAAGAAAAGAAAAGAAAAAGGTCAAGATGACAAAGTCAAGAAGAGGAAAAAGAAGGTAAATTGCGTGAAGGAGATGAAGTGTTGTTGTCAACCCTTCATGTACTTTACTATGTAAATGCATTTTTATGTAAGTCTTACGTACATCGAATAAAATTGTATAATTTCTATACTTGTGTAGATATAGAAAAGCACGGTTACCTTAAGATCTGTTTAAGCTCGATACACTCAGAACTGGTTGTGTAAAGAACAAGAATGTTATGATCAATAAAAGATTGATTCTACGGATACATTCTCGTGATTCTACATCATGTGTACGTATCTTTCATTTTAATTATTGTGTGAATGTTTTAAGTTTTGGCATCATCAAAAGCGGGGAAATTGTTGGGAAATTAATTTTCAAGTCACCTAGGGAAGTCAAGGAAATGCAATCAAGTCGAGACAATCGAAAGAGATCCGTTGCACGCAAAGAAGTCAAGAGAATTACTTAAACAAGTAATACTTCCATATCGCCTTTCTTAAAGTGGTCGATCCCCGAGAAGCGTGCAAAAGGAATAAACCAATGGGAGCTCGCACTGTGTCAGAATTCTTAAAAAAGTCAAGAATCATTCATACGAGGAAATGTCAATTCCAAGGATCGCAACAAGACAAGCCAACGACCACAAGTGTCTTTTGAAAATCAGCCTATCTCTTCAACGGGCAAAATTTTCAAAAGAACACTATAAAAGGCCGAGAAATCTATTTGAGAGAGAGTTGGTTACCTTGACAATCAAAAACAATTACGAGCAAGAAAAGCAATATCGTAAGAATCGAAATATTCTCAAATCATTCATGTTCAATCCTCAAGCCTACATTACGAAGGAAATCAATCCAACACTCACATGTGAAGGAAAGACGACTTCAATCGGTTGAAGAGGAAACATTTGAAGAATCAAGGGGTCTACATTCCACGGAGGATTGTAGGAAGGTTCAAGGTCGAACCAGTCTCAAGTTTTTGGAGGGGTTTGTGATCAAATCCAAGAAGTTTAAGCAAGTGGGTTGTAGTAGCAAGGCGGTGCCCTGTGAAGAAAGCGAGTTGTACGAGAAGCCACCGTTTGTGTGACAAGGCATCTCCAGATCGAGTCCCAATGGATCAAGTCAATCATTTGTATGATCAAGACTTGCATCCGGATTGTTAACCACTTTGTATATCGATCAATGCTTAGTGGATTCCTCCAGGAGTTGGAGAAGAGAGGATTAGAAGAATTACCCCATCTTCGAACCTCTATAAAAACTTATTGTGTCATTTACATTTCCGCAATTTAATTCTCGCACATTACTTTAATATTTCTTTGATAAATTTGCTATCCAATTGATAATCAACAAAGTGCTAAAACCAAGTATTAAAACAAAACGATAATCAACAAAGTGCTAAAACCAAGTATTCAAATTCAACGGTGTTAAGTCTTCCAATGAAAACATATCACAGTTGAGTTAAGTCTTTAGTCAAAACAAATTTGAGTTATTCTATCAACAGCGATTCGAAAGTCGTTGAGTGACTAACTCACGATTAACTAACTTAGTTGTCTATCAAGGACTCCGTGTGAAGTATTAACTTTGAACGTTTTAAAAGGACTAAATCAAAAAGTTGTTAAAGTTTATTCAACCCCCTCCCCCCCTTCTAAACCTTACACTCACACCCCTTGGGACCTACAAAATCACTTGGATTGAGGCCTATATAATATTCAATTGAAAAATAAATAATTTCTAAAAAATTAACAAAATTCAGGAAGATCATCCAATATCTTCTCCAATCCCTTGAATTATCTCATACATTTTTTCCTCTCATACAACTAAACTGCAACAACGATCCCTCAACAGAAAAAAGTTTTTCAAAACTGAAATTGATAAAGTAATACTTGCGTACAACTATGTCCCATATACATTGGAAATGAAATGTTGGAAAAACTTGATTTTGAAGACCTTATTGATGTTTTTGCTTCACAAAATGCTAGAAGATCTAAAAAATTTAAATAATTATTTGATTTTTTTATGTATGTTTGCGGGTGGTTCATTCTTTCAAATTTCAATACTTGGATGATGAAAAATAAAAAATCGTATGTGTAATATTCTTATTTGTATATCTCTATAAATGCCTCTTTTTTTCCTTTTCACCATGGTCAGTGGCGTAGCTAGGATTTTTATTCAGCGCGGTCAAATATTTTTTTATTTGAGCGGAGTGAGTGTCAAGCCAAAAATTTAAAAAGTAGAAAACAAAATATATTACAAAAAAATAGAATATCTAAAAGTCGTACCTTACAACAATTCTTTTGCACATTTTCATACTCTGAAACCGTTTTACAATGACTTCATTGTCAAGTTTGTTACATATATATCTTTCTACATAACAAACAATTCAATCATTCATCCATTCATCACTCATTGGGTTGTGTAATTTATCATTCACAAAACCCACTGCAGAAAACACTCTTTCAACTGTAGTTGTAGCAACCGGTAAAATTTATGATAAAGTCAAAATCTTATAAACAAAATGATATAGCTTATTTTTCTTTGTCTCAACTAACTTCTCTGCAAGATCACCCAGACTTTTCAACTCTTTAAATGCGTTGTTAGAACGCATATAAAAAATATAAGTGTCAAGTTGATCATAAATCTTACTGATATCTGTTCTTGAAAAATCTTGTGGCTACTAAACAAGTTGAATCAATCTCTTCTTATCAAATGCACAAAATAAATCTTATGGACACAAACAAGCTACACAAAGTAGTAACTCTGTGCTTACCTCCGAAAAATAATCATTCAACTCTTGTAGTTGCAAATCGACTACATCATAAAATAAATCCACTCGGTAGTGATTTAAATTTGTTAACTTTGGTGCATTACGTTGTGGACGACCACGAATATCATTGTGCATACACATATCATCCATCTTGAGAACATCAATATCATGATTTTGACAGAAAGTACAAACATCTTCTAAAAATGAATCCCAGCCATCTTCTCTCAACACCTGAAGTCGTCGTTTGCCAACTTTCACCAAATCCATTGCATTCATAATATCCCGATCTTTCACTTTCAATCTATTGTCGTTGGTTAACTTAGAAGGCTAATTGTTTTTTAATATGGGTTGGATCAATTTTCAGTGTGATCCAGCCCAAAATGTAACACTGCCCGCATAATTTTGTTTTGTGTTAAATTTTTATTTTTAGTTTGGGCCAAATTTTCAGTGCAGTCCATCAACCGCATTGGGCCTTACCTAGCTACACCGCTGGCCATGGGCCCCTGAAAAGTCAGGGTCGGCCATGAATAATACAATCAACTATAAATATATAAATTTTTTAATTAATAAATATATAGGTTGTGAAGCCCCCAATTTTTCCGAGCATGTAATTGATCTTTTGTCGTCTATGTATTTGATCGATTATTTTTACCGCGTCACTTTGATGGGTAAATATTAATAATATATATATATATATATTTGCCTTTAATTTTATTTTTATTTATTACTTGTGATCATAATCATTACTAATTCTATTTCGCATTTATGATCACTTGATTGATTATTATTACTATTTTTTGTATTTATTAGTCACCTTAGAATTTTAAGAGACTATTTATTTTCGAGATTTTTACCTTATAGAATTAAGAATTCGATTTAGTATAAGTGATTTTGAGAGTTATAAGTGATCAAGGAAATCACTAATTAATTTGGAGATTGATATTATTCATCTATTATCATCAAATTTGGGACAAAAAAAATATATGGAATTACCAAATACCCCTATAGTGGACGACAATGATGGGATTTTTCGGTGTAGAAATATTTCCCAACTCTTGTACACTTACACCTTATATTAGTCATCTTGTGTATAATTACACCATTAATTCAAACATTATACACATTTTCTTATACCTCAATTCTTTATTATATTTTTCCCAACATCTCTCCACTTAACCAACATTCTTCTCAATATTCCCCAACACCATTCAAGCCCATACTTTGACTTGCATTTTGTCTCTCATGCAAGAAGCAAAATTCAAGACACAAATTAAACAAAAAAAATCTCTCCCTCTCTCACTCATGTGGACGGCCACAAGGCCAATTTTTACAAAATTTTGGTTAAAAAATTTCATCCAACACATTTTAATCTTTAACCAATTTTCCTCCTTCTCTCTAATCTCTCTCTAAGAATCATTCACATCTTCAAATCTTCAAACACCAATCCTTCATATCTTCAAATCTTCAAACACCAATCCTTCATATCTTCAAATCTTCAAACACCAATTCTTCATATCTTCAAATCTTCAAGTACCATTTCTTCACATCTTCATATCTTCAAACACAAGTCCTTCACATCTTCAAGCATACCTTCATACCTCCAAGAACACTCCTTCTTTCTTCAAACATCTAAACCAAAACAAACATTCTTCCTACTTAATTCCAAAAAAATTCGAACCCCCTATCTCAAAGGTAAGAAATTCAATTCCTCAATTCAACTTGATATCTTACAACTCATCACCTTCTCTTCTTAATTTAAGTTTGAAATTTTGTTTTGAGTTACTTAGAAGACTACTTGAAGACATGCATGCATGGTGGTCAATCTAGAAGACTTGAAGAATAAATGTTAGAAGAATTGGACTACAAGGTAAGATTTGGACACTAGAACTCTTTTCTCTTCTTCTTCCTATTTTCTTCAAATTTTAACACCTCTTTTTCATTTTTGAGAAATAGGGGCTGACCTAGGTGATTTTGGAAGTGAACCAAAAATTCAAAACTTGAGGCTTCAACTAGTTCCAAATCACTTACTACACAAGGTAAAGTGTAGTATTTCCAATTTTCTTATCTTCTTCTTTTTCTTCTTAATTTTCACTCATTTTTCTAACTCTAAATTTTTGATATTTCTTGACTTATGGGCTGACCTAAGTGACCTCATACCAAGTTGTGAAAATCATCCTTTTTATTTCACAACTCTCCATATTTAAGGTGGGTGGAAAAATTCTTTCAACTTCTAGGGATTTTTTGTTAAATGCATGTAGTGTTTTGATCATAAGCACTTGAGATATGTATATTTTATGTATTACATGTTAATTTTATGTATCAAGTTATGAAATTTCTCAAGTGTTGCTCAAAAATGTTATTTATTGAAATTTAGGTGCATGCATGTACAATTTATTGTTCCGTTTGATGAATTCTTGTATGAAATGAATGTTAGTCCAAGTGGCTACGATAATTTAGAGGGGGTGAATAGATTATCTCGATTTTTCATAGTATGCATTATTAGAAAATGAAGCAAGACCTTTAGGAATAATTTGCATACCCGATTGATTTATGGATGGTTTGGAATTTTTCCTCTCCTTGAGATAGACTTCATAGATGAGGAGGTTTCCAATAAGTTCGTCAAACTTGAGTGTCTCAAAATTTTGTGCCTCCATGATTGCCGTCACTTTTTCGGACCATGAGCCAGGAAGAGCATTCAATACCTTAGTCACCTTGTCTTCTTCGGAGATGACTTTACCGAGGGCCACAAGAGGATTGACAATATTGTCAAGCCTTTCCACCATCTTGGAGATGCTTTCACCATCATGCATGTTAAAGTTTTCAAAGTTTTTAACAAGCATGGTCTTTCTTGCTTGCTTGACCTTCTTAGTCCCTTCATAAATTGTCTCCAATTTTTCCCAAACCAGATGTGCCGACTTTATGCCTCTTATGCGATTATACTCGGTGAGCCGTAAAGAGAACAATGCAAAATATTTAAGACTTACCGTTAAGAGAGAAAGCCTTTTTGTCATTTTCATCGAACTCCTTGAAAGGTTTAGGAGTCGAGGTGCCATCCTCCAATTTCTTGGTTGGTTGATCAACTCCTTAAATGACCATATTCCAAATGTCGAACCCGCACCCTTGTAGAAAGCACTCCATACGGTCTTTCCAAAATGCGTAGTTGTTGGCGTCGAATAGTGGTGGCTTGTTGGTGGAGGCGCCGGTGGTGAGATAAGCATCATTTGTAGCCATGGATCATTCCTCTTTACTCGGAACGAGCTAGCCAAAGAGTTTGGCTCGATACCACTTGTTAGTCCAGTGGCTACGATAATCTAGAGGGGGTGAATAGATTATCTCGGTTTTTCAGAATTTGCCCTCTTTTTGAAAATTCAAGCAAAGACGAAATGTTAAGTGCGGAAACTAAATAGCACACTTCGATTTAAAGAGGTTCAACCCACCTATGGCGTAGTCCTCTGCCACCCCAATATATCCAGGGATGAATTTCAAAAAAAAAGAAAAAGATTTTATTAATTACCAAAATTAATAATACAACACCTTGAGGATTACCACAACCTCTTTGCAACACCTTGAGGATTACCACAACCCTCTTACAACACCTTTGAAGATTACCACAACCTTCAAACACCTATCACCTAGATCACCCAAGTGTATTCTTACCACAAGAATACTCACAAGGATGTCTTGTGTTGAATGATGACCAAAAATCAAGATTACAACTCAATGATGAATGATACAATATGAGTACAAGTGTAATCAATAATTGAAAGCCTAGACCTCAAATTTGTGCAAGTGAAAGTGCTAAGGCTAATACAACAAGATATATGAAAGTGTTTGCTTGTTTGCTCTTTGCTTGTGTAGAGTGTTGTATCCGGACATAGGCTCCTCTTTGGGGAGTGATTTGCTGCAAAAGAAACCATTTAAAATCATCAATATAGTTGTTAGAAATCAATCCCACAAAATAGGGAAAAGTCATTCAAAAAATGCAACGGATAGTTTCTTTGATAAAACAGGGGTGTGACCGGTCGCTCAGAGATAAGATTGAAATTGAATTTCTACAATTTTTACACGGGGGGACCGGTCGGAGGGGTGCGGTCGGTCGCCCTAGACCATGACCGGTTGGGGTTGATAAAAATACGAAACAGAAGATCGAACCAAAAGAGGACTCCGTGTGCGGTCGCCCTCACCGGTCGACCACCTGGTCGGCCGGTTGCCCTCCATTATTTTTTCTACGTCCCTTTTCTGTTTCAAAACTCAACTCAGGTGCGGGTTGCCCTATAGGGCGACCTGGTCGAACTGAAAAAAATGTGTTGTCCAATTTTTATCGAAAATAAACTCCAAAAAATAGTAAAAACATTTTAAATCGATCGAAAGTATTTAGACAACATTTAGGGACATTGTTTTGGTTTAAAAACTCATTTGAACAAAATCATCAAAATCATGATAAAAACATTTATCTAACAAACTCCCCTTTTTGATGATTACAAACCAAAATAATTTTCTCGAGGACGATTTTGAAAACAAATAAATTTTCCGGTTTTTGCGAGTGAACTATCCGTTAGAAAACATTTCACACAAAGCTCCCCTATCTATGAGCATATCAACAAGAGATATTGCATAAGCTAGAAGCACAAGCTATAACAAGCTTTTATAAGATGCACATAAACATCATAAGCTACTGAAGCTCCCCTGTCAAAATACTATAATCTTTTGCAATTAAGTCCATAATACAAGCCATGGACTAGGTATACTTGGCTTTAGGAAGCCATAGCTTATAGCTTTTATTGCGGGCTTTTATTAGCTTCTTTTAGCTAACGAGCCAATTTCTTGTTTCTCCCCTTTGCAATCATCAAAAAGAATGTTAGAATGATAAAAACATCATCCAATTATATCAAAGTACGCCAAAGAAACGGTTTATCAACCATTTGAACAATTTAGGCTTAAAAACCAAGGAAAATGGGAGAAATGTATCATGAAGAGTTCATACGCTCGTTTTATTAGCCAAAACATGATCTCAATAAGTATTGAAGACTTTTGGAAGCAAGAGAATCATGTAGAAGTTGAAATTTTCATTGTGACATTTCATCGAACACCTTGTGGGCGTAAAAATTAAAAGAAGTTGTATAGAGCTCTTGTAGATGAATCAAGCCAAAAAATTTCATCATCAATTCACATCAAACATCATACGATACAGTATAACAACTAAGCTCATCATGGTCATAAGATAATTTCGTCAAGAAATATACAAGAAAGCCACAAGCTCAAGGGTTCAACCCAATTGAGCAAAGAAAGGAAAATTATTACCATTTGATCAGCAAAGATGAGCGATAATGATGATAAACATGCTATATAAGGTCCAAGATATGAATTGAATGCATGAAAACAAATTTTGAGTGAAATTTGTGTGAATTTGGCATTAGAGAAGAAAAATGGCAAAAATGGGTTAAAATGACTAAGGCATGAGACAGGACGGTTTTAATCCAAGATTTTGCTTAGACGACGGCCGACGTTGAGGGGGCGACGGTTGCCCTCAACCTCTTCAGCCCTCTTGTCTTGCCAGATTTTAATAAAATCTGAATTTTCAACCAAAAATCCGATTTTTCGCCCCTAAGTTTTAAAAACATGCAAAATGCAAACGTAAACCTCATTCAATATGCATTATGCCTAACCGAGCTCGTATAGACGCAAAGCGTCTCGGAAGATAGCGGTTTTGTAAAAATGTCCGCCAATTGATCTTGAGATGGTACAAAAGATATCTCAATTTTTCGTTTTGAAACACAATCCCTTAGAAAATGATGTCGAATCTCAATATGTTTAGTACGGTTATGATGAACCGGGTTTTGAGCAATATTTATAGCGGATATATTATCACAAAAGATAGGTGCGTTTTCAAAAGAGCATTTATAATCCGCTAAGGTTTGTTTCATCCAAAGAAGTTGAGTACAACAAAACGCGACGGAAATATATTCGGCTTCGGCCGTTGAAAGAGAAACACAGTTTTGCTTCTTTGAAAACCAAGAAACTAGGCAATCGCCTAAAAATTGACATGATCCGGAAGTACTTTTCCGATCATCAATATTTCCCGCATAATCCGAATCACTATAACCTTTAAGAGAAAAATTTTCATTCTTTGGATAGAATAAACCATATTGAATAGTGCCTTTCAAATATCGAAAAATCCTTTTAAGATCCTTTGGGATTGCTTTGAAAACAAGCACATAGGCATACGGCATGAAGAATGTCTGGTCTACTAGCGGTTAAATAAAGTAAACTACCAATCATACCTTGATATTTTGATTCATCCACGGACTTGCCTTTTTCATCTTTGTCAATTTTGACATTTGTTGCCATGGGAGTAGAAACGGTTCTTCCTTCTTCAATGCCGAACTTTTTCAAAAGTTCTTTTGTATATTTTGATTGCGAAATGTATATGCCTTCTTGGCATTGCTTAATTTGGAGTCCAAGAAAGAAGTTGAGCTCCCCCATCATACTCATCTCAAATTCACCTTGCATCAATTTAGAGAATTTCTTGCACAAAGAATCATTAGTAGCACCAAAGATAATATCATCAACATAAATTTGCACAAGTAAGCAATCTTGCCCTTTTTCAAAAACAAAGAGAGTTGTATCAACTTTACCCCTTATAAAACCATTTTGCAAAAGAAAAGAGCTAAGTCTATCATACCATGCACGGGGTGCTTGCTTTAAACCATACAAGGCCTTTTTAAGTTTATAAACATCATTAGGCCTAGAAATATTTTCAAACCCGGAGGTTGTTTTACATAGACTTCTTCTTGAATAATACCATTTAAGAAAGCGGATTTAACATCCATTTGGTTAAGTTTGAAATTTTTAAAACAAGAATAGGCAGGTAAAATACGAATAGCTTCTTGTTGGGAAATCATTTTGTAGATTTTGATGAATGCCATGTAAAACTTAGAATAGGAAGTTGGCACCCCATTTTTGTTGTAAACTGCATTTATAACAGAGATAAATTTGGTCAAGCCGAGTTAAGTAAGCTATGCCTAAAATGCAAGAAGACAATTGGAGACTAGAAGGAAGACTCATTGCAAGGCGGTGAGTATGGCAAAGAAGAGAAGACGGGAACTCGATCAAGGTGCGGTGAGATGCGGTGAGTAAAGTATCGATCAAAGTCAACTCAAGACAGCCCAAGTCTCAAGGTTGAAGTGACGGGAAGAGTCATCAAATGATTGGAAGTCGACTCGAAGTCACCTGGGGATGTGAAGAAAATGTAGTCAAGTCAAGACAATCGAAAGAGATCCGTTGTACGTAAATCAAGAGAATTACTTAAACAAGTAATACCTCCATACTACCTTTCTTGAAGTGCTCGGTTCGAGCGTGCAAGAGGAATAAACCAATGGGAAGCATCGCACCATGTCGAACTACGAAAAGTCAAGAATCATTCATACGAGGAAATGGAAATTCCAAGGATCGCAACAAGACAAGCCAACGACCACAAGTGACTTTCAAAAATAAGCCTATCTCTTCAACATGCAGATTTTTGAAAGATCACTATAAAAGGCCGAGGAATGACTGCGAGAGAAGGTTACGAACCACGAACATTCAAGCAAACATTTGAATCGTAACCTAAGATATTCTCAAATCATTCAAGATCAATCCTCAAGCCTACATTACGAAGAAAATCAATCCAACACTCACTGTGAAGGAAAGATAGCTTCAATCGAGTTGAAGAGGAAATTTTGGAAGAATCAAGGGGTCTACATTCCACGGAGGATTGTAGGAAGGTTCAAGGTCGAACCGGTCTCAAGTTTTGGAGGGCTTCGTGATCAAATCTAAGGAGCTTGAGCAAGTGGGCTGTAGTAGCAAGGCTGCCTGTGAAGAAGCTTCTGAGTCGTACGAGAAGCCGGTGCGTGACCAAGGCATCTCAGATCGAGTCCCAAAGGATCAAGTCACATTTGTGTGATCAAGACTTGTATACGGACTGTTACCACTCAGATATTGATCAATACTTAGTGGATTCCTCCAGGAGTTGGAGAAGAGAGGAGTAGAAGAATTACCCCATCTTGAACCTCTATAAAAACTTATCGTGTCATTTACATTTCAAAGACTTTAATTCCTCGCATCTTATTTGTTTTTCTCACGATAAATTTGCTATCCACTTGATAATCTCTAAGTGCTAAAACCAAGTATTAAATCAAGTAAACCAAATTTAAGGGTGTTAAGTCTTCCGCTGAAAACAAACCACAGTTGAGCTAAGTCTTTAGTCTTAATATTTGAGTTATTCTATCAACAGCTCGGTCGGCGAGCCTCGTTGAGTGACTAACTCTACTTGATTAACTAAATTAGATGTCCACCAAGGACACGGTGTGAAGTATTAACTCGAACTTTTAAAAGGACTAAATCGAAAAGTTTGTAAGGTTTATTCAACCCCCCTTCTAAACCTTACACTCACACCCCTTGGGACCAACACTTCTAAAGCAGACTACGGGCGCAAAAGTTTCATCATAGTCAATACCTTCTTCTTGACAATACCCTTGAGCTACTAACCTTGCCATATTTCGAACAATGTTGCCTTGATCATCAAGTTTGTTAGGAATACCCATTTTGTACCAATAATAGTTTGATATGGAGGACAAGGTACCAATTCCCATACATCATTTCTTTCAAATTGATTCAACTCCTCTTGCATCTCTAAGAACCAATCCTCATCCTCAATAGCCTCCTTAGCATTTTTAGGATCCTTTTGAGAAATAAGAGCTTTCTTGGCAAATTTTCTCCGGTCATCACTTTGTCAAGGGGATCACCAATAATAAGATCATTTGGGTGATCTCCTTAAATTTTAATGCAACGGGAAGATCCGAAGTATCACCTCTATCTTCTTGAGGAACATTTGAAGTGGACGGTTGATCATCAACTTGAACAATTGGTTCAATAATATCCTCTTCATCACTTTCATCATTGGGTATTCTTTCAACACCCGAAGCTTCATTGAATTTGACATGGATGGATTCTTCAACAACCCCACTAGTCTTATTGTAAACCCGATATGCTTTGCTTTTTGTTGAATATCCCATAAATATCCCTTCATCGGCCTTAGGATCAAGTTTGTCCAATTGATCCTTGGTATTCAAAATAAAGCATTTACAACCAAATATCTTGAAATAGCTAATATTTGGAGTTCTACCTTTCCAAAGCTCATATGGAGTTTTATTCATTTTAGGACGAATATAAACTCGATTAATGACATAGCAAGCGGTACTTACGGCTTCGGCCCAAAAATATTTTGGAAGTGAAAATTCATTGAGCATGGACCGACTCATCTCTTGTAATGTCCGATTTTTCCTTTCGGCCACTCCATTTTGTTGAGGTGTCCTTGGAGCCGAAAAATTATGAGCATATCCCTTAGTTTCACAAATGACTCTAAATTCACCATCAAATTCTCCATCTCGATCGCTTCGAATAGACTTAATAGTATCATCCTTTTCATTCTCAATAAGTCTACACAACTTAACAAACTCATTAACGGCATCGCTTTTATTGGTAAGAAAAAGAGCCCAAGTATATCTAGAAAAGTCATCGACAATAACGAAAGTGTAATGTTTTCCACTTAGACTAGTCGTACCAATATTCCCATACAAATCAAGGTGAAGCAATTGTAGGGGTTTGGTTGTGGAAATTTCATTTTTGGGCTTAAAACTACTCTTAACTAATTTGTTCTTTTGACAAGTGTCACATAAGCCAAGATTTTCATAATTCAATTTGGGTAGTCCTTTTACATGTTTGTTTTTGTAAATATTTTTCAAATTCTTATATCCAACATGTCCAAGTCGCCTATGCCATAAACTAGTTAAATCATTATTGGCGACTAAACAAGAAACATTTTGACTTACCAAATCACTTGTACAAATTTTGTAAAGATTGCCTTTTCTATTTGCTTCACAAATAATTTCACCATTTTTAAGAATAAGGCATTTTTCTTTATTGAAAGAAACATCATAATTTGAATCACAAAGTTGTCTAACACTTATCAAATTAAACTTAAGCCCTTCTACTAAAAGAACATTTCTAAGAGAGAAAGAAGAGTTACCAATTTTTCCATTTCCAAGAATTCTTCCTTTGCCATTGCCGAACATGACCATACCCTCTTCTTGGAGCTTGATGTTGGTAAAACGTTCTTCCTCCCGGTCATATGGCTTGAACATCCGCTGTCCACGAGTCATTTTGAATCTTCCATTGTTGTTATAGCCCTATTACCTACAAAAGAATTTCTTTTAGGTACCATATAATTTTGGGGTCCATGGGGGTTAGTCTTGAGACCTTTGGGTCTCCAAACATGTCTAGAGCTATTTCTCAATTTGCAATTATTAGCATAATGTCCAACTTTGCCACAATAAAAACAAGTAGGAGTATTAGAACTACTAGCACGTCTATGATCGGACCTTGGTTATTTTTATTAAAAACACTTTGAAATGGCTTATAACCAAGTCCCAATTTGGAATGCTCACCTCTTTGTGCATCTAAAATTTTTGTGACTTTATCCGTGCTTATGTTGAAACGATGCACATCATTTTTCAAACATTCAATATCTTTTGTGAGCAATTCTTTTTCGGTTTCAAGAGAGTGAACTCTAGAAAGAGTAAGTGTGAGCTTTGTCTAGAGATTCATAAGAGGTAAATAATTTTTCTTTTTCAACCTTAAGCTCCTTATGCTCTTTTTCAAATTTTTGTATTTAACAATTAAATTTTGAAACTCAATTTGCAATTCATCAAAATCACATTGCAAATCATCAACTATGGAAGAAGTAGAAGAATTAGAGCGTACCTCATTATTTTCATCGTCTATGGCCATGAGACCATGTTCGATCTCTCCTTCCTCGTCGGATGTTTCGAGTAGTTCATCCCACGTTTTGACCTCCGCATTTAGAGCCTTATTTTTCGTGAAAGGCTTCTTTTTCTTTTGTTCCTCTTCATCGAGTTTTGGGCAAACGGCTATGAAGTGCCCTGGTTTTTCGCATTTAAAGCAAGCATTATCTCTTGGTTTTCTTGCTTTATTTTTATTCACAAATTTTGCAACTTTTCGAACAAGTGCGGTCGTCTCCTCATCATCATCATCATTATCATAGTATGCATTATTAGAAAATGAAGCAAGACCTTTAGGAATAATTTGCATACCCGATTGATTTATGGATGGTTTGGAATTTTTCCTCTTCTTGAGATAGACTTCATATATGAGGAGGTTTCCAATAAGTTCGTCAAACTTGAGTGTCTCAAAATTTTGTGCCTCCATGATTGCCGTCACTTTTTTGGACCATGAGCCAGGAAGAGCATTCAATACCTTAGTCACCTTGTCTTCTTCGGAGATGACTTTACCGAGGGCAACAAGAGGATTGACAATATTGTCAAGCCTTTCCACCATCTTGGAGATGCTTTCACCATCATGCATGTTAAAGTTTTCAAAGTCTTTAACAAGCATGGTCTTTCTTGCTTGCTTGACCTTCTTAGTCCCTTCATAAATTGTCTCCAATTTTTTCCAAACCTCATGTGCCGACCTTATGCCTCTTTTGCGATTATACTCGGTAGCCGTAAGAGAACAATGCAAAATATTTAAGGCTTTATCGTTAAGAGAGAAAGCCTTTTTGTCGTTTTCATCGAACTCCTTGAAAGGTTTAGGAGTCGAGGTGCCATCCTCCGATTTCTTGGTTGGTTGATCAACTCCTTCAATGACCACATTCCAAATGTCGAACCCGCACTTGTAGGAAGCACTCCATACGGTCTTTCCAAAATGCGTAGTTGTTGGCGTCGAATAGTGGTGGCTTGTTGGTGGAGGCGTCGGTGGTGAGATAAGCATCACTTGTAGCCATGGATCTTTCCTCTTTACTCGAACGAGCTAGCCAAAGAGTTTGGCTCGATACCACTTGTTAGTCAAGTGGCTACGATAATCTAGAGGGGGTGAATAGATTATCTCGGTTTTCAGAATTTGCCCTCTTTTTCGAAAAATTCAAGCAAAGACAAAATGTTAAGTGAGGAAACTAAATAGCACACTTCGATTTAAAGAGGTTCAACCCAACTAGGGCCTAATCCTCTACCAACCCAAAGATATCAGGATAGATTTCAAAAAAAGAAAAAAAAAGATTTTATTAATTACCAAAATTAATAATACAACACCTTGAGGATTACCACAACCCTCTTGCAACACCTTGAGGATTACCACAACCCTCTTACACCACCTTGAGGATTACCACAACCCTCTTACAACACCTTTGAAGATTACCACAACCTTCAAACACCTATCACCTAGATCACCCAAGTGTATTCTTACCACAAGAATACTCACAAGGATGTCTTGTGTTGAATGATGACAAAAAATCAAGATTACAACTCAATGATGAATGATACAATATAAGTACAAGTGTAATCAAGAATTGAAAGCCTAGACCTCAAATTTGTGCAAGTGAAAGTGCTAAGGCTAATACAACAAGATATATGAAAGTGTTTGCTTGTTTGCTCTTTGCTTGTGTAGAGTGTTGTATCTTGTTGCTTGAATGAAGCCTCTATTTATAGGAGAGGTCTTGGCTTTGATTTCCAGACATAGGCTCCTCCTTGGGGAGTGATTTCTTTGCAAAAGAAACCATTTAAAATCATCAATATAGCTGTTAGAAATCAATCCCACAAAATAGGGAAAAGCTGTCTGAAAATGCAACGGATAGTTTGCTGATAAAACAGGGGTGCGACCGGTCACGCAGAGATAAGATTGAAATTGAATTTCTGCAATTTTTACTGGGGATCGGCCGAGGAGGGGTACGACCGGTCGCCCTAGACCATGACCGGTTGGGGTTGATAAAAATACGAAACAGAGAAGATGAACCAAATGAGGGACTCCAGTGCCGGTCGCCCAGTCGGTCGACCGGTCGCCTCCCTTATTTTTTCTACGTCCTTTTTCCTGTTTCAAAACTCAACTCAGGTACGGGTTGCCTTATAGGGCGACCGGTCGAGCCTGAAACAAATGTGTTGTCCATTTTTTATCAAAAATAAACTCCAAAAAATACTCCGAAAAATAGTAAAAACATTTTAAATCGATCGGAAGTATTTAGACAACATTTAGGGACATTGTTTTGGTTTAAAAACTCATTTGAACAAAATCATCAAAATCATGATAAAAACATTTATCTAACAATGAACATGCATGTGTATGATCCTTGAAATCCATGTTTTTTATGACTTATAACCTGGACAAGTCGAGCACAATTGATTAAATTTCAATTTTTGGATTTAAAATGCAAAAATGGAAAGTTGGTGGACTTAATTGCAAGAAAATAAAACTTAAGGGACCCCTCTGAAAATTTCGAATTTTGGGACTGTACTCAGGTTCAAAAATGACTTTTGGATATTTTAATAAAGTTTTAAGAGTCTTAAGATAAATAAAATCAACCTTTAAAAGCCCAAGGACTAGATTGTAAAATTTTAGAAGTTTAAGGGCTATTTTGCAATTTCTTAAACTGTACCAGACCTTAGTTTCAAAATTTAAAATTTTTTCTCTTAAGGGACTGGAAATGACATATTTTAAATGTATTCCAAAAATCCAAGTGTTTAGAGCTAGGAAAGTAATTTTACTAAAATTGAGTGACTAAATTGTAAAAGATTAAACTTGAGGACCCAAATGTAATTTTCAGGACTTATACAGCCCATGTATCTGGAATTACTAATTTAACTATAACTTAATTATATTTTAGACCCAAGGTTCAAATTTCATAACAATTGGACCCTAAAAGCCTTAAAGGCAATTATTTCAAAATTGGGCAAAAATGAGATTTTCAAAGGTTAAAGGACCTAAACTTATTTATTTTTAAAACTGCTTTTGTCTCAATATCCCACTAACCTTCATTTTCCAAATGGAATCAAATTAAAATCCCTTCCGGTTTGTGAGTTCCAATTATTTTAAACTTAAGACCGAAATGACAATTTTAACAAATTTGGGGCCAATGTGAGAATTTTATAAAAAAATCAACCTCAAAACTTTAAAACCTGAATCTCTGAACAATTTAGAGAATTTAGGAACTGACCTCATAATTTGTCAAGGTTGGGAGATTTATTTATTCAATTTTTAACTCCAAAAGTATTGGTTTTTACAAAACGGGGCTAGTTGTAAATTTTCTTTTTATCAAGGACCTAACTCAAATTATTTTCCTTTTATTAAAACAGCCATGGACCCTCTGACTTTAATTATTAATTAAAATATTTTATTTTCTCAAAAACCCCTTGACTTATCGGATCGTCTTGACCGATTAATACCCGATCGCGGGGCGACTTCCTCGTCTTGCGATTTTGAATCTATAACGGGACGTATGTTCCACCTAATCTTTCAAGATATCAAAGGTTGCTTATCCTTCCGATAATCATCTTCATCCAATAACTCCACCAACGCCATAATTGCCACTCGCATTTTTTGAAAATTTTCCTGAACTGCTTCCATGTGGTGTGTCGAGCTCACAGTCGGAATGGATACGTCGGGGATGGAACCGGACAGCTCGGCTGCTATTCCACTCTCGGCTCCATAGTCCTAATCCCGGCGAGGGGCGGAGTTTGTCCAAGGGAAGCGGGTCGTAGTACTTGAGATATAATCATGATTATGACAAACTCGAGCCTTGCTAGCTCCAATCGCGTGGATTTTGTCTTTGCTATGGAGCGATAAGGTGACAGGTCTTGGACCATCTTGGTCGGGAGTTACAAGGAACAACGAAGAGATCATTGCCTCGATCCACACGATTCTGGAGTTAATCGGACCCGTTTGGTTGGCGCTACAAATCCGCACGCAACCGCTTACTTGTATTGCATTGGTTGGTGCTACAAATCCATACGCAACCATTAATTGTCTTGCATAGGATTGGCGTTACATTCCGCACGCAATCCTACTGTCTTGCCTGAATCACATAGTCGTGTGTGACCACGAATCGCATTTTCTTGAATCGTATAAGTATATTACTTAAATATTTTATCACGACACTTGTGGGTGTGTGTGAATTCATCCATCATATCTCACGCATTTTCATACAACTTTGTTTTTTGCATTAACTATATATCGCCACACTTGCACACGATCACCCCATCTATCGAGATTTCTCGTCTCATCCCCTCCTCGTTTTCTAACCTTTAGATGAGGACTTTGTTGAAGGTGTTGAACCAACCACGGACCGAGCTCCCGCACTCCGCTTGTTGGACTTACTATCTTTATTGTTGATGTATTTGGACTTGTTTCTTTTATTTCTTTGTTGGACTCTTTTATTCTCTTTCGCTCCGTTCAGAATCAAGGGCGTAGGACCCTTTGACTATTAAGTTGATATCTTTAGTTGATTTCGGGGATGTAATTCGGATGTTTGTTGGATTATAAGTTGTAACTCGTGACTTGTTCTTTATTTCCGCTACTATTTCGACTGTTTCATTGGGTTTTTCGTTATTTGTTTGGTTTATTTATATTTAAGTTGTGGATCATCGTCGCGTCCCATCCTGGGGCGCGTGACGATTAGAGTGGTATCGAGCTCGGCTAGTAAGATGGAAACTTACACCGAGCTGACCAGTGATAGGACCTCGATCCGTGTTTTTAGTAATCGCGACTTGACTAATTAAGTCCGAAATCGATTTCAATTTGGCATAGAACCATATTATTGAGATTGAAACTAAGTTAGAACGCATATTTTGAGGTTCCATAGTCATACTTGTCTTGACTTAGTTGACTCTTGATCGATTTCCTTATTCATTTTTCATTATTCTCTCCTTATCTTTTCTTTACCTTTGACTGACTTCGCATTAGTTTTGTTTGATCGGGATGGAGCCAAGCGCCACCTTCTTGGTGGTGGGGCGTTTTTCGTGCCCCGTCGAGCGGAGTACTACCTAGGTCACTTACGACTGTTGGCACCGGGAGAGTATTCGAGCAACCTCGAACTATCCAAGGAGCGCCGGTATGAACATGCGGGGACTTGACACGGCATTGGCTAGGAGCCAAGGCGAAAAGAACGAGTTGACCATCACCATTAGGGACCGCAACAACACGATACGGGCGCGGGAGGATCAGATACAGATTATCCAGGAGCGCCTGGATAATGTGCGAGAGAAAATAAAGAGGGCAAGTGACGGCCGCCAGAAGTGGGAGATGGACGCCCACATGTCTCGAGACACCATTGAGTGCTTGGAGGAGACCCTCATCAAGAAGATGACCGTGATAGAGGACCTTACACAGGCCCTAGCCCAATGCGAGACGCCGCTCGGGAGGCCGCTTTGGCGCCTAATGCACGCCATTGCCACCACCCGAGGTGGAGCCCGCACCGACGCCGAGGAGGACCCGAGGAGGATCCGAGGAGGATCCAGTTGAGGTCGGAGAGCCCGAGGCACTTGAGTCCCCGCTCCGCTTGGTGATGCACAGGATTCGAGCAGGTGGCCGGATTTCGTCGATTAGCCTAAGGTCGAGGCACCACCTTAGCCCGACCAGGCCCCGATTATGGACGTAACTGCTAGTGGCGATGATGGCGATCTCACTGAGTAGTTAGCTTGATTGCTAGTTGGTGCTTTCGTTGTTGTAGACACTTATTCCACCATGTTGTACCTTGCTTCATTGTATTAGATTGATTGTATTTTGATTCAAATGTATCTTTGACTCGGTATTACTATTGTTGTACTTCATTTGGTGTACTCCAAATTTTACATTAATGGATATGACTTTCCTTATTGTTGACTCAACGTCTTGGTTATCATCTCCACCATGAAAGCAAGAAAGGCAATCGCTAGAGGGGCATAAGGGTACTTGGCGTTTGTAATTAACAAACCCAAGGTTGAGACACAAATTAACCAAGTACCTATAGTATCGAATACACGGATGTATTTCCACAAGAACTCACCACCTGCCCCTCCGGATAGGGAAGTCGAGTTCACCATCGAGGTATTACCAGAACCGCCCCGATTGCTAGAACACCGTATAGAATGGCTCCTCTTGAATTGCAAGAGTTGAAGACGCAATCACAGAAAGGCGATGGATGTGGGATTGATCCGACCGAGCACGTCTCTCCGTGGGCATCACCGTCTATTTGTCAAAAAGAAGGATGGCACATTAAGACTGTGTATAGATTATCGTGGTCTTAATAGCGTGACCATCAAGAACAAATATCCCCTCCCGAGGATAGACGAACTATTTGATCAACTTCAAGGAGTGAGTGTACTCAAGTTTGATTTACAACAAGGATATTACCAATCAAGATCCGCAAAGAAGACATTTCCAAAATCGCATTTCAAACTCGATATGGACACTATGAGTTTGTAGTGATGCCTTTGGTCCGACGAACTCACCAAAGAACGTTTATGGATCCGATGCATCGAGTCTTTCAACCTTATTTGGATCAATTCGTAGTGATATTCATTGACGACATACTTGTATACTCTAAGTCTAGAGTAGAGCATGAACGTCATCCGAAAATCATTTTGGAGACACTATGAGAGCATAAGTTGTATGCCAAATTCAAAGAAGTGCGAATTTTGTCTTAGTGAAGTCGCGTTCTTGGGACACATAGTATCCGGCACCAGGATCGTCGTAGATCCTTCGAAGGTACAAACAGGTGGTTAAATGGAAACAACCCGAGTCTCAGAACGGAGATCGGGAGTTTCTAGGACTAGTTGGATATTATCGAAGATTTATCTAGGACTTCTCCAAGATAGTCGGACCGCTCACCGACTAACCTAGAAGCAAGTCAAGTTTGAGTGGAATGACAAGTGCTAAGCTAGTTTCCAAGAGTTGAAGAAACGACTTACTACGACTCAGTTAGCTCATCCAAAGGGAACAAAACTTTGTCGTCTACAATGATGCATCAAAGGAAGGACGAGGAGCAAAGTGCTCATGCGGGAAGGAAAGGTCATCGCTTATGCATCATGAAAGCTCAAGCCGTATGAAGCCAATTATCCAATGCATGACTTGAGTTGGCGTGATAGTGTTCGCATTAAAGAAATGTAGACACTATCTCTACGGAGCAACATTCATGGTTTTCACAGATCATAAGAGCTTGAAGTATCTATTCTTCCGAAAGATCTCAACTGAGGCAACAGAGATGGATGGAGTTGATTGAGGACTATCACTTTGTATTCAATACCATCCCAGAAAGCTAACGTAGTAGCCGACGCTTTGAGCGAAAAGACGAGCTTAGCGGACTTATGATTCGAGAGTGGGAATCATTAGAAGAGCCGAGCAAATCGACGAGAACCAATACTCGATTTTATGTGCTAACATTTTAGTTAAACCCGATCTACTAAACGAGATCAAGGAAGCAGGGGGACAGATGTGCATCTTCAAAAACTGAAGGAGAAGATACTTAAAGGAGAAAGATCGGAATTCTTGGCACATGAAGATGGGGTTATCAGATTTTGGAATCGAGTTTGTGTACCGAGTGACGAGTAGATTAGGAATAGAATCCTCGCAGAGGCACACTGTTCGTAATACACTATACATCCTGGAGGAAACAAGATGTATAAGGATTTGAAACGGAGTTATTGGTGGGTAAACATGAAGAACCAGGTAAGCGGAGTTGACTTGTCAACGATTAAAAGCGAACACCAACGACCATCTGGTTTACTACAACCATTGAGAATTCAGTGGAAATGGGAACACATAACAATGGACTTCATGACGGATCTACCAAGGACCAAAGGAGGCCATGATGCTATTTGGGTAATTGTAGACCGACTCACGAAATTTGCACACTTCTTACCCATCAAAAAAACTGATAGCCTGCAGAAACTTGCGCAAATTTATATCCGAGAGATCATTCGACCGCATGGAGTACCAATTGACATAGTATCGATGCAGAGACCCGAGGTTTGTCTCTAGATTTTGGAAGTGCTTGCACGAGGAGTTGGGTACCTCACTAAGTTTCAAAGACAAAGAAGACATCCACAAACCGATGGACGATGAGCGAACGATTCAAACCCTGGAAGATATGTTGCGAGCCCGCACATTGGATTTCAAGGAAGTTTGGTTTCGCACTTACCATTAGCCGAGTTCGCCAACAATAACTTGATTATCGTGCCACGATTGGGATGGCACCCTACGAGGCATTATATGGACGAAAATGTAGATCCCCACTACATGGGAGATTGATGACCAATAGACTCGAAAAGAGAAAGCGAAAGTCGCCCTCGATTCCAAAGGTCGACTTAGTTCGGGAGGCCATGGAGAAGGTCAAGTTGATCAAGGAGCGGATTCGCACAGCTCGGAGCCGCCAAAAGAGTTACGTGAGACAAGAGAAGAAAGGATTTAGAATTTGAAGTCGGGGATGAAGTATTTCTCGGACTCTCACCACGGAAAAGAATTGATCAATCCGAAAAAGGAGGCAAGTTGAGTCCGAGATATGTTGGACCTTACAAGATTTTACAAAGGATCGGGAAGTTAGCCTACCGACTCGAGTTACCCAAAGCACCATATGCGGGAATGCACGATGTATTTCACGATCGAGATTGAAGAAATATCAACCGGATCCCGAACATATCATCACTCATGATATTCCTCCTCTAATGAAAAATGTATCCTACACCGAGAGGCCGATCCAGGATGATTGATCGCCAGATACGCCAATTGCGTAGAGCGAGATTCCGATGGTTAAAGTGGTATGGCGAGAACCACAACCGAAATGAAGACGCAACGTGGGAGATGGAAGAAGACATGAGGGATCAATATCCGAACTATTCTCAAGAGAATTTGGGGACCAAATACTTTTAAGGAGGGAGGATGTGAAGCCCCGGATTTTTATAAGCATGTAATTGATCTTTTGCCGTCTATGTATTGGATCGACTATTTTTACCGCGTCACTTTGACGGGTAAATATTAATAATATATATATATTTGCCTTTAATTTTATTTTTATTTATTACTTGTGATCATGATCATTACTAATTTATTTCGCATTTATGATCACTTGATTGATCATTATTACTATTTTTGTATTTATTAGTCACCTTAGAATTTTAAGAGACTATTTATTTTAGAGACTTTTACCTTATAGAATTAAGAATTTGATTTAGTATAAGTGATTTTTGCGACTTATAAGTGATCAAGGAAATCACTAATTAATTTGGAGATTGATATTATTCATCTATTATCATCAAATTTGGGACAAAAAAATATATATGGAATTACCAAATACCTCTATAGTGGACGGCAATGATGGGATTTTTGGTGTAGAAATATCTCCCAACTCTTGTACACTTACACCTTATATTAGTATTCTTGTGTATAATTACACCATTAATTCAAACATTATACACATTTTCTTATACCTCAATTCTTTATTATATTTTTCCCAACATCTCTCCACTTAACCAACATTCTTCTCAATATTCCCCAACACCATTCAAGCCCATACTTTGACTTGCATTTTGTCTACCATGCAAGAAGCAAAATTCAAGACACAAATTAAACAAAAAAATCTCTCCCTCTCTCACTCATGTGGGACGGCCACAAGGCCAATTTTTACGAAAATTTGGTTAAATATTTTCATCCAACATATTCCAATCTTTAACCAATTCTCCTCCTTCTCTCTAATCTCTCTCTAAGAATCATTCACATCTTCAAATCTTCAAACACCAATCCTTCATATCTTCAAATCTTCAAACATCAATTCTTCATATCTTCAAATCTTCAAGTACCATTTCTTCACATCTTCATATCTTCAAACACAAGTCCTTCACATCTTCAAGCATACCTTCATACCTCCAAGAACATCTTCTTAATATCATCAAACACTCCTTCTTTCTTCAAACATCTAAACCAAAACAAACATTCTTCCTACTTAATTCCAAAAAATTGAACCCCTATCTCAAAGGTAAGAAATTCCATTCATCAATTCAACTTGATATCTTACAACTCATCACCTTCTCTTCTTAATTTAAGTTTGAAATTTTATTTTGAGGTACTTAGAAGACTACTTGAAGACATGCATGCATGGTGGTCAATTTAGAAGACTTGAAGAATAATTGTTAGAAGAATTGGACTACAAGGTAAGATTTGGACACTAGAACCCTTTTTCTTCTTCTTCCTATTTTCTTCAAATTTTAACACCCCTTTTTCATTTTTGAGAAATAGGGGCTGACCTTAGGTGATTTTGGAAATGAACCAAAAATTCAAAACTTGAGGCTTCAACTAGTTCCAAATCACTTACTACACAAGGTAAAGTGTAGTATTTCTAATTTTCTTATCTTCTTCTTTTTCTTCTTAATTTCCAAGTTGTGAAAATCATCCTTTTTATTTCACAACTCTCCATATTTAAGGTGGGTGAAAAAATGCTTTCAACTTCTAGGGATTTTTGTTAAATGCATGTAGTGTTTTGATCATGAGCACTTGAGATATGTATTGCATGTTAATTTTATGTATCAAGTTATGAAATTTCTCAAGTGTTGCTCAAAAATGCTATTTATTGAAATTTAGGTGCATGCATGTACAATTTATTGTTCCATTTGATGAATTCTTGTATGAAATGAACATGCATGTGTATGATCCTTGAAATCCATGTTTTTATGACTTATAACCTGGACAAGTCGAGCATAATTGATTAAATTTCAATTTTTGGACTTAAAATGCAAAAATGGAAAGTTGGTGGACGTAATTGCAAGAAAATAAAACATAAGGGACTCCTCTGCAAATTTCGAATTTTGGGACTGTACTCAGGTTCAAAAATGAATTTTGGACATTTTAATAAAGTTTTAAGAGTTTTAAGATAAATAAAATCAACCTTTAAAAGCCCAAGGACTAGATTGTAAAATGTTAGATGTTTAAGGGCTACTTTGCAATTTCTGAAACTGTACCGACCTTAGTTTCAAAATTTGAAATTTTCACTCTTAACGGACTGGAAATGACACATTTTAAATGTATTCCAAAAATCCAAGTGTTAAAGCTTGGAAAGTAATTTTACTAAAATTGAGGGACTAAATTGTAAAAGATTAAACTTGAGGACCCAAATGAAATTTCCAGGAATTATACAGCCCATATACCTGGAATTACTAATTTAACTATATCTTAATTATATTTTGGACCCAAGGTTCAAATTGCATAACAATTGGACCCCTAAAAGCCTTAAAGGCAATTATTTCAAAATGGGGCAAAAATGAGATTTTCAAAGGTTGAAGGACCTACGCTTATTTCTTTTTAAAACTGTTTTTTTCCCAACATCCAACTAACCTTAGTAACATTTTCCAACTGGAATCACATTAAAACCCCTTCCGGTTTGTGAATTCCAAGTATTTAAACTTAGGGCCCGAAATGATAATTTTAACAAATTTGGGGCCAATGTGAGAATTTTATAAAACATCGACCTCAAAACTTTAAAAACCTGAATCTCTGAACAATTTATAGAATTTAGGAACTGACCTCATAATTTTTCAAAGTCGGGATATTTATTTATTCAATTTTTAACCCCAAAAGTATTGGTTTTTACAAAACGGGGCTAATTGTAAATTTTCTTTTTATCAAGGACCTAAATCAAATTATTTTCATTTTATTAAAACAGCCTTGGACCCTCTGACTTTAATTATTAATTAAAATATTTTATTTTCTCAAAAACTCCTTGACTTATCGGATCGTCTTGACCGATTAATACCCGATCGCGGGCGACTTCCTCGTCTTGCGATTTTGAATCTATCTTGGGACATATGTTCCACCTAATCTTTCAAGATATCGAAGGTTGCTTATCCTTCCGATAATCATCTTCATCCAATAACTCCATCAACGCCATAATTGCCACTTTGCGTTTTCTAAAATTTTCATGAATCGCTTCCTGAATCAATAATACTCATTGCTGGTTGACTACGAACTTGTTATTACTTTCCGCTCGAGTCAACTTGGTGTGTCGAGCTCACGAATCGGAATGGATACGTCGGGGGATGGGAAGGGCAGCTCGGCTGCTATTCCACTCTCCGGCCCCATCGCCCTAATCCCGAATCGAGGGACGGAGTTTGTCCAAGGGAAGCGGGTCGTAGTACTTGAGGTATAATCATCATTATGACAAACCGAGCCTTGCTAGCTCCACTTGTGGATTTTGTCTTTGCCTATGGAGCGATAAGGTGACGGGTCTTGGACCATCTTGCTCGGGAGATACAAGGAAGAACGAAGGAATCGGGCTGTGTCCGATCCACACGATTCCGGAGTTAATCGGACCCGTTTGGTTGGCTCTACAAATCCGCACGCAACCACTACTTGTATTGCATTGGTTGACGCTACAAATCCATACGCAACCATTAATTGTCTTGCATAGGATTGGCGTTACATTCCGCACGCAATCCTACTGTCTTTGTCGAATCACATAGTGTCTGTGCGGTGACCACGAACTATTTTATTAAACTGTATAAGTATATTACTTAAATATTTTATCACGACGCTTGTGGATGTGTGTGTGAATTCATGCATCATATCTCATGTGTTTTCATACAATCTTTGTTTTTGCATTAACTATATATCGCCACACTTGCACACGATCACCCCATCCACCGAGATTTTTGTCCCATCCCCTCCTATTTTTTAGATGAAGACTTCGTCGAACATGTTGAACCAACCACGGACTGAGCTCCCGTACTCCGCTTGTTGGACTTACTATCTTTTATTGTTGATGTCGTTGGACTTGTTTCTTTTATTTGCTGTTGGACTCTTTTATTCTCTTTCGTTCCGGTCTGTAACTGAAGGGCGTAGGACCCTTTGACTATTAAGTTGATATCTTTAGTTGATTTCGGGGATGTAATTCGGATGTTTGTTGGACTATAAGTTGTAACTCGTACTTGTTCTTTATTTCCCCTGCTATTTGACTCTGTTTCATTGGGTTTTCGTTGATATTCTTCTAGATTGTTTGGTTTATTTGTATTTAAGTTGTGGATCATCGTCGCGTCCCCGTCTGGGGCGTGACATATGTAATTGATTTGATTGTAAAGATATGGTTCAATACAAAATATAATCAAATGTGTATTTTATAGGATATGATACAAAATGATAGAAATGTTCCTGAGCCAATTGATTTTCACTCCCTTTCCCCATTCCCCATAATTTGCCTATTCCAATTTGGCAAAAATTTATATGAGACAGATCGCACATTGCCACGAAAAAAATACTTTAAAGCGTAAAAAGCTTTCCGGATAATATATTAATTATAATTCTAGAAGTTTACTTTTTACACTCAAAAGTATTATTTTTTTCCGCCGCATGGTGTGACCATCTCACAAGAGACACCACTCAAATAACGGATCCAAGAGTTGAAATTTTTTTATTGGTGACTTTTAAAAATCATTTTGAAGAACCGATGCCAATACATTTTTTTGCATGCTTAATACGTTGAGTATTATTATATTATTATTCAAGTTCGGAAATTTCTTATATTTGAGTTGAATGAATTAGATTATAAAAAACAAGGATAAATCTTGGCTTCAAAGTGGTAGAAATTTGAGGAGTTGTGCTATCGGGTTGATTGATTTGTATTTAATCTCATATGAGTGTGTGTGTGAGTGTGTGTGTGTGTGTGTCATCTCTCATACTATCTCATATTCCCATTATACTTAATAAAATATATAAATAAATGGTGATGGAGATTTTGCAACAATGCGACAGATTTTCCTAAGCAATTGGTTAATTGGGGAAAATCATCGATTTTCTTTCAAAGAAGAACACCCCTATTCATCTTAGGAATTGATCTGTGAGATCTTGCAAACAAAGATCCACTCGATACCTTGGGCTCCTCTTAGAATTGGACGATCTAAGAAAGAAATATTTAGATTCGTTCTGATGCTTGAATAATAGACTCCTTAGTTGGAAAAATGAATTCTTGTCCATTCTTTGGAAGGGAGGTTCTTATTAAATCAGTTTTGGAGGCTCTATCGGTGTTTCTGATGTCTTGGTTTCGGTTGCCAAAGGCTATCTGTTCTGAACTGAACCAACTTGCAACTAGGTTTTAGTGGAGGGCACAAGACTCGAACATAATAAAATTCATTGGATGAAGTGGGATCTCTTGAGTTCACCTAAATCGAGAAGGAGGACTTGGATTTCACGACCTTCACCTGTTTAATGATGCCCTCATTGCCATATTGTTGTATATTTACATATAATATAGTGTCTTGCATTTATTGCATCTCATATTAAAACATCATTTAGTTAAGCATTCATTTTATGCATATATTCTATTAAAAAATAGATTATATGAAAGGAGGATAGAAATAAATAAATATGGAAAATATGTGAAAATGTATGCACCTTTTCATTTGAACTCATCCATTTGGAAGGATTGCAATGAAGAGATGCAATCTTTGGAATATTTATAACTTCCGTTATTTGAGAAGAGATGCAACTTTTGATTGCAACCTTTGGAAGTCTATAAATACTTTTAAAAATGATGTGATGGAGATGATGAAAAATGATGGAAAAATCAATCCATAATTTTCCTACAAGTTTTATTTCTTTCATGTGACTTTAGGTACGGTTCAAAATATTGTAATTTGGTTGAATTATTGAGAATTCAAGTTTTTAGATCCATGAAAATAATTGGTATTGTTGAGTTCATCAATTTTTGTTTTGTGAATTCAATGTGCTTTCGAGTTTAAGGATTATTTATAAATATAATTGATGAATTTAATGACGTATGGGTATCCCATGGATTCAGAGTTAGTCTCGGCCTTTTCCACTTTTGGGTTCTACAGATTAATATTTAAATTCTGTATTTCGAGGACTTTTTATTTTTAAAATTTTTCCAACATTGAAAACGAGATTCTGAAACTAAAACCCATATCATGTCTTGTTATACGCTTTCCGCCATCTAAACTTTGGGCATCACCGCACGGCCACAATTTGGAACAGTTGGTCGACGCCTATTTGAGTGACAGTAACCGATCTGGAGGTGTTGCACCGCCGGTCAAATTCTTCTCGCGGCTGGTTGGTGGCCGCATTCACGGTTGCCATGTAGTTTCCGCTGCTGGGTTTGTGGTGGTGGTGGGCAGTGGTTGTTTCCTTGTTCGCTGTTGAGAGAGGGCTAAGGTTGTTCGCTCCAATGGTTGGCCAGCCATTGTGGTCGCGCAAATTGTGGTGTGGCGGACATGCTTTAGACCATGATGAGTTGTTGGTTTAATTAAGATGGTGTTAAACCTGAAAGTGACGGGTTTGATTTGATGAAGGAGATGGCTTTTTGGTACAAAAATCTGGAAACTTGTGGTTGATTTGTAATTTTCAGAAATTATGAGTTATGTTTTTAATCAGCTTTATTTTACAGGAATTTTATGGATTTAGATTGTTAGGGACTTTCATGTTTTTAGAACATGATTTGGTGTTTTTTAATAATAAATCGTTAATTGGGCTTAAGTTGAACTTTTGGAATAATTTTAATTATAAGTCTAAATTTAGATTTTTGTGGACTTGTCTAAAATTAGATTTCAAGCCTAATTCAATGTTGTGGACTCTATCTCTAAATAAAGTTAAACTGAATGGTAGTGTTTGAGTTGTTCAACTAGATTTGGTTTTAAGAGTAGCGATGCGTAAAATTGTGTTTTTCTTGAAGTTACTCTTGAGAATGTTATGGTGATGCAAATTGAGCAACTTATATGATTGACTCCAATTCAACTAGTGGTTGGTTGTTCATTATTGGTGGTGTCATAGTCGTTTGGACATCCGAAAGAGGGAATTATGTTTCTTTATTTTCTACTGAGAATGGTTTAGAAGATTCCTTAGAATAATTCCTTTATAGATCCTAAAAAGGGTCCTACTACTTTGTATTGTGATAATCAAGTTATGATTGATAATATAAAGAATGAGAGAAAACCATCACAAACATATTGCTATGAGGTATAATTATATCGAAATATGATTAAGAAATGGAAGATTGTACTCGATATCTCCCTATGAGTCATATGTTAGTTGATCCACTAACAAAATTCTTAATCGGTGAAAGGATCACAAAGACCATGAGGTATCTCGAGACTCTTACCAATTATAATAATGTCTTGATTGAATCCAACTCTATCTTAAGGTACAAGTCGCACATTTGTCACCTTATGTATGAGAGTTAAAAAGGCAATTCAATATTAGACATTAGCGAAATGGAAACTCGGATATATTTCAAGTGCATATCTTAAAAATAGTGGGGTGTCACTATTCTAAAAGTCTCATATCCGATCTATGCATTTTATTTACCATAACAAGAGTAGGTTGGATTTACAATCCTTAATAGACTTATAACATTGTGGAATGTGTTATTGACATTCTTGATAAGTCCACCTATACAAGAAAAAAAAAGTGAGAGGTCAACTTCTTTTATGGATTACTCGGTAAAATTCTAGAGTACTTGTGAAAATCGGGATTCAAAGACAAGGCCCATTATAAAGGTCTTTGCCAAGAACAAAAGGAGCATGAATCATACATAGTGAGAATATGTTTTCCTAGTGTTACATATTCAACCATAAAGTTAAAGGCTCGTCCATTTCATGGCTATTCACTATGTAAAACAAGTTGTATTTATTTTTTATATTATATGTAAATTAGTGGGGGATTGTTGTATATACATATATTATAGTGTCTTGCATTTATTGCATCTCATATTAAAGCATCATTTATCTAGACATTCATTTTTCATTGTTTACGGATTTTTTTCTTGTAATTTATTTAATCACGTTGTTAAGTTAGTTTTAAAATTTTGTTACGAGGATTTGTATTATATTATTTGGAATTTTCAATTATTATGTTCTATTTGGGTTCTCATATTTGGTATTTTTCGTACCATGGGATGCACAAATTGTTTCTTTATAAAAATAAGTTTTAATGATTGCAAAAAAAAATTAGAATTTTAATAAATAATTAAAATATTAAGATAATTAATTTGGTTATAAATCATACGGTTAACAATATAAAAATAAATTGTTATAAACTATGATGAATAAATTAAATGAAATATATTTGGTTAATGTGAATTATATATATATATTGAACATGTTTATATATAAGAAAGTAAAAGCTTGAAAGAAAATTGCCAATGTTGAATATTCAATGTATTATTTTTCAAGAAAATCAATAATAAAGTCATTTGAATTCCAATATCTTATTAGAATTTAGAAAGTTGAACAGTTGTTAGAATTAATAAAGGAAATAAAAATCATGTTTAATTTAGCAACATAAATTTATGGGAACATAAAATATTTCAAACGAATAAAAATCATTCTATTATTATATATACATATATATATATATATATCAAAAAAATATCAAACACGCAAATTTATATATAATAATCCATGATGTATAACTTCAAAAGTTGAATATCAATATACATTTGATAAATATAAAAAAATAATTGCTATTAGTATGAAAAGTGTGTTAATAAATATAAATAATAATTCTCCATACATAAAAAACTATTATGGTTTTATATTAAATAAAAATATTTTATTTTTATATGGATATGTATAATGCTATGTATGGATATATTTAATATATATATATATAATATTTGAATATATTTGAGATATTTTCTTCAATTAAAATAAGTATTTTTTGATTGAATTTAATCAACTCAAATATAATCTATATATATATATATATAATAAGCAAGCTACTTATAAATAGTAGGCTTAATTTTTCCCGCCTAAACTCAACGCCTAAAAATAGGAATAACAACTTTGCTATAATTTTTTTTTTCAGTTTGTTAAATTGTTGTTGGTAAATTAGACGACTTTTGCATAAATTGATATTACATTGACTTTAGAATCAGCATAATATGGAATGTTTGAAATTCTGATTTGCAAAAAATCTTCTTCAATTACGAGAATTTTTTTTAGGCGTTGATTCTTCACTTTTTTAATGAGTTTTCTGGCGAATGAAATTACAATGGAAAGTCAATGTTTATTTATGTAAAACGTGATTATCCTAAATCGATTTGATACAAAAATATAATCACAATTTTTGATTTATTTTATTTACGACAGTGCTTAATAATCTAATTAAGAAAAGTAAAGTAGAAAGGCAAAGCTGAAATAAAATTGAAATCTATAATTATTGATATGTTACAAAGAAAAGAGAAAAAAATCATGTATCCCTTAAATCTACTACATAATATGGCAATCATTGCTATGCTCGAATTTTAATAATCATAGTTTCTTTAATTATTTATCTCTTAGCAAGCTATAAATAATCGTAGCAACTTTCATTCCGAATTCACCATTCTTCGAGCTCTCTTGCAAAAAAATATTGTTGTTGTTGTTTTGCTGATAATATACAATAGAAAAAATGGCACAATTGTTATCTTTTATCAAAGATCTTAACATGAGGAAATCGAATTCGAATTGTATGAAACTACGCCTGGTGTGTATGTACGAAAAGCCGGCTTTCAATAACAAGATTACTATAAACAGTCTGGAATGTGTGTTCCACGACTCTGAGGTACTTTTTTGAAATTTTTAAGTTTATTATTAAAACACTTTTATTAATAAAAACTAATTTTTTGTGTATTATTTTATGCAGGGTGGTCGAGTACATTGTAGCATAAGAAAAGTGAATATCGCCCAGTTCAAACGTATTCTGGCCGAGGGCAACTTATATGTTATAAAGGAGTTTGTTGTTTCGAATAACACAGATAAATATAAAGCATCAACAACAAAATACAAAATCATTTTTCATGGCAAGACCAATGTTGTGGAAGTTTTTGTTGAAACATTTCCAAGACTAATATTTAATTTTCGGAATTTTGTGGACCTATCTCATGTTGAAACTGTTGATGAAAGCGAGCTTTTCGGTACGATATTGTTTCTTCAAGTATGGAATTCTGATTTGTGCTTTTGAAGTTATTAAATTTTTATTTTAATATTTTTGCAGATATCATCGGGAGAGTTGTTGCAATGTGGAATGCCCAGACAAAGAAATTTGGTGGCAAAATTACCGCGTTTCATGGAAATATCATTAGAAGATTTGGAGTAAATAGTTTGAAAATATCAAAAAAACAATTCGTCAATTAACATTTACTAACTATTAAAATCAATATTTTTACACGTAAATAATCGCATTTCATGTATGTTGTGGGAGGAGTACGTTGATTTAATCTTGCCATATCCGGAAAATCATACTTTTGAACCCATCATTGTTATTCTCGCAAATGTGCCGGGCTAAAGTTTTTAGAGGTAAATGTTGCTTTTTCGATATTGTGCTTTTTCCGAAATTTCTCGCAAATTTTATATAGATCGATTATTGTTCTTCAAAAATTCGGATGAGGTTAAAGTTTCCAACAACTTCTATATTACGAAGATGATCATAAATGGGGATGTTCAAGAGATTGAGGAATTTCGATCGAGGTTTTATTCAATTTTATTATTTATATATTTAAATATTTATATTTACCAAGATTAATTTTATTATCAAATTTTTTAAGAGGTTTCAAATTTTTTTGGGATGGGTACCATGAGCAACCCAATGAATTCTATGAGTCATGTTTCTTATCCAATCACTATGTCAGTTGATGAAGATTTGGCCTCACGGTAATTCACCTTTTCGTTTAATTGATCATCTTTATACAAATGAAGATGTAATTTATTTTAATTGATTTACTTGTTATTCGTATTTTTATAGTTGATAATAATGAACTTATTTTATTGAAATTAATATAGGTGGGCAGCTTTTGGATTAGTGCCACAATTTTTAATGTTATTGGAGATTGGTGGTACTTGGCTTGCAAGCGATGCCCTAAGAAACTCACAAAAACTGGGGAAATATTTTACTGTGAACGTTGTGATAAGTTCTACCAAAATAGAAATTTCAGGTAATCAATAGTATAAACTTTTAGGTATGTATATAAGACAAAAAATTGTAACTAACTCATTTCCCAATTCCTAATTAAAAGTCTTGAATTCAGGTTAGAGGTTGGTGATGACACTGCAAATATCCAGCTTTTAGTTTGGGACAGAGATTGTGAGACATTAATTGGTACGCCATGTTCAGTTTTGAAACGCCAATTGGCTGAGGTATATATTATCTTATTAAACTCTGATTTTGTTGCAAAGACATTTAATTTTATTTTAAATCACAATAATAATTTTAAAATATTTTGTAATAAAATTAGAGAGAAGGCTGGGAAGATTTGCCAGATGAGTTGGCAGATTTAACCGATAGGAAGGTTATGTTCAAGGTGCAAGTAAGGGCTGATCAGATCCATAATTTTGCTAGTTGTTTCTCTATGATGAGATTGACTACGGACATTGCTGAAAAAATATGCTACATTTTTTATTGAAAGCCAGGTATATTTCTTTGGTTAGTTTTTATATAAATTAACTATAACTTCATTGAATGATATCTTATTTTAATTTTTATTGCAAGAGTCCGATTTCATGTCCAAACTTCAAGGAGAGGAACAAGATTTTGACAAGGTAAATAACTTAAATTTTAATTATTTCAAAGGAATTCGGTATAGAATATGTTTCAAAATTATTGTAATTTCATTCAACGGTCATCAAATTCGGGCGACGAAGTGAGTACCCCAGATAAAATGAAAAAGAAGATTGATGCAGTGGAAGAGAAGGCCTCCCTTAAAAGAATGTTGTTCGAAGAATCTACCTCCAAAAGCAAGAAGCTCAAGAAGGAGATTAAGTTGGAAGATGAATCTAAGATTTAGATTGTTCGTGGGATAGATTTCTACTGAATGAGAGATTTTTGTTGAATTAAAACTCTTTTTTTACGTTTTGTTTTGGATTTAAGAATTGTTTCCCTTTTGAAGACTATCATTGGTTTGGGATGTTTTTCCCAATTGAATATTTTGATCGTTTTTAATCTTTATATATTATTTTGGGGTTTTTCATTCCTAGATACATGTTAGATAATATTTTTCCATTTTTTTATCTTTTCTTATTCAACTTTTTACGTTTGTAGCTAATTTTTTATATTAGTTATCTAAATTGATTATCGATTTTAACGGATTTTTTCGCTTAATATTTGTTTTTCCTTCATTTCATTTTCAAGATTGTTCGTGTTGGTTATGGTTTAAAATTTTGAAGATATGAAACATGTTTTGCGATCTCGGATCATTCTGTTTGAAGAATCACTCAAGTATTGGAAGATTGAAGATGTGGACTTTTTGTGGGAGGAGTTATCATATATAGCGAAATAGATAGTTGTTAGGAAACCACGGTGTGGGAGAATAGAGATACTTATAATGTTTTTTTTGTTTTCATTTTTATTTCCATTTTAACGATATATTTTTTTGCTTTGTTTTGATGAATAATATTCTAATATTTTAGTAAAATTTTCTTTATTTTTATGTATTTTTATTATACATATGTATTTATTTTGTCTTCATTATTAAATTTTTATATTTAGTTCAGTTTTTTATTTAGTTTTTTATATGGAATTTTGATTTTTCTGTGTTACAGGATTTTTCTTGTGGAGTTGGCTTCAAGACTTGAAGATATGGGGAATTTTTAGCTTGGATGATATAGGCACAATACAACAATTATAGAATGACGTAAAAGAATCATGTACAAATTATTGTAGATTAGAATACAACAAATTGTCAATGGATTCCATGTGTATTTTTATTGATACATTTGTATACAGAGTTGTACATTTTTTGTTGATGAATAAAATCTTTGAATTTATTAAGTTACTTTTACCTTAATGCTTTCGTTATCTTTCATCTTTAAGGTCAAAAACTTATCTGTCACATTAAAATTTTATACTTAAATCTGAGAAAAATAATTCAGTTTTGATAAGTTAATTATTAAAAAATATTTATTTATTATTTAGTTCTATTGTATTTTAGTTTCAGTATTTTAATTTTGACAAGTTAATTATATGATATGATAATTGTTTTAAAAAATTATTCATTTATCGCATATATAAATATATTTTATAAAAGTATTAATTATAGTTTCTTTTTATAAGGACAAAATCTATTAGAATTATTTATTTTTCTGCATATATTCTTTTATTTTAAGAAGATTATTTCTACTGAGACCTCTAAATCTATTAAACAATTATTTATGCAAACATATAAGATTATGATGCAATATATATTACCATTGGGATATATATTTTAAAAAATATTAGTTGATAAAATACATATCTAATGAATAAAAGGATCTCCTCACATCAACAGGATTCCAATACACTCTTGGTGTACGGTCAAGCGGTTTTTAGCTCGGGATCTCCAAATTAAATTAAATAATATAAAAAAGAAAAATAATCAAAAAATTGCAGCCAATTTTCGTTAAAAATATATTACAATTTATATATCCCAATGGTATTTCAATTTACATTCGGATGTAAAAACAGATGGAATAATGTTAGAAATTCTATCATTATCTACACAATTAATGAAACCGATAAGGTGCGAGAATCAGATAAACAATTGCATGGTAAGATAAACGCATATTATCAATTAAATTACAATTCAAGAATCCACATTATCAATCAAATTTGTTTTAAAGAATCCATATTATCAATCAAATTTAAAAACTATGTTACCATATAGATGCACGGATTATATTTTTAGACAATAGCTCACCGAGATTTCAACACACATGATTCTAGGGATTTATTCTATAAATAGAGAAAGCAAGATCTCGAATCCCCATAAAATAATATAAAATCTTCGAAATAATAGCTTAATATAATTTACCATAATACACCAAATCAACATCCATATATATATATCAATTGACACCATTTAAAATCACGAAATTTTGATTGATATGCATACATATATAATAAAACCGATTACCAAGACGATCAACCACGAATCGACCGACCCAACGACAAGAAGAATAGCACAATTTTGATTGATAGGCATACATATATCATAAAACCGATTACCAAGATGATCAACCACAGACCGACCCAACGACAAGAAGAATAGCACAAGCATTCAAACAAAAACAAAGATTGATTCAAGCAAGAAACACCTAAGAATGAGAAAACCGACAGAAAGCAGGTTTTGTGCAAAGAAACGAAAGATGGCGGATGAAAGTTTGCAAGGTACTAAATACTTCTAAACCACATAATCGACCCAACCATAGTGTTGTTTTTGTTTTGTTATATGTTTTTTATCAATATGCAATATTTTAAGTATATGTATTATAACCTGTTGTCCAGAAACCAAATTGTCTCTTGTATTTGAAAGTGATTATGTGCAACTTTTGTAATTCATGTCTTTGCCAATTTTATCATGCCTGCAAAACAAAATACAATGGTTATAATCTTAACATTTTAGATATTGTTCAAAATTGTATCAAACGTAATAGTCAAAACAATATACTTATCTTTAGGGTTTTGATATGTTGTAATTTATCAGGGTGAGATTTTGCCTATCATTTCACATATTGCCTGCAAATACTCTTTTGTTTAAATCATAATTGTTGATGATATAATGAATATAATAAGAATTTTCATATATCAAACTAACAGTCTCTTAGTACATAACCTACCAGAAATAAATTATAGAGAGTATCCTTTGGGCGTGTGTATCATCCAACTCTTAGCGGATTGTATAACCCAAACAAAATGTAGATAACTTAAAAGATTCGACACTTTTCTTTTGTTGCATTTATCACAAATTGCATTATGAAATATTAAAACATAATAACTATTGAAAAGCCCAAACACCAACAGATTCCACTACACTATTAGTGTAAGGTCAAGAGGTGTTTTGGCTTAAGTTATTCTTTGTATAGGAATTCTTTGTATAGTAATTAAGAGGACAAAAATGCAAAACAGCCAAGAACAGTGTTGAATATGAAGTAGTTGGAAAATAAAATAGACCCCTAAAAATGACCTGATTTTTTAAGTATATTATTAAACCAGAATACGTGATTTTTCAAAATTTTATAACAATATTCTAACTACATAAACAAAATATAGACATATATTGATATGCTTCGGACATAAAAATTTTTAATAAAAACATCATTTATTAATTTGATACGAGTAAAGATTATTGGAAAAAATTATCGGAAATGGTTTGAGAGAATATTATTTTCGATGATATTGTAAGTCAAAAAAAAACCTCGCAAAATTTAAAATAAAACTGTTAGTTCATTATAACATCAAGAAAAGTAAATTAAATCTAAATTCAAATAAAACTTACCACTACATTTTAGAAGTACATAAATCAAGTTTGCATGTAAGATAAAACCGTATATCTATAATACTAAAAAAATTGAAATTTTTGTCAAAAAATTATCAAAGTTTTCAAATAGTTGGAACAAAAATGCTCTCAAATCTGATTTTTCAAAAATAAAAATACTTTTCTAAACATAAAAGAAATATAGGGTTTTTTACGAGGAAAATCAAGATGGAACAAATCACACGGATATGTTCACAAATTCAAAAATGGGGTGGGTTCGCAATATTTTAGAAGAAAAATGGCTTGAAAAATCAAAACTAAAATATTTTCAGTTATATAGCGAAAATAGCCAAGAAACCCATCGGAACTATTCTTTACTTGAACAAATCGTTCGGATTTGTTCACAAAATACAGAAATGGGGAGGGTTGGCGTTTTTGTAAAGAAAAGTGGTCAGTAAAAATCATACGTAGAACATTTTCGAGAGATATAGCGAAAATAGCCAAGAAACCTATCGATCTATTATTTACATGAACAAATCGTTCGGTATTTTGTTCACAAAATACATAAATCGGGTGGGTTTGCAATTTTTGTAAAGAAAAATAAATTTCCAACAACCAAAGAAAGTATTTTGAGAGAGATCGGTCATAGCCAAGAGCAAAATTGGAAACCCTACATCGAGCAAAAATATCGAACTCGAACAAGAACATCGAATCATCTATCATTTTTTTAACAAATCATTCAAACTTTGTTCAAACTTTAGAAAAATCCGAACGATTTGTTTCATTTTCGAGTGAGAGAGAAGACAAGAATGGGGAAGGTAAAACCATTTTTTTCTCCGGAGAGATTGCGAGTGAGAGAGAAGAAATGAGTCGGTTAGGTGGAAAGTGAATGAGAGAGAAGCGAGAATGAAACCCTAGATATAGGTTATGTTTGTTTCTTAATCTAGGGTTAATCGAGCCGTTGAATCCGACACGTGTCCAAATCGTGTGCCTTGGTTTTTATCGGATGAGAAAAAGGTAGGAATGTTCTAGAGTATGGATTGGGCTTGGTAAATTTATTTTCGAATTGGGCCTTATAGTTGGATCTTTTTTTTTTTTGGAAGTGGGTTTATTTAATTTTGTTAGGACTTAATTTATATATGTGATTTTTTTCTAATTGGTTAAAATGAAATTCAAAAATTATATTTTATTATATATTTGTGTTATTTTAATTTTTAAAAAATATTTTAATTACGAAAATGGATAAAAAAACTGTTCTTAAAAAATATGAATCACATTCTTTCAAAACAAAATATGCATAACATAATAACTATTAATTATTTAAAATGAGAAAAATTATAATATTTTTTATATATATAAAATACTGATTTATAAAATTAATAGTAATACGAGAATGAGTATTTTCACAATAAATGCAAGCTTCTATTAGTTTATTTAAATACATTGATGTTATTAACAAATTTCATTTAGACTTTTTATTACATATAAATTTATGTTGTTTTCATATTTAGTAAATATAAAATTATGCCAATGAAATTGTATAAAAAATTTATTGTGGAATTAAATTTGGTATTGTAGTGTTAAATTTTCATGTGGCCTATTTATTTTTTAAGGGTTGGGAAATTATATTCTCATTTTATTATTTTATGTGATCTTGTAGGTCCCAAGGGGTGCGAGTGTAAGGTTTAGAAGGGGTTGAATAAACCTTACCAATTTTTGATTTAGTCCTGTTAAAAGTTGAGTTAATACTTCACATCTAAGTCCTTGATGGACAGACTAAGTTAGTTAACCAAAGCAGTGTTAGGCACTCTTGACTGACGAGTTTGTTGATAGAATAACTCAGCCTACTTAGTCTAAAACTTAACTTGACCGTGATATAATTTATTGGAAGACTTAACACCATTGAATTTGGTTTAAGTTTGTTTTAATACTTGGTTTTAGCACTTTGTTGGTTATCAATTGGATAGCAAATTTATCGCCAGATATTGAAATAATATGAGAAATTAAAGTCTTTGAAATGTAAATGACACAATAAATTTTATAGAGGTTCAAGATGGGGTAATTCTTCTACTCCTCTCTTCTCCAACTCCTGGAGGAATCCACTAAGTATTGATCAATGTACAAAGTGGTTATCACCCAGGATGCAAGTCTTGATCACACACGGTGACTTGATCCTTTGGGACTCGGTCTGGAGATGCCTTGGTCACACAAGCGGCTTCTCGACGACTCGGCCTTCTTCACAGGCAGTTTGCACTTGCTACTACAGCCCACTTGCTCAAGCTTCTTGGATTTGATCACGAAGCCCTCCAAAACTTGAGACCCGGTTCGACCTTGAACATTTCTACAATCCTTTGTGGAATGTAGACCCCTTGATTCTTCAAATGTTTTCTCTTCAATCGATTGAAGTCGTCTTTCCTTCACGGTGAGTGTTGGATTGATTTCCTTCGTAATGTAGGCTTGAGGATTGAACTTGAATGACTTGAGTAGGTTATAGTTTGAATAATAGCTTGAAAGTTCCAAGTAACAAGGTTCACCTTTTCTCAAATAGATTCCTCAGCCTTTTATAGTGTTCTTTTGAAAATTTGCCCGTTGAAGAGATAGGTTAATTTTCAAAAGACACTTGTGGTCGTTGGCTTGTCTTGTTGCGCTTCTTGGAATTAAAATTTCCTCGTATGAATGAGTCTTCAACTTTTGAGGAGTTCGACACAGTGCGAGCTTCCCATTGGTTTATTCCTATTGCACGCTCGGGGATCGAGCACTTTAAGAAAGACAAAGATGGAAGTATTACTTGTTTAAGTAATTTTTTGACTTCGTGCAACGGATCTCTTTTCGATTATCTCGACTTGACTACATTTCCTTGACTTCCCCAGGTGACTTCGAGTCAGCTTTCAATCATTGGATGACTCATCTGTCACTTCAACTTGAGACTTGGCTATCTTGAGTTGACTTGACTGACACTTCACTCATTGCATCTCATTTGCACCTTGATCGAGTTCATGTCTTCTCTTCTTTGCCACACTCAGTGCCTTTACGGCGGAGTTTTCCTTCTAGTCTCTAGTTAACTTCTTGCATATTTTGGCATAGCCGACTTTTACTCATTTCGACCCAGCCCTATCTATTACAATGCAATTTACAACAAAAATTGGGTGCCAACTTTCTATTCGAAGTTTTACATTGCATTCATCAAAATCTAAAAATTAATTTCCCAACAATTTCCCCCTTTTGATGATGCCAAAACTTAAAACATTCATACAATAATTAAACAAAGAAAGATACGCACAGGACAATGTAGAATCACGGAATGTATGCGTAGAATCAATCTTTTATTGATCATAACATTCTTGTTCTTTACACAAATGCTTGTTTAGAGTGTATCGAGCTTAAACAGAGCTTAAGGTAACCATGTTATTCTATATCTACGCAAGTATAGAAATTATACAATTTTATTCGATGTACGAGGAGGACTTACATAAAGATGCATTTACATAGTACAATACATGAAGGGTGGACAAAGAACACTTCATCTCCTTCGATGCCTCCTTCTTTCCTCTCTTCTTGACTTTGTCATCTTCTCGACCTTTTTCTTTTCTTTTTTTTTTTTTCTTCTTCGCCTTCTTTTTCTCATATGCTTTTCTCGGGCGACTTCATCTCTTCTTTTTCTTTCTTGTCTTTCTTCCCACAAGTTTGAGTTTGTCTTCTTTTCTTCTTCGATTCTCTTCACATACTCGGCATTGTTCTTGGCCACTTGCAGTTGGTTGGCTACTTCGTCGAATCCCCCAATAGATCCCTCCTTTCTTGCCTCGGATCTATATATTCAATGTTTTTGGGCGGGTCTAGGTCTCAAACCTCTTCCTCCTCCATCGCTTCTTCCTCCGCCTCGGGCGTGTATTATCTTGGGGCCTTCTTTTTCCCGGTGAGTGACTAGCAGAGTGACCCAGAGTGATCGCAAGTGACCGATGTCATTGCTGTCTTCTTCACATAGCTTGAGGCCTTTTTCCCAATACAAATCCCGTGCTTGAGCCATGGACATATTTGCGAAGTAACCTCGGATGCGAGCGTCTTGAATTCATCAACAGATCTTGGCTTGGTTCCGACGTCCGAAATGGCATAGGTATCTCTGTCTGTTGGAATGCCTTCATGTTGTTTCAAAGATATCCATAACTCGGGCATCCATCTTTCCTTCCACCTTCTTCATCCCCTCGCTTCTACTATTTTTCGCTTTTTAGCCATGGGTCTGCTGGAGTGTTGGAGTGGCGAGTCATCGGGAGTTTTGATGATATCGGTGTGACAAGACCTTGTTGGGGGTTTTAGCAATCATCGGGTCATATCTTTCGAACCTTCCCCTCAACATATTTTCCTTCTTCTCTCTTCTCGGTTCTTCGATGTCTTCTCCTTCACAACAAGCTGCGTCCTTCTTCTCGGCTTAACCTTTCAACGCTTTAGGTATTCCTCTTCCCCCTTTTTGGCATCATCAAAGGAGAGAGGAACCCCGGAAACATGCCAAAGCAATCATGAAGTCCAAGCCACCGATAATGAGTTATGCTCGAATCTGCGGAGTATCCGCACGGAATTCGTAGCGAGTGGCTTTCGATTCGCCGCCACCTACTTGATTCAGCCGAGAGGAGGTGAATTTCTTCTCCATGTTCTCCTCTATGCGCAAGCTCTTTGCGATGAAATTCACGCAGCAAATCCATTTCGTGTTATGTGAGGTATGCATTCGGTCAATATTTTCCTCGCATCCTCCTTTTCATGTCGGCATTATCGGCCGCTCAGACTAGCATTTTATTGAACAATGTTCGAAGTACCGAACTTGTTCCACCCACATTAATCTTTGTTGTTGCACCATTCCCGAGATCGACAATTATTCCATCTAGATCGGGCAAAGAAGATTTGCGTCTTGGTTATCCAGTCTCATGTCCGGTGAGGCCTGGTGCCTCTTCATCTTCTCTATCTCTCGCAAATATGGCCTTGAAAACTTCTCGAACCTCATTTGTCACTCTGTCTCGGTGGCGGCCAAACGTCAAAGTCGAAATCTCATCGGGACGATGGTGTATGTTGGAATGACGGGATCAGGTCTATGGAAACATTGTTGATCTCGTGGGTCGATTCTTCAAGAAGATCGTGCAAACTCCAGAGAGAAAGGGAATGATTCTTGAACGGATCATCACGGACAACGGGAATATGTTCAATGGTAACTCGTGCATGTGATGTGCCCGGTTAGCGTCGATTCTCGCTACGGCTTGGGTAGCCTCGCGATTAGCGTGTTTGTTTCAGAGTTTGTGGTCATGTTGAGGTATTGACCAATCGGCCGAGCCTCACTGTCTCAATAGCCGTCGGTCTCGTTTGGTTTTCCATATGAGTTGGTGGTCCTCGGCCGTATCGATAGCGTCATCGGACAATGATGAGATTTTCATGGGTGGCTCATCATCAAAATTAAAGGTTTGGCGAGTAGCCTTAAGGTCGGTCTTACTCGTGGCTTGGGAGAACATCCTCAATCGAGTCTTTTAGATCGGCAAGAGGGGATGACTCAACTTCGTCTTCACCTTCGGATCCGAGAAAGGTTACATCGTAATTGTCTTGGGAATCGTGAAGAGCACTTATCTCTTTTTAGATGGATCAATGATAGTAGGAGGGTGTTCTATGCTTCCGTCTCTTTACCCCCGGGAAGTCTCAACCTCCCGTTGGCCTTCATTACCTCCCGCAATCTCAATCGCATCGAGGCTTGGGCGATCCCCTTCGACGGTGTCACGGTATGTCCTGGGGTCTTCGAGGTGGTATCCACCGGAGTCTCAACTCCATGGATTGCACTTTCATTGCCCAGTGTTAACTCCCGGGCGATTCTTCTTGTGCCTCGATCGCGGCGTCATTATCTTGCGAGAGCGATTGGCACTTCACCGAGAGGCAGTCTTAATCGCCTGCCGAGCCTCGTCGCTGACAACTTGTCATGTGTATCGATTTGTTGTTCCTTCTCCACTTCGCCTCCAAGATTCGTTGTGGAGTCACCGCAAAGATCCTCCGACCTTGTTGCGGTGGAGTGAGTTTCCCCCACGGTGGCACACCGGTGAGTGACTTGAATGGGGTCACTCGTCTCGGACTCCCGGTTGTTCCCTTTGAGTATTCACCATTGGGGCGGTGGTAAGACACCTTCATTAGGGGTTGGCTCATTTGGGGTCCCCACATTTCAGTTTCATCGTCAGTTCCTTTAACACCTTCTTCTCGAGTGAGCGGGGAAGTGGTGGGCAAGAACAATTGTGGCAATATCCGCACCACTCCCATCGGATCAATCTCCACCGTGATGTGGAAGACTCCCTGGTCCTTCCAATAACCGTTGCTCATGTAGGACCCTAGATTTCGCATGGCTTGCCTGCATCTCCAATTCTTCAGAAGTTAAAGAGGTCCAGATCCTCATCACTCCCGGAGAGAATGTCAAAATGAGGATTTGTATGATCGTGGTTCCAAAGTAAAGGGACAAATCTTGGCCTTTTCACGAGCTTTAGCTCTTCCGATCTCCGCTTCTCCTTGTCTTTGAAGATCTCGCAAGATATCTCGCGGTTGACATCGAACGCCTTTCCATGTCGAAGAGGGACTCCTTTAACTTCCATCATCCGCCAATCACTAGTCCGTACCCGGGGATCCTCCAAACGAACCATCCTCCTTGAAGGATTTATTCCCAATATTCGGCGAGTCCGCTATATACAAACTCGGCCCAGTTCACCTTCTTCTCTTCAATGATCGCAACTATTACGATCATCTTAGTTTTGGGACAGTTGGTTAAAGCTTCCAAATTTGATGTCTATGCATTTGGCAACAATATCCAGTAGTTTGTGGTAGTCCTCCTTCAACAGATTCTTGTCATTTGTGTAGACAACCTTCACAAAGACAAATCGGGGCTTGGCTACTTCCTTCCAAGCAAGCGGCCAGGTTAACATCGGCTTCATAGATCTCGGCACTCCTTCCGCCAAAGAACGAACCGTGTTCTCGCGAGATCTTGGCAAGTGATGGTGAAATCGTTCCCGTGAACGAGAGGACTTGATGCCCTCATCATGAACTTCAGCGTTCACATAGAACCGTGCGACCTCTTCCACGTAGGTCATCTCAAACTCCATCGACAAAAAGGGTTTTGATCCGATTTCTCCAACTTCTCTGCTTTATTTTCTTCACAAGGGTTTCGTCGACCCTTGTTTGATCATGCCCTAGAAGTCCACAGTAGATCCCGTGTGGATTTTCTTTCCCAACTTGACGAAGTCGTAAGTAGATGCCATTTTTCGAAGATTCACCGAATGAAACTTTGAAGAAAAGTTTTGAAGATTTGTAGGGTTTTGAGAGTAAAAATGCTTTCTTTGCTTGAGAGAGATGAACAGTTTTGGTAAAGTGAGAGAAAATCGGACGGAATGGTATATGTATGGGTTATGAAAGGATGTGCGGGTGGTTTTGAAATTTGATCAAGATCAACGGCTCGATTTTACACGCCGACTAACATTTAATTTCTCGCATTTAATGCGGCAAAGCATTTATATCCAATCATAAGCTTGGTATGCAGCTTTTGATCGACACGTCATAATTATCCGACGTCATTCTTAAAAACATTCCCCCTTGGTAAAAACGACTGCGTTTTTGTCACTTTGCTCATAAATGACTCAGCTTATTCCTTAGCTGATTTAACTCTTCTCTCTTTGCACATAAGCACTCATTTGTCACCTAACTTGATGCGTTGATTCTCCGTCTGGTGATTCACTTAGCCGATTCAAGAGTTGACTCTTTTTCATCTTTTCATGTTCCATCTATTTTCTTTGACTTTTCTGAGTGTCAACTCAGCTCGATTAACCCTAATTCATGCTTGAGTTCTTCAAATCTTGATTCACATAATGGTTTTGTGAATATATCAACTAACCTGTTTATCGTTGAGATATATTCAAGGTGATGTCCTTCTTTTCAACATGATCTCTTATGAAGTGATATCGACATCAATGTGCTTTGTTCTTGAGTGCAATACGAGATTCTCGAGTGATTGCAATTGCACTTGTGTTGTCACACATGATTGGAATTTCCTTTTTTCAACTTCATAGTCTCTCAACTTTGTCTCATCCATAAGACTTGGGCACAAATGTTTGCCATGACTATGTATTCTCGCTTCAATTTGTGGAGGTGGTTATTGAATTTTGCTTCTTGCTAAACCAGGAAATTAATCTATTTCCAAGCATTTGACATGTACCCGAGGTACTCTTCCCGTTAACTCTACATCCAAAGATAGTGTAGTCCGAGTAACCAATTAGTTTAAATCCTCCTTCCTTAGGATACCATAAGCCAATTTCTTGGCTTCCTTTCAAATATCTCAAGATTCTTTTTTGGTCGCAGTCATGTGGCTTTCTTTTGGAGCAGATTGAAATCTTGCACATACACCTACAAAGAAAGGTGATGTCCGGCATGCTTGCTTTGTGAGATAGAGCAATGATCCAATAAGTGCTCAGATCTTGTTTGATCCATGTGCCTGCCATTTATATCTATATCTATTTTGATCGATGTATTCATTGGTATTTTCACGAGAAGACTTCTCTTCCATACCAAATTTCTTCATTAAATCTCTCGGTGTATTTTGTCGACTTATGAAGATTCCATCCTTCATTGTTTTACTTGGAGTCCAAGGAAGAATGTCACTCTCCCATCATGCTCATTTCAAATTTGCTTTGCATAAGATTTGAGAATTTATCACACATCTATTTGTCTGTGGATCCAAAGATGATGCCATCCACATATATTTGAACAAGCAAGATACTCTTCCCATCCGGAATTTTGAAGAGTGTTCTATCCACTTTGCCTTTTGTAAATCCGTTCTCGATCAGGAATTGTGATAATGTATCATACCATGCTCTTGGTGCCTGTTTGATCCATATAAAGCTTTCTTGAGTTTGTATACTTTATCTCCAAGAGTCTTCGCTCAAATCCTGGAGGTTGTTCAACATACACTTCTTCCTCCAATAACCCATTAAGGAATGCACTCTTTACATCCATTTGATATACAAAGTGAAGTTTTTGTGAGCAAGATAGGCAAGAAACATTCTTATGGCTTCCAATCTTGCCACAGGAGCAAAAGTTTCATCAAAATCTATTCTTTCTTCTTGGCAATATCCTTTGGCTACCAATCTTGCTTTGTTTCTTATCACAGTAACCTTCCTCATTCATCTTGTTTGAACACCCATTTAGTGCCAATAATATTTTGATGGGTAGGTCTTTGAACCAATACCCACACTTTGTTCCTTTCAAACCGATTGACTCTTCTTGCATGGCTTGAATCCAATGTGTGTCATCCAATGCTTGTGACACATCTTTTGGCTCTATTTGTGAGATGAAACAAGTAAACATTGCTTCTTGTTGAGTTCGGATCTAGTTTTCACACCTTCTCTTACATCTCCAATGATTAGTTCTAGTGGATGGTCTCTCACCCACCTTACATCAGGTTCGAGTAAGTTAGCCGGATTGATCGTCTTGCGGTGTGTTATTTGGATCGACTCTCTCATCATCACTTAGCTGCATATTTCCCAAATTGTCTTTGAGACTCACTATCTCATCTTCATCCGGGTTTATAATTCGGCTTGGCTTCAACATAGGGACTCTTCTCGCATGGTTGGTGATTCGATTCTATTTTATCACCGACTCTTCAATGTCTTTTCCATTTACGTTGGGTTCATCAAACACCACATGAATGGATTCTTCTATAACCATTGTCCTCTTGTTGAGCACTCTGTGAGGCTTTGCTTTGGTGAGTATCCTAAGAAGATACCTTCATCGACTTTAGCATCAAAAGCCTTTAGATTATCTTTGCCATTGTTATGAATGAAGCATTTGCATCCAAATATTTTAAAATATGCAACATTTGGCTTTTCTCCCGTCCAAATCTCATAGGGAGTTTTTGTCATTTGTCTGCTTATCATGCATCTATTTTGAGTGTAGCATGTTTGTGTTTATCTTTCACCAAAATCTCTTAGGCGGCCTGCTTGACTAACATGGTCCTTGCCGCTTCTTTGAGAGTTCTCCTTCTTCTTTCGCAACTCTATTCTCGCTTTGGAGTCCTTTGTTTGCAGATAGTTCATGAGCAATACCATTTTCAATACAAATCGAGTTATTATTCCATTGACAAACTCGGTTCCTCTGTCACGATCGATTTTGATAATGGTTTGACTCTTCTCATTTTGGATTCTCTTCATCACCGTGTGGTAGTTTCTACAGGGTTTCTTTCTTCTTACACATGAAAATTGTCCATGTGTATCTTGAGTAATCATATACTACCACCAAGGTGTATTTCTTTCCGCTTATGTTGTTTGGTTCAATCTGGACCAAATAGATCCATATGCAATAGGTGCAATACTCTTGTTGAAGATGGACATATCTTTTCTTTGAATGATGATTTGATTTGTTTTCCCATCCGGCATGCATCACATACACTTTCCTTCTTGTATCATCGAAGTCTGGAAGTCCTTCTACAAGATTACTTCTTGCAGGTTTGTTAATAGTTTTGAAATTCGGGTGACTCGGCTTCTTGTGCCACACCCAACTTGATTCATTTGTGCTCTTTGCTAGTAGACATGTGCTTGGTGTTGCGGTTGACCAATTCACCACATACATGTTCTTTTGTTCGCATCCTTGTAGCACTACTTCATTTGATTCATGTGTTCTTCATTTGGTCGTTTGATAAATGATTTTATCATGATTTTGATGATTTTGTTTTACACCAAAACAATGTTTTTAAAGGTTGTCCAAATACTCCTAAATGGTTTAAAATGGTTTTAATAATTTAGGAGTATTTCTTCAATGTTTTAATAAAGGTTGTCCAAATACTCCCGAACGTATTCTCGAGAATGTACACATTTTGTTTCTCAAAATTGTTCCTCCAACCGGTTACACATAGGGCGACCGGTCGAACCCCTCTTCGATTGGTCCCCTATGTAAAAATCGCAGCAAATTCAATTTCTACTTATCTCTCGCACGACCGGTCGAACCCTTTTTTTGACAAAGAAACTATCCGTTGAGTTTGCGCATGCCTTTTCCTTAATTTAAGGGGTTGATTTCTAGACTCTTTTCTTCAATTGTCTTGGTATTTTTTACGTAATTCATGTCCCCAAGAGGAGCCTATCATGTACAAGACATCTTCTATAAATAGAGGAAGAATTGAAGCAACACAATAAGAGAGAAAACTACAACACAACAAGATACACTCAAGAATACACTTGTTCTTACATTGTCTTATTTCTTGTTGTAATTTGCCTAGCTATTCACTTTCACATCCTTGAGGTCTAGGCTATTCTTGATTATACTTGCACTCAATTGTATTATTCATTATCGAGTTGTAATCTTGAATTTGTGGTCGTCATTCAACACAAGATATCCTTGTGAGTGTTCTTGTGGTAAGAACACACTTGGGTGATCTAGGTGTTAGGTGTGCGAAGATTGTGGTAATTTTCTTGTTGAGGTGTTGAAGAATTTGGTATTCTTAAAGGTTGAAGATTGTGGTAATCTTCACAAGGTGCCGTTGGAGATTGCGGTAATCTTCAAGAAGAGATTGTGGTAATCTCAAAGGTGGTGTTGAAGAAGAGTGTGGTGCTCTTCAAGGTGTTGTTGTAAGTTGGTGTTGTATTAATTTTTAGTAAATTAATAAAATCTTTTTCTTTTTGAAATCCATCCCGGATATCTTTGGGGTGGTAGAGGATTAGGCCCTAGGTGGGTTGAACCTTTATAAATCAACGTGTGTTATTTACATTCCGCACCTTTATTATTGTCTTTGAGCATTCGGTTCGAAAAAGAGGGTAAAATCGAAAAGATGGAGATAATCTATTCACCCCCTCTAGATTATCGTAGCCGCTTGACTTACAAGTGGTATCGAGCCAAACTCTTTGGCAAGCTCGTTTCACATCGCGAGTGAAGAGGAACGATCGTCGCTCTGACTTAACGAAGCTCATCTTTCCGGCACCTCCACCACCAAGCCACTCTATTTGATTCCAAAAATTATATATTTTGGAAAGAAAGAATGGGATGCTATTTACAAGGTTGCGGGTTCGATATTTGGAATATCATCATCAATGGAGAATCCATTCCGATGAAAGACACACCACACACCTCCAAAGGCTTCAAAGAGCTCAATGATGAAGAGAAGAAAATCATCTCTTTAACGGTAAAGCTCTCAATATTTTGTATTGTTCACTTACTAATTTGGAATATGAACATATTGTAGGAATTCGATCGGTACATGAAGTATGACAAAAATTAGAAGCCATATATGGAGTATTTGCAAATGAAAGGAGTCAAACAAAAGCATCTACTTCTCAAAGGGATACAAGTTCAAATCTAAGGAAAAGCCTTTTACAACTTCCAACTATGAAGTAGTCGAACAATGTTTTATGGGCATCGAAGAAGAAAACGAGGTATGTCTTAAACCCTCTACTTCCTATGATATTGTCATTCAAAATGATTATAGTGATTTGCAAAATGATTTTGATGATCTTCCAAATGAATTCCAAAATTTACTAGTTAAGTACAAAAATTTGAAAAAGGAATTCAATGTTTTGAAAAATGAAAAGGATAGTTTATTTACTTCCTATGAATCACTATCATGTGCTCACACCACCACACTTGACAAGGTTAGAAACCTTGAAAAACAAAATAGTACTCTTGTTGAGGATATTAATTGCATGAAAATGATTTATCAAAATCCAACTTGAGTACCTATAAATTGCCCAATGTTGTGAATGTTAATGGTTGTGATAGTTTGAATAGTGAACTTGATCATGAGCCTAATATTGTCAAGCATATGAAAAAGAATCGAGTTCATATGCATGTTAGTAATATTACTTGCTTTTATTGCGGTAAGAAGGGTCATACGGTAAATACTTGTCGGGCTAGAAATAGCTCTAATTATTGTTGGAGACCTAAAAGTCTCAAGACTAATCCCAAAGGACCCAAGCACTTGAGGGTACCACAAAATAATGTTGTATTAGGTACCCTTGCGAAATAATGATCGGAGAAAAGTTATACCGCTAAGAAGACATCAAATGACCACGTCATTTGATCAAAGAAGGAGAAACTATTTTCGACAAAGCCAATTTCCAAGAAGAGAATCTAATCAAAAATGGGAAGAGCACAATCCTTGAAATGGCAAAGACATCATCAACAAGATGATTTTCAAAGAAGAAGAGACTTCCAACAACGGAAGGCAACAAATCTTGAAATGGAGTAATCAAAGAAGTCATCATCAACAAAGTGACTTCTCAAGGGGAAGGTATCATCAACAATGGGAACGGCACAACCCATGGAAATGGCGAATCAGAATCCGTATCTCCCTAGTTAAATATGCATTTTATTTTGTTATTATGCATGCTTTTATTTGTGTCTTAATTGCAAAATGAGTTTTCAAGTATTTATTTTTAATTAAGGTCTTCAATATATATTTGTGCTTTTAAAATATTTTTGAAAAAAGAAGACCTTATATGATGTTTTTAAAACTCTTGTGCATTTTTGTAGACTAAAGTGTGTTATCATCTCTTATGGATTTTTATGGCATGAGCTTACTTGTGATATCTCTTAGCCTACACTTTTATCATTATGATTTGTGCTAGATTTGTTTTAATAATTGTGTAGGATTTACATATTTTCACAAATGGCCATTTATGTCATTATTTGTCAAGAAAGGTATAAATTATCGAGGTACATTTACTTGTGTTATTCTTACTCTTATAGACTCGATATATGTATTGCCATGTGCATATGTGCTTATTTTTCATAATATTCCATACAAGTGCCATTAAGAGGATTTTTAGATTTTTTGAAAGACACTATTCGATATTTGATTGCACATATTTGCTTTGTCAACTTTTGTTCAAATATTTCTTTTAAATGAGGTCTCAATTATATGCTATCGGATTTTCAAATTTCAAAAGAGAGCTTTTGTAGCTTTCTTAAGCTTATTTGACCTTGCATGATTTATTAGACTCTTGATGATCTTCTAAAAGCATAGTATGTGTTTCTTGCTTCATGGTCTTTATATATAGTGTCTATTTCTACTATGCTCTTATGCAAGATATTTTTGTGATTGATAATTGAGGCATGTTTTTACACTTGGGCTATTTTGCTTATATAAGCGATGCCGTTAATGAGTTTGTCAAGTTGTGTAGATGAGAAATGAAGTACTCCAAATATTAGTTTCCTCAAAATATTTGGATGTAAATGTTCTATTATGAACACCTTAGATCAATTGGATGCCCTATGATGATAGTGATGAAGAAGACAAAAAGGGTATTCGGAACAAACTCGATGACCAAGGCAACATTGGTTGAACTAAGGCGAGGTTAGTAGCTCGAAGGTATTTTCAAGAAGAAGGTAATTGATTTTGATGTAACATTTGCACTCATAGCACATTTAGTAGTTATTTGCACTTTACATGCCCATTCTTGTTTTAAAAAATTTCAAGCTTTACCAACTCGGATGTTAAATCCAATTTTCTCAATGGTTTTATTCAAGAAGAAGTCTATGTAAAACAACCTCCGGGGTTTAAAATTTTTCTAGGCCAAATGATTTTTATAAAAGGCCTTGTATGGTTCAAAACAAGTACCCCATATATGGTATGATAGACTTAACTATTTTTGCTAAATGATTTTACAAGAGGTAAAGTTGATACTACTCTCTTTGTTTTTAAAAAAGGGCAAGATTGTCTGCTTGTGCATATTTATGAGAATATTTTTGGTGCTACTAATGAATATTTGTGCAAGATATGGTTTTCTAAGTTGATACTAGGTGAACTTGAGATGAGCATGATGGGGGAGCTCAATTTCTTGCTTGGACTACAAATTATTCAATGACAAGAAGATGGTTATATAAGAACTCTTGAAGGAGTTAAGCATTGAAGAAAGAAAAACCATCTCAACCTCTATGGCTAAAGATTGACAAAGGTTGAGAAAGGCATATCGGCCGACAAACAAATTCGAGGTATATTTTCTTGTATTATTCCTATAGACTCGACATTCCATATGCCTTATGTCTATATGTTCGACTTCAAAAACTATCCCAACGAATCTCATTAAAGTGTCGTTAAAAGAAATTTTCAAATATTTGAAAGGCACTTCTTCTTATGACTTGTATATCCATAGTTTTAAAACGTTCTTAGTTTTCGGGATAACAAGTCCGGTATTTATTATATGATTTTCCGTATTCAAAATATGGTTCATCATAATCGAACTAAACATATTGAGATCCGAAAAACTTTCTAAGGGATTGCGTTTTTAACAATAACTTGAGATGTGTTTAATCCCATCTCAAAGTTAACTCGCGGACATTTGTTCATTTACCGCTGAGTATTTTACCTCATTTCGAGCTCGATTATGACATAATGTATATTGGATGAGGTCTATGTTTGCATTTTGCACGTTTTTAAAACTCGAAAAATCGGATTTTTGGATCAAACTCGGATTTTCAAACGTAACTCAAATAACGCCTGGGCAGGTGGGCCGACGGCCGCCCATGCCCGGACCGGTCTCCCTAAGCAATGTTTTGGTTAAAATACTTTTGTTTTCCGTGACTTAGCCATTTTGGCTCTTTTGGTTCATTTTTCGCCCTCTTTGTCATTTTCACACACAATTCACTTCAAATGTGTTTTGTTGCATAAATTATATATTTTGGGGATTGTCTAGCTCGTTTATCATCATTATTGATCGTCTTTACCGATCGAATGGTAAGAATTTCACTCTCTTATCTCATTTGGGTTGAACCTTGAGAACTTGGTTTAAATGTCAAATTCTTGATGCTAATTATATATGTTTGTGATGAGATTATTGATTGTTGATGATTGACATTTGTTAAATTGCATTTGGTGATGAAAAACTTGGCTTGATTTCATTTACAAGGGCTATATATATCTTTTTCAATTTTTGACGCCCGCCAAGTGTTCGATAAAACGTTTCAATGAAAAATTCATCTACATGATTCTCTCGATTTCAAAAGTCTTATATATTAATAGAGATCATGTTTTGCTTATCAAATGATCTTTCATAAGCTTCTACAAGTCGTATGATTCGACTCTTCCCTCCTATTTGGTTTTAAAGCTTTAATGTTCAAATAGCTCAATACATCGGTTTAGTTGCGCACTTTGATATGAATATATGATGTATTTATCATGCTAACATTCTTTTTGATGATTCCAAAGGGGGAGAAACAGGTTATAAGCTCTTTAGCTCATAGAAGCTAAGATAAGCTTAACGAAAAAAAAGCTATAAGCTATGGCTTCATATAGCCATAAGTTGTAGATCATATTTAGTCCACTTGGTGCATTATGGTTATGTATGAATCATTGTCCATTGGTTGTAGTATGGACTTATATACGGTTCTAATGATGTTTCTTTGACAGAGGAGCTTTTAAGTTTTTGATACTTAAGCTCAATATCGAAAAAGCTAAGATTTTAGCTTATGTTGAAGTAGCTTTTATATTACTCTTGTTGTGCATATTGATAGGGGAGCATTTGCTATATGTGTTTGAATATCTCTACTCCCATCCTTGTGTTTATATTGCGTGGAATGTTGTCGCTCTCAACGGATATTTATTTTTGACCAGGAAAACTTGTTTTGTTTTCAAAATCGCCTCTCAAAATTGTTTTTGTTTTCAAAATTGGCCTTGTTGAATTGTTTTGGTTTGTAATCATCAAAAAGTGGGGGAGATTGTTTGATAAATGGTTGTATCATGATTTTGATGATTTTGTTTTACACCAAAACAATGTTTTTAAAGGTTGTCCAAATACTCCTAAATGGTTTAAAATGGTTTTAATAATTTCCGGGTATTTCTTCAAGTTTATTTTCGACAAAATTGGACAACGTTTTATATGATTTTGTGTCATATGTTTTTACATCAAAACAATCTCCCGTATGTTGTCCTAATACTCCCGATTGGTCTAAAATGTTTTTACTATTTTTTGGAGTATCTCTTGAAGTTTATTTTCGATTTAAAATTGGACAACACTTATGTTTCAAGCTCGATCGGCCGCCTATAGGGCAACCCGTACTGTGTTGAGTTTTGGAACGTAAAACGGATCGAAGGGAAATAGGGGAGGCGACGGTCAGCCCCGGGGGGCGACGGTCAGCCCCGGGGCGACGGTAGGGGCAACCGGTCGACCCTTGGGCTGACCAGACTGAACGCACTACCCGAGAACAGGACACATTTTGTTTCTCAAAATTGTTCCCTCCAATCGGTCACACATAGGGGACCTGGTCGAACCCCTCTTCGATTGGTCCCCCGTGTACAAATCGCAGCAAATTCAATTTCTACTTATCTCGTGCGACCGATCGAACCCTTTTTTGACAAACAAACTATCCGTTGAGTTTGCGATGACTTTTCCTTAATTTAAGGGGTTGATCTTTATGACTTTTTTTCTTCAATTGTCTTGGTATTTGTTTACGAATTCATGTCCCCAAGAGGAGCCTATCATGTACAAGACATCTTCTATAAATAGAGGAAGAATTGAAGCAACACAATAAGAGAGAAAACTACAACACAACAAGATACACTCAAGAATACACTTGTTCTTACATTGTCTTATTTCTTGTTGTAATTTGCCTAGCTATTCACTTTCACATCCTTGAGGTCAGGCTATTCTTGATTACACTTGCACTCAATTGTATTATTCATTATCGAGTTGTAATCTTGAATTTGTGGTCGTCATTCAACACAAGATATCCTTGTGAGTGTTCTTGTGGTAAGAACACACTGGGTGATCTAGGTGTTAGGTGTGAGAAGATTGTGATAATCTTTTTGTTGAGGTGTTGAAGAATTTGGTATTCTTAAAGGTTGAAGATTGTGGTAATCTTCACAAGGTGCCGTTGGAGATTGTGGTAATCTTCAAGAAGAGATTGTGGTAATCTCAAAGGTGGTGTTGAAGAAGAGTGTGGTGCTCTTCAAGGTGTTGTTGTAAGTTGGTGTTGTATTAATTTTTAGTAAATTAATAAAATCTTTTTCTTTTTGAAATCCATCCCAGGATATCTTTGGGGTGGTAGAGGATTAGCCCTAGGTGGGTTGAATCTCTATAAATCGACGTGTGTTGTTTACATTCCGCACCTTTATTATTGTCTTTGAGCATTCGGTTTGAAAAAGAGGGTAAAATCGAAAAGATGGAGATAATCTATTCACCCCCTCTAGATTATCGTAGTGTGTAGTTCGGTAAGACGTGGCGGAGATTGGTTTGAGAGTTTGGTCTTATTCAATCGATCGAATCCGCCCCCGTGTGGGTACTAGCGTTCAATTCCCTAGGATCTTTTCGTCTCTTCAAAGAGAAAGTAGCATTGAGAAGCCGTGGGACCAATGAGCCCACTACTAGGGCTCCGAAATGGGGCTTTCTCTCCGAGGAAGGGGACGGCGGAGCTTGGACTTACATTGGCACACTCCCATATTGAATCCAACATTATAGCCCTTGTCACGAGTTGACTTATGCTTAGTAAGTTAAAATTGAGGCCTTCAACATATGCAACATCGTAATTTCTAATCCATTTTTCTTGATGGATCCAATGTCTCTTATTTCTCCGGAGCTTCATTCCTCCAAATATGACTTTTGCACCTCTAACTTCCTTAAATTTTGATAGATTTTTCTTGTTTCTGTCATGTGTCCGAATGTACCAATATCCATGTACCAGGTTCATTGGCACTTTGTACTCGCTTCTCGAACCGCAATCAAGGAAATTAGGTTTTAGGTACCCATAGGTTTGCGGGTCTGAGGGGTTAGTATTGTAAGATGATCCAACCAACCTATAGCCAAATGATTTGACTCTAAGAGGTTGCCATCTATCAGTGCCATAATCATAATTAACTTTGGCAAATTGCTTGGGGTTTTAGGTTCATAAATTGTCTCTTTTGTCCAGTATTTGTGTATGTGTTTTAGCAATTGCTCTGTTTAGGTAGTTGGTAGTTGTGATATCTCCGAGGATAGTGCCTGGTGCATATGTGTCTCGATAATAGTTCTTTTGCCTTTGGAATGGCCTTTCTTGAGTCTTAGGCCTTTTCCATTTAAGGCTTATATTCCAAAGGTCTTTCGATAGTTCACATTATTCCAATCACCGACTTGGATAATTTCTACCATTCCCATCATATGTGTTCCTTTTATAGAATTTTTGGGGCTTTTGGTAGCTCTGTTTCTTCTTTACAAGAGTACTTCCTATTTGGAGTTTTTGAGGAACTCGGTGGATTTCTTCTCATTTGTCCTTTCAAAGATACTCTGTTTGGTTGTTTTCCTTTTCCTTTATAACCAAGGCCGGTTTGCTTGTGGTTGTGCTTTGGAATGAATGTGTATGCACCATTTGGAGTTTTGGATTTTTGAGATGCTTCATTAATTGAAGATCCTTTTTCCAAAATTACTTTTGGAGCTTGACTTGGTATAGAGAATTAAATCCTAAGCTTTGTCTTATCTCCACATTCTCTTTGGCTCATAATTAGATCATCCAAAGATTTAGATGCCTTAGTAAACGAGGCAATCACATTTTGAGGTCATTTCCCTCTTTTCGTGGGCGACTATCTCTGCTATTAGCTTAGCATTTTTTTAAACTTTTATTCTCATCGCCTATGTGACTAGGGGTACTCGGCTCCTTAGTCAATTTGTGAGTTTTGACTTTTGAGTAGGTTGTTTTCATCACTTTAGTAGTGTGTGTGAGGATTTAATGTGTTCAAAGTCTTTCATCATTTTGCCTAATGAATCATAAAGATTAGTGGGTGATGAAGTGTGTGTCACAATCACTATCACTAGAACCGAGTGTGATGAGTTAGAGTGTACCTCATCTTCTTGGTCGGCTTGGTCTTGTTCTTTGGCCATTAGACGGATCAAGGCTTCTTCTTGAGTCACTTGAGTAGTCGCCACTACTCTCCGAGTCTCTTGTGTCTTTTGACTTGATCTGTCTCGAGTCTCTGTAGCTAACATTGCATTTTTCTTCTCTTGTCTTCTTTCTCTAAAGACTTTTCTTTCCTCTTCATTCTTGTATTTGTTGACTACGGGATATGGGCAATCAATAGCATTGTAGGTCCCAAGGGGTGTGAGTGTAAGGTTTAGAAGGGGGTTGAATAAACCTTACAAACTTTTCGATTTAGTCATTTTTAAAGTTCGAGTTGATACTACATACCGTGTCCTTGGTGGATAGCCAATTTAGTTAATCAAGAGAGTTAGTCACTCAACGCACTGATCGATGTTGATAGAATAACTCGAGTTGTTAAAGGCATGAATTAGCTCAATCGTAGTTTGTTTTATTGGAAGACTTAACACCCTTAAATTTGGTTTAGTTATGATTTAATCCTTGGTTTTAGTACTTAGAAATTATCAAGTGGATAGCAAATTTATCAAGAATTTGATTAAAGTGCAAGAATTAAAATCTTTGAAATGTAAATGACACGATAAGTTTTTATAGAGGTTCGAAGATGGGGTAATTCTTCTACTCCTCTCTTCTCCAACTCCTGGAGGAATCCACTAAGTATTGATCAAGATACGAGTGGTAATATGTCCGGATACAAGTCTTGATCACACGGTGACTTGATCCTTTGGGACTCGATCTGGAGATGCCTTGGTCACGCGGTGTGGCTTCTCATGAGACTCAGCTTCTTCACAGGGCAGCTGCCTTGCTACTACAGCTCACTTGCTCAAGCTCTTTGGATTTGATCACGAAGCCCTCCAAAAACTCGAGACTGGTTCGACCTTGAACCTTCCTACAATCCTCCGCGGAATGTAGACCCCTTTTCTTCAAAAGTTTCCTCTTCAACTGATTGAAGTTATCTTTCCTTCACAGGTGAGTGTTGGATTGATTTCCTTCGTAGTGTAGGCTTGAGAATTAATCTTGAATGATCTTTGAGAATATTTCGATTATAGTTCAAATGTTAGCTTGAATGTTCGTGGTTCAGGTAATCAAGGTCTCTTTCTCTCAGAGTCATTCCTCAGCCTTTTATAGTGATCTTTCAAAAATATGCCCGTTGAAGAGATAGGCTTATTTTTTAAAGTCACTTGTGGTCGTTGGCTTGTCTTGTTGCAGTCCTTGGAGTTGCCACTTCCTCGTATGAATTGTTCTTCCGCTTTTCAGAGTTCTGACACGGTGTAGTGCTTCCCATTGGTTTATTCACCTTGCACGCTTCCTCGGGATCGAGCACTTCGAGAAAGGTAGCATGGAGGTATTACTTGTTTAAGTAATTCTCTTGATTTGTGCAACGGATCTCTTTCGATTATCTCGACTTGATTTTGCATTTCCTTGCTTTCCCAGGTGACTTAGAGTCGACTTTCAATCATGGATGACACTTGTCACTTCAACTTGAGACTTGGCTATCTTGAGTTGACTTGATCGATACTTTACTGTTGCATCTCGTCGCACCTTGATCGAGTTCTGTCTTCACTTCTTTGCCATACTCAGTTGTCTTGCAAGTGAGTCTTCCTTCTAGTCTCGGTTGTCTTCTTGCATGTTTAGGCATAGCGACTTAACTCGGCTTGACCAGCCCCTATTTGTTACAATGAAGTTTACAACAAAAAATGGGGTGCCAACTTCCTATTCTAAGTTTTACATGGCATTCATCAAAATCTAAACAATAAATTTCCCAACAAGCATAGTGACCAGGTTGCCTGCAGTTCGATATAAATTTTCAACCTTTTGATTAGTTCTTTCCATCCTGGATTGTCACTCTTTGATACTCAACCTTTTGATGCTCTGTTCTTTTGGGTGGCCTATCTTCCCTTGACTTGGAGGGAGCGAGTGTCTTACGGAGGATTCACCTTTGCCTCTTTTGTAATTCTTGTTGAAGAATTTGTTAAACCTTTAACCATCGGGGTAATCTCCTCTTGGTCAATGACTTCCTTGACCTCGGCTCTTCTTTTACCGTCCTTAACTATTAGAGCAGTTGTTTTGGGCACGATTGTCTCCTCGGGTCTTTTCTTCTCACTCAAATTGTAGGCTTTGAGATCCGAGAATAGCTCATGGTTGGATGTTTTGATAGGTCCATGGAGTGTCTCGGGGCCATGACTTTCATTTCCCACTCGGTTGGGAGACTTCTCGAGAATCTTCATACACATTTCTTACGTGTATATTCTTTTCCAAGTGCGAGATAGCTCATTGGTAATTTACGTGAACCGAGCATCCGGTTGATCCAAGGTTTCTCCTGCAAGCATCTTAAAATTTTCAAATTTCGTGACAAAGAATGAGATAGTTTATTTTCCTTGATTTGCTCAGAGCCTTCACAAATCAGGGTTAGCTTATCCCAGATTTCTTTTGCAGTCTTGCACGATTTGACTTTGTTGAACATGGCTTTGTCCAGAATGTCCTTGGCCACGTTGTCCAAGTTGTATCTTTTTCTGTCATCATTTGTCCATTCAGCTCTTGGTTTTTCAACCATAGTTGGTCTGGGAGCAACATCCTCTTCTCCTTCAGCTGCAGCAGCCCTCCTTGCAGCTGTGTTCACTTTCAAGATTTGCAGTGGCCCATCTTCTATTACTATCCACATTTCATCGTGTAATCTTTGATAGATGAGTCTGCATGTGAATTTTCCAATCATCAAATTCCTCAATTGTGAACATAGGGATGTGTGTCATATTTGCTTCCATGATAATAACTTTCTTTGAATAAAAGGGTTTTGAAAGATCAAGTGCTAAAGCAAGCTTTGAGAGATTGGAGATCTAGTTCAAGAACGAGGCGGAAGGCTCAATGAACCAACCCTCTCGATACCACTTGTAGGTCCCAAGGGGTGCGAGTGTAAGGTTTAGAAGGGGTTGAATAAACCTTACCAATTTTTCGATTTAGTCTGTTAAAAGTTCGAGTTAATACTTCTGACTAAGTCCTTGATGGACTAAGTTAGTTAACCAGTGTGTTAGGCACTCAACGGACTGGGTCGAGTTGTTGATAGAATAACTCATTTGCTTAGTCTAAAACTTAACTTGATCGTGATATAATTTATTGGAAGACATAACACCCTTGAATTTGGTTTAAGTTTGTTTTAATACTTGGTTTTTGCACTTTGTTGGTTATCAATTGGATAGAAAATTTATCGTGAGATATTGAAATAATATGCGAGAAATTAAAGTCTTTGAAATGTAAATGACACAATAAATTTTATAGAGGTTCGAAGATGGGGTAATTCTTCTACTCCTCTCTTCTCCAACTCCTGGAGGAATCCACTAAGTATTGATCAATGTACAAAGTGGTTATCAGTCCAGATGCAAGTCTTGATCACACAGTTGACTTGATCCTTTGGGACTCGATCGGAGATGCCTTGGTCACACAAGCTAGCTTCTCGTGACGACTCGACTTCTTCACAGGCAGTGCTTTGCTACTACTGACCCACTTGCTCAAGCTTCTTGGATTTGATCACGAAGCCCTCCAAAAACTTGAGACTGGTTCGACCTTGAACCTTTCTACAATCCTTTGTGGAATGTAGACCCCTTGATTCTTCAAATGTTTCCTCTTCAACTGATTGAAGTCGTCTTTTCCTTCGGGTGAGTGTTGGATTGATTCCTTCGTAATGTAGGCTTGAGGATTGAACTTGAATGACTTGAGTAGGTTATAGTTTGAATAATAGCTCGAAAGTTCCAGGTAACAAGGTTCACCTTTTCTCAAGTAGATTCTCAGCCTTTTATAGTGTTCTTTTGAAAATTTGCCCGTTGAAGAGATAGGTTAATTTTCAAAAGACACTTGTGGTCGTTGGCTTGTCTTGTTGCGCTTCTTGGAATTCACATTTCCTCGTATGAATGAGTCTTTAGCTTTTCGAGTTCTAACACAGTGCAGAGCTTCCCATTGGTTTATTCCTATTGCACGCTTCGGGATCGAGCACTTTAAGAAAGACAGATGGAAGTATTACTTGTTTAAGTAATTTTCTTGACTTACGTACAACGGATCTCTTTAGTTATCTCGACTTATTGCATTTCCTTGACTTCCCAGGTGACTTCGAGTCGACTTTCAATCATGGATGACTCATCTGTCACTTCAACTTGAGACTTGGCTATCTTGAGTTGACTTGATCGACACTTCACTCGATTGCATCTTTTTGCACCTTGATCGAGTTCTGTCTTCTCTTCTTTGCCACACTCACTCATTATGGCGAGTCTTCCTTCAGATCTCAGTTGACTTCTTGCATATTTTGGCATAGCCGACTTAACTCATTTCGACCCACCTCTATCTATTACAATGCAATTTACAACAAAAATGGGGTGCCAACTTTCTATTCTAAGTTTTACATGGCATTCATCAAAATCTAAAAATTAATTTCCCAACAGATCTTAATTAACATTTGCTATATAAATTTGCTAGAAATCAATATTATCATTTTTATATATCATATTTATATTTGTTTATACATTTTATTTGTTGTATATTTTATATAATTTTTGTTCTTGAGAAAACGATCAATATCAGTATCTTCAAATTTGAGATCCTTTGAGAAACAAGTTTGTGATTGACTTGAGCCGGATTATACACATTTTCGAGCAATCCTCTTAGTGACGTCACAAATGGTATATTAATTATATAAATAAAAATCTTTCCTGTTAATTTATTTAATTATTTAATACATATGATTTACATTTTGTTCATTGCGTTTCAGGACAACAATTGAGTCTCAAAAGGATATTCATAACGTTAGAAGTAGATTTAATAATATATCGGTGGTGTCTTCAAACCCGAGTTCTACAACAAAGAGAGATAATTGATCTTGATTGTGAAGATCATAATCAAACCGATTTAGATGAACGAAATACTATGATAAATGATAACATTGTCAGCGATGCGAACCAATCTCAATTACTTGAGACTATTATGTCAACATCTAATGGTTAGTATATATTGTTTTAATATATTAATTAGATATAAATATATTACATGTAAAGATAAAAATTAAATTAGATTATTGGTTTCAATTGCGAGAATATTGGGATGTCGGTGATGCACAATGCACGTGTCAATTTTGTGGTGCATTATTTTGGTATGAGGAAAGGCTAAGATCATATTCAAAATCAAAAAACCCTCAGTATTCACTGTGTTGTTATCATGGAATTGTTCAACTACCTCAATCAAACAACCGCCTATTATACTTCAAAATTTATTGTTTGGAGATAGTGACAAGAGTAAACATTTTCAAGAGAACATAAGGTCGTACAATAATATGTTGATTTCACTTCAATGGGGGAAAGATCGACACCGATATAAATAGGGGTCAAGGTCCTCCAATTTTCACATGCATGGCCAAAATTATCATCTAATTGGTAGTTTGTTGCCCTCGGATGGTTCGACTCCAAAATTTGCCCAGATGTATATATATGACACGAAAATGAAATATCAAATAGATTGAATTGTGTCGAGGTTTGTTTATTTTTAATTATTATTTTAACACAATTTATGACATTTATGCGATTGATGATAAAATTAATTTATTTTACCTTATACGTTTTTGTAGGAAAGGAAGTGAAATTAATAACTTGCATGAAGATATAGTTGAAAATTTAAAAAGATGTTGGATGAAAATAATGTATTGGTGAAGACTTTTAGAATGGCAAAAGAAAAATTCAACAATCTACAAATTCAAATGTTAAATTGTGTCTAATTGGAAAAAGAAATACGATGCGAGGAGATACAATCGCCATGGAGTTAAAGTTGTTGCGTTGATTGTCGGTGATTTTGATCAAGCTTTAGGGGACAGAGATATAGTGGTCGAAACAAAAAGCAGGCCATCTCAAAAACGCATAAACGAATTGAATGCTTCCTATTTAGCATTGCAATATCATTTGTTATTACCGTATGGCGAAGATGGTTTCAGAGAAGATATACCTTTTTCGGAACTCAAGAAAACAAGTCAAACTGGAATAAAGACGATAAGTGTTAGAGAATTCTTTGCGTATCGATTGCACGACAGGTTACAAGAATCCTCTATTATTTTGTCGTCCCGTCGATTGTTTCAATAATTTGTTGTGGATGCTTATACGATGGTAGAATCATCAAGGTTGAAGTATATCCGCTTGCATCAGAGTAAATTGCGATGCGACATGTACAAGGGTCTATCAGATGTTGTGTTGCATGGAGACATTGATCCCAGTACTCAGGAAAAACGTGTTATATTACCTTCATTTTACAGAGGTGCACGCTTCATGATACAAAATTATCATGATGCAATGGCTATTTGTCGTTGGGCGGGTTATCCTGATTTATTTATAACATTCACCTCCAATCCCAAATGGCCAGAGATCATTCATTTTCTCGAGAAAAATAAACTAAATCCAGGAGGACCGGCCCGATATAGTTTTGAGAATCTTTAAATTAAAACTCGATGCTTTAATCAAAGATTTGCGACAAAATGAAATTTTTGGGAAAGTAATAGTAGGTTGTGAATAATTTAAAGTATTTTGTCTATATATTATTAACTATATAGTCTAATTTATTTTTACTAATTATTTGTTTTTTTATTAATTATTTTTGTTTTTAATTACAGATTATATACATGATAGAGTTTGAAACGTGGGTTGCCTCATGCTCATATACGCTATTTCGCAAAAGAGGACAAGTATCAACTCCAAATGATATTGATCGAATCATATCGGGAAATACCCGATGAAGCTACGGATCCCTATTATTATGTTGTGATCGGAGATTTCATGATCCATGGGCCATATGGTGAAGTTAGGAAAAACTCGCCTTGCATGGTGGAAGGTCGGTGCACCAAACATTTTCCCAAGAAATTTGTTGATTCTACTACTATTGATGACGAAGGGTATCCACGTTATAAACGTAGAGACAATGGGAGAATTGTTGAAAAAAATGGTGTCCCTCTTGACAACATGAGATATGTTGTTCCCATAATCGTCGATTGTTACTAAAGTATGGGGCTCACATTAATGTTGAATGGTGTAATCAATCAAGATCGATTAAGTATTTGTTCAAATATGTGAATAAGGGTCATGATCGTGTAACTGCATCATTCTATAAGAGTACTAGTGAAGAAGAATCGGGTAAATCTGTCGATGAGGTCAGCATGTACTATGATTGTAGATATGTTTCGTCGTGTGAGGCTGCATGGAGATTGTTGGGCTTTGAACTTCAATATAAATACCCTCCTGTTGAACGTTTGAGTTTTCATCTAGAGAATGAACAAAGCGTTATTTTTCATGATTCTGAACGAATAGATGACGTTCTTAGGAGGAATAGTGTTAAGGAGAGCATGTTTTTGGCATGGATGGAAGCAAATAAAATATATCCTGAAGCCCGAGAGCTAACTTATGCTGAAGCTCCCACGAAGTTTACATGGAAACCAAAATTAAGAAAGTGGGTGCCTAGACAATGTGGAAAATCTATAGGCCGAGTCTTTTATGTCCCTCCCGGTGCTGGTGATATGTATTATTTGAGGTGTCTTATTAATGTTGTTCGTGGTGCTACGTGTCACGATGATTTTAAAAGGATCAATGGTGTTCAACACTCTTCGTATCGTGAAGCTTGCTATGCTTTAGGTTTGTTGGAAGACGATAAAGAGTATATTGATGGCATTATCGAAGCAAGTCACTGGGCATCTGCAGATAATCTTAGGGGTCTATTTGTATCTATGTTGTCATCGGATAGCTTGAGCATGCCAGACAAAGTATGGGATAAATGTTGGGAATATCTTTACGATGATATTCTCAGTATAAACAACGTCTGCTTTACAAAGTATGAAGGTATTACATTAAGAAATTTTATTTTAATTTATATGTATTTTTTAATCTAATGGTTTCATCTTTGATTTTTTTTTATTATTAACTACTCTAACATTCACATTTTTTTTATTCAATAGAGCTCACTATGACTGAGAATGAAATCAAGAATCTAGCGCTGGCAGAGATCGAAAAATTATTGCGGAGTCACGGGAGGAGTCTACGTCAATTTAACTCGATGCCATTCCCGGATTTTGACAGTATTGAAAATAATCAGAATAGATTGATATACGATGAGTTGAGATATGATCGTAAAGCATTGTCTGTTGAACACGCCAATCTTCTTTCAAAAATGACTGATGAACAGCACCACGTGTATTCAAAAATAATTCGTGTTGTGGAATCCAATGAAGGAGGTATGTTCTTTGTGTATGGTTATGGAGGTACGGGTAAGACCTATCTGTGGAGGGCTTTATCTTCTGGCTTGAGATCTAAAGGAAACATTGTGTTGAACGTGGCATCGAGTGGTATAGCATCTCTTCTCTTGCCCGGTGGAAGGACGGCACATTCTCGATTTGTTATTCCCTTGAATCCACATGAAGGATCAACTTGCAATATCGATCCAAGGTAGTCCGCTTGCCGAATTGATTGTTCGTTGTAAACTCATAATCGGGATGAAGCCCCAATGATGAACAAATCTTGTTTTGAGGCGGTGGACACACAACATTACGAGATATTATGCGGCTTGAGAACCGGATAATCATAATATCCCATTTGGAGGGAAGACAAGTAGTGTTTGGTGGAGACTTGATGAGATATTGCTGTTGTATCGAAGGAAGTCGACAGGATATTGTTAATGCAACGATAAATGCATCTCATTTGTGGAAGAATTGTATCATTCGAGGCTAACTAAGAACATGCCACTACAGAAATCACACATTTTATGACGAATTTCTTTACCACGCATAAATTTTTGTCATAATTTATTAACTAATGTGGATTTGAATTTTATTTTTGTCAATGAAAATTACTTTTTTATGATACCACTTATGTGCGTCACTATTGATCTTATATGTCGTCACTATTGTTCTTATTCCATGACGATTAATTGAAATCTGTCATAGTAATTTTAGACGGCGAATTTCGCACCAAAATTTAGGAGGAAATCTTTCAATGACAAATAGATTATAATCCGTGACGCCATTTGGTGTCATAAAATATTTTCTTTCATGACAATATCATATTTTGTCATTTATTTCTTCAAAAAAGTAGTGACGCCATTATTTCGTCACAGAAATATATATTTAGTGACAATGAATGTGCATTTGTCGCCATTTTATATTGTGGCAAAATATTTTGTCAAATATTTGTCATAATTTGTCAATTAATAGTGATGAAAATATTTTCTTTCATGATAATATCACATTTTGTCATTTATTTCTTCAAAAGAGTAGTGACGCCATTATTTCGTCACGGAAACACATATTTAGTGACAATGAATGTGCATTTGTTGCCATTTTATATTGTGGCAAAATATTTTGTCAAATATTTGTCATAATTTGTTGATTGACAGTATGAAAATATTTTCTTTCATGACAATATAATATTTTGTCATTTATTTCCTCACGCGTCTCGCTGCTATAAGAGCGTCACTAACCTATATTGGCAGCATATGTTAGAAATCCCTCGCAAACTTTAGAGAGGAGATTTTTGGTTTTTGCGGCTAAAGTTTAGAGAGAAATTTTTAATTTCACAGGTAAAGTTAACGATAATTTTATTAATTTCTCGCTAAACTGGATAAAATATGAACATTAACCGCAAATATGTTATTTTCCTTGCTAAAATGGATATAATTTTTTTATGTATCAAGTATATATTTATATTTTTTTAAAATTTTTAAGTTGATCTTATTTGAAAATAATTCACTAGAAGTCAATAATATGAAATATATTAAATACAAAATTACCACAATGCTCATTCAAAAGAAATTAAACAAAGATATTTCAGTTTGAGCGCTTATGTTCAAGTGTAGATTGTAATCAACTACAAGTTTTCTTTTGCAAAGAGAACTACAAATTTAGTTGGATGAAATTTGTTCGAACGTTGTTTCAAAAGCAAAAGATAATATCAACATTCCTTCAAGAAAAATCCACTTCGATCTAGTTATCACCAACCTGAAAGAAATATATGTAGAAATTAGAAATGCAATATAGTGAAGAGATGTTTCTAGCTTATCACAAAATTGATATAATCAGGGATGGAGATGTTTACCAAAGGACCAAATGATGCAAAGTCGAAACACGAATGGACACGCTTGTCAAAGTACACACATACAGTAGCAAAAGACATTGCTTTCAGTCGAAATAGAATCTCGGGCTGTACATAACTACACTTCTCAAATGCACGACGAATCAAACTTAATAATGATGCACTGGCATAAATTTCCAGGCTGGCAACATCCCCTAAACAACACAATTAGGTTGATGCTATCCTTGAAAAAGAAGTGAATAGTCAAATAGGTATGTGCCATTCCAAAGCCTTCTACTAAGATTCAGATTATCTCCAGAGGGCTTCACGGCATCTTGACGCTGATGCAAAGTTTTATGTTGAGACTGTTTTTTAGAAGGACTTTCACAAATCTTCATAGGACTTGTTAGATCTTCTTTCGACTTTTACCTCTTCCCTCCCTTCCCTCCCATTAGATGAATTTTTAGATGTTTTTACGACATTCCATCCTCGAAGACGAGCCCGTTTATTTTGGGTATCGTCCAACCTCTTTCTGCTTCATCAAGCTGCAGGCCCCATACAAGGGACATCAATACACAATTCGTAATCAGGACAAAAAAGTTTGCCAAGCATGTAGATGTATATGGAATTCAATACAACTTTTTCCATTGCAGTAAATTATAAACAAAATATGCACATTATAAAACATATAACAGTTGTTACTTTGAATCAATATTAACAACAATCCACGACCGGGTTTCGTTGAATAAGATGAAATTGGAACTATTTAAATAACTAAATATTGAAACTATGAGAGCACAGCCCCCCACTCCAACAACAAAAAAGAAAGAGCAAAAATGATTGCTCGGTCATATTAACTAGTGTACTGTGACTAAGCGCATGTATGCTAGTTCTAAGTCAAAATCCTATAGATAATCCAGAGATATCAAGCATGAAACGCCAAATTATGTCATGATACGCGACAACGCTATTAGATTTCCATAATACGTGTGTTTAAAAAGGCGGCGCCTAGGCGCGCCCAGGCGTGCCTAAGGCGCTAGGCGACACCTAAGCGCCTAGTTGGGCTAAGGCTAGGCGATTTCTGTAAGGCGAGCTAAGGCGCCCAAGGCGCCCGAGGCGCTCAAGGCTTGCCTAGGCGCCGCCTTGAGGCGCTTTTTTTCGCAATTAAGTTATTCCTTTTTTTAGGGTTTAGAATACCTTTTAAAATACCAATACACCCTTACTTAAATGAAACCCAAGAAAAAGAACTCACACAAGACTTAGCCAATCAAATTTGACCTCTAGCTCTCGAAACAACTCACACATGATTGTGAAGAAGAAGATGATGATGAGGGATATAAGTCATTTGATGGAGAGGAGGATGATGGGGTTATCGATTCTTTTCAAGTGGAGTATGATGAGTAGATCTGGGATAATATGTTTTCCCATCATTTATTAGCGGTTTTTAGATATTTAAATTTGCAAAATGATGCTTGTTTGAGACTTTGAGTAAAGTATTAACTAATTAAAATTTTATCTTAGTATGAAATTAAAATTTTATCTTAGTATTAATGATAACTGAATTTTATTTTGTAAGACGGGCGCCTCACTTCGCTCAGCACCGCGCCTAGCGCCTAGCGCCTAGGCACTATGACCCTAATCGCCTTTTTTGTCGCCTAACGTTTTTTAAACACTCCGGCACTATCTCAATGTATAGAAATAACTATTGGCAGAGCACACCAATTAAACTACACCACCTAATTTTTAGCCTAAGAATTAAGAACTGATAAATTGAGTCAAAATGACTCCTCAAGATCATTTAACTATTGATACCCAAAAATCACAAAGCCTTTTCCCAAACTTCAGAATGATGTTATTAATCTGAATTAGACACTTAATATTTAAGTGACAGATGGAGGCAAGAGAATATTATGCAAAGTAGCCATATAGCTGTTAAGAACCTATGAACGTCAACCACTGATCAACTTTCAGGTTAAATGTTTGCTTGAATGAAAACAATGAAAACTTCTTAGAGTTACAGCTTACACCATGTTCTGGTAATCCATTGACATAATCCATAAAATCAAGAGCACAATGCACGTTTCACCGAGAGTGAGGCTTTCCCACGGTAATGGAAAGGTCAGCGGAATGCGTAAAGGATGTTATTTCCTATAATACCCTTCCCTACAAATTTCATAAGCCTGTGCACCTCAAATACTAGTTTGTTTTGATATATGAATCAGTTACCATACAAATATTACCTACCAACTTTTTTTTACCTGCATTATATGCAAAACGCCCAATTCCTAAAAAGTTGCAACTAGATAACTCCAGCAGTCAAACCCAATTAAGGATTCCATTTCAACCACATGGATAGCCCACAAGTAACCAAAATACAAAAAAGCACCACCACTATAGTAAGAGCCCACAATCACTAAATACAAAACAGCACCACCCATAAACTTCAGAACACTTGTAATGTGGAAGCAAATTTGATCAAACACCATAATCAGTCAATAAAGAAACTCATAAATAGGTGATTCCCTAAAAGTGTAAACCTCTAGTTTGTTGCATTACAAACCTCTAGTTTATTTCATTTGAGTTGTAATCTGTATACTTGGAAAGATGCAAATTTTAGCCACATAAGTGTTTTTTTAACTTGTAACTTGCAAATGCATCAATCTCATACCAATCCGTGAATATACATGGTTTCTAAAATCATGAAAATGGTGCTCTCGATATTTTAACTTAATGCACTTACATTGTTGCTGCTATCCCTTTTTTCTATGTTTGAAACCTTTATATTTAGTTTTATTATGTTAGATGCCATATGAATTGTTCATATAAATTGATATTGTCTTGAAGATCACCCATGAACCGAGCAAGCCACACCAACAAAGAGAGGGAGCAAGAGCACTCACTAGAAAAGAATACAGGTCCTACCAAATTGCACCAACACATTGTCAACAGATAGGATACCAAGCCAAAACATATTATCTTACCAACCCTACCAGAAAAATCATTAAAATTGGATTGAACATTATCACAAACACTTGGTGTGCAATCAAGTTATATCTTCTATATATTTTAACCAAATCATATTCTGATTTACCTTCTCGAAAACTTGATAAGCAGCGGACAAAGTAATTGGCGTCGAAGTGGAATTTGCCACTGGTGGACGCGTGGGTGGTGATTCCTGGATTGATCCGGCGAATCGGTGTTGATGGCTCGAGAGAGAGAGAGAGAGACAGAGATGTATACCTTTTTTTTTAAAGGAGATTTGTACCTTGATAAGCAGATAGTGAAGGCAGGGGCTATGGGATTATTCTTTCTGAAAGTTTGATTACGGAGACAAGAATCGAGAGAAGCAGAAGTTGTATGCAAAATCACTTTTTTTTGGGAAAGAGTTGAAAGTTTCTGAGTTTATTCTCTGTTTCTTGTTTCTGTCACTGTGTTTGCAAACATAAAACAAGGGCTTTAAATTTTTAAATAAAGTTGCTATTGAAAGTAAAGTTGCTACTTGCTATTGAACACAATTTAATTAAAAATATATTTTGGTTATTTGGTTCGGTTCGGTTAACCAAAATTTTAGAAGGAAACCGAATCGAATAGCCGGAATATAAAAAAGTGAAAACTGAACCGAAATTTTCGGTTCAGTTTCTGTTCAAACCAAATTTTCGGTTCCGATTTGGTTCGGCCGGTTAAGCAAATTGTGCACATCCCTAGTTTGTTTTTTTTTTTGCAGAGTTCGACTTTTGTTTTATTTTTTTTGCAGTGTTCGACCTTTGTTTTATTTTTTTGCAGTAGCAAAATCTTGTTTTTCGAAAGACATTAAAATCAGATTAGAATTAACAACTTTACGTAACGAGATTATATATATATATATATATAAATAAATGGCTTCAAGAAAACGTGTGCTATCTGAATGTCGATATTTGAAAAAGACGACTTTCCACTTGGCATTTTTGTATGGATTTTTTAACATTTTACTTTATTAATTTAAATAATTTATTTAAATAGAAAAAATGAATTTAAATAATATTTATTTTTAGTATATATTATAAATACAAAATATATATTAAATATATTAAAAAATATAGGCAAGGCGGGTTCCACGGGTTGGGTCGAAATTGCCATTCCTAGTATTAATTGTTAAAAAAGACATCACATTACATATTTTATCATGATAGTTTGTATTGACTCGCATAATTGAACCTTGTTAATTTTTACTATTATTAAGAATTTAACATATATATTAGTCATTTTCATATAATAACTCATTTTTAGTATAATACTCATTTAGATAGTCATTTATTTCATAAAATGATTGGTTTTTATATAAAATAAAATGGGTAGGGCATATATGGAGTATGCGATTATCGACAAATGGGTATAAGACGGGTACAATTTCTAAATTGAGTTTGGGACAGGCATGTATAATATTAACTTTACAAAGTACGATTATGAATATCTTTAAATGGGTGAATACCCTCCCATTGCCATCCTACGGGTGTAAAAGAATCGAGTCAAGACGAACATAGTATTGTTTAAGCTTGTTTGTATCCAAATCAAGCCGAGCTTTATATTCTTATCAAATAGAAATATGTCCAAACTTGGTTTGTTATGTTAATGAACGGAACAAACTTGGTTTGTTATAATTTATTAAGATTTTAGAGTTTTTCCTCAAATTTTTTTTTTAAATTTAAGATATATATAGATTTAGTTGTTTGATTTCACCATTAACATGATGTAATAAAAGTGTAAGGATATCTAAGCTCAAAAAAATGCAAGGAGATCAATTCTTATGGTTAATGTATAGATAGATTTTCGGGGATCAATCTTATCTTTCCGGTGGTTGAGATGGGTGTTATAAGGCGAATGACACGGGTTAGATCTCATATGAAACAAGTGCGTGTCCCCCTCCCAAATTCCCCCATTGTACTAAAAAAAAAACAAAAAGTATAGGTAGATTTTCCTTTAAATATATGATGTAATAATATTGAATTATCTCTTTTGTAGCACTATTTTAGTGAATTCAAACATTAAAATTGTAATATGAATATTTTATTATTTTATGTTGTGATTAAAGAAATTAATTTTTGTAATCTTGATTAACTAGTTATTTTCAAATTTTTATATAAATATAGAGTACCCATTTTTTATCGCACCATGCTCTTTAAAACATAGGAACGATCGTGGTTTTCACTTTTCAAAGATAGGTAGACACAATATTTGAAGCACCCTTAAATACTCCGTATAATAGAATAGTACTATATTTTGATAAATTTTATATTCTTGAGTAATGTAAAAATTATTCAATATTATTTATAAATATAATATTGAATATTATATATTTATTTTGACTTTATGGTAAGTAGGGTCATAGAATGAAAAGTTCATTTCGCCGTGAGCTATTCGGAGCTCGATTCAATAAAAGCTCATTTGAGTTCGTTTAATGAGGCTCATTGAAATAAACGAACCAAATTAAAACTTAGAGATATTCGGTTCGTTAGCTCGTGAACAAGCTCGTGAATAGGCTCGATAGTAAGCTCGTATAAATTGAACTAATAATTTGATTTTAATTTTATTTTTCATATTTTTACTTAAGATAATATAAAAGTATTTCAATAAAAATAATTTTTTGAATAAAATTATAAGTTTTTAATAAATATATTATGAATTTTAAATATAAATAATTTTTTTGTAATAAATTAAAGAATATTTTAATTTTTAATTATATTACTAAGCTCATTTAGGCTCGATAAAGTTCGTGAGCCATCAACATGTTCGATAAATTGGGCTCGAGCTCGACTCGATAATAAACGAGCCAAACTCAAACACTCAAAAGCTCGACTCGGTTCGGTTCGATTGCATCCCTAATTTTGATAAGTTATAAAATTAACTATATTATACATATACTATTTTATATGAAATTATTTTCCAAATAATCATTTTTAAAGTAATTTAATTTATCAAACATCCATTTTTGGTCCAAAATTAATATTAAATAATAATTTCAAAATAGAAAACTATCTATCAATTCTCGATCTCTCAAACTTAGAGAAGCACCTACATTTCGAGAACCATCTGTCGTCTACCCTTCTCTTTCTCTTTTTTTTTTTTTTTTGAAAGGCCCTTCTCTTTCTCTTGAAGAAGCTTTTACATTTGACAACCAAATTCGTCGAGAGAGAAATCACGAAATGAATTCTAAATTATCAATGTCCAAGTAAAATCGAAGCCACCTCCGTTTCCATCACCGAACAACAACCAAATTAGCATTCCAGCTCAAGCACACGCCGCCTGCTGCCATTCAAGCCTGAATCCAGTCGCGGGTTTGCACCACGCCATTCTGCAAATGAGGAGACTATACCCAGCTTGAAAATTGGAGCCATCCCTCGCCCCCCTTCACTAGAATATGGTATATTTTGTTCACCAGTGCCATGTTCTTGAAGAACAGAGGTATGTTTAATTTAATTCCCTTTTTAATTTCCATAGCAATTTGATAAAATAAAATTTTAGTTTTAGATATAATTACTGTTACTCCTATATTTCAGTTCAAATAAAATATTAATCCTATATTTTGATATTTTTGGTTTGATGGGAATAATTGCATATAACAAATAGATAAATAAATAAATAAGGAAAAAAAGATTTGGTCACAGCTAAACAATATTTGGCGGACGAATCTTTTTGTTTTGGCGCTTACTGAAATTTAATTAAGGTATATTCTTAACTAATTAAGGTAGATAAATACAAGAATTCTAAATTACCTTAACTCTCTCCATCTCTCCCTTTTTTTTTTTTTTAACTCGGCCATGTATATATTAAAGATTAGGTCAACAATATATCAAAATACCAGTTTGCTTCTAGTTCCCTTTTCTTCTGGTTAATCTGCTGCTAGCAATACTGGTAATGTTTCCTCTCTTCCCCAGAATTACAAATACTTTTAGTTTATTACTGATATTGCTACTTGTTTATGTGTAAAATGTATGTTGCTATGTGATTTGAGAATAGTGTGTCATGTTATGATTTATATTTAAATTTTCAATTGTATGGAACATAATCAAAATTCTGGATATGAGGTTAATTGAATTAGCCTTTATGCAGTTTTAAGTTTTGATGTGGAAAATGTTAGCATATGGATTGGTGTGTTTGGAAGAAGTTTGTGGCTTTGATGTTAAAAGGCAGTTTGACAATTTTTTGTTCCAAATACACCATATAAATTGATGAGTAAAATCGTTTTGTACCATAGGATAAAGAGGATAAAAATCGTTTTCTTTAACCGTTTATAGTAGCCTCGAATTCCTACGGCATTGAGTTTCCCGGTGTTGTCTTCGCCCCTTGTTTTTCAAAAGGTGATTAAATCTGAAAAAGAGACAGTTGATCAGGCCTTGGGTGAATGGCATGAGTTTTGATTATGTTTTTATTATTTAAAATGCTTTCATTGAAGAATATTGTTAAGAACTGGGAGTAGATATTGATGTCTGAATCTGCTATAATATTAGTTGTGGTTTCTAAAGATCAAAGTATTATGTGTTGCACATGCAGAGAGGATGCCATAATAGTTTGTTGTTAAATCTGCTTCTTTTGCAAAAACTGAGACTTGTGGGCATGTTGCGTTCATTTTTCATATTCTGACATTCATTTTATTGGGAGGAGTAATACTTAATTTTGGTAAAACACTCTTGGATTTGAACATAATTACTTGCAATAATCACTTAATTGTTTGATATGATCTGGAGCTTAAACTATGACTATATATAGTTCCAAAAATATAAAAATAAAAATTGAGAGTCCTCAATGCACCATATCTGTGTGTTGCGCTATGCACTCATACTCGACTTGTGGTTGAATATTCGTATACGCTAGGCCTTTCATTATATTTCTTCAGATTTAGTCGCTAAAATGTCAGTAATTTTTATGTATTGGTTTATGCTCTGTACCAATGTAGGCGCAATAAGCAAAATGACAGTAGGGCGCTACGCTCTCGAGCTAGTTAGGTTTTTAGTAAGATAAACATTATGTTTGTCACGAAAAGGTACAGTGATTTATGATATATGCTTGTCTAATTATTAAGACAATACCTCAGTACCCTTTTTTGATGAGCCATTGCGGCTTTGTCGGACGGTTTGTTCGTCATCATCGGCTACTAAGTATTTGTCGAGATGGCTTTTGAGCCTGACGGCTTTGGCCTTGTTGAAAAACTCCATGAAAAGATTTTGTTTATCTGTTTTTTTTTTTTTTTTGTGGAAAAGGTTGTGTTTGCTAGTATCTGGTTTTTTCTTCTTGGGATTTTTCTGGTAGAGGAGATAAAATGTTCGAGTTTGTCAAATTAGCTTTTAAACGTTACACAACAATTTATTGTGATCATCTTCCATTAATGGTACTTCTAATTGTTTTCATGTAGAGTTATTAAAAATGGCTCCAGGAGCTCGCAAATTGAAACCAAAAAGCATCCCAAACAATTCTCAACAAAATTTCGTAAGTCAAACTACCAGGGATGTTATATCTAATTCAACACCTCGTAGAAGTGTCAGACAACTTTTTAACAAAGCAAATGTGGCTTCGGATGGTGCAAATGAGGTATTGGCTACAACTGAAATGAATGGTTCCATTCAAAGAGGTGAAACTACTGCAACAAATCCCACCAATGAGTACATGCCAAACCCTGAAGTTCAATCAACTCAAAGTCCTGAAATTCAATCAACTGAGGACATTCAAGATCCATCATCTGAAGCAAATGATATCGCAGGTATACGTTTCTTTATTTTTTGCTGCTGGTGAGGGCTGTGCGGCTCTCTGTTTTTACAGCTTTTTTTTTGGAAAAAAGCTGATTTCAGTTCTTTTTGAAAAAAGCTGATTTCAGCTTTTTCTGGAAAAAAAGCTGATTTCAATTTTTTTTGGAAAAAAGCTGATTTCAGCTTTTTCTGGATAGCTTGGTTGGATGTTTATGTGGATGTTGTTTGGTTGTCTACAAGCTTAATTGTTGCAGTTTGGGTTTTATTTCAAGTTACAGCTTATTTTCGAAAAAAGCTGCTTCTAGCTTTTTTTAATAAAAAATTGTTCTCTGTTTCTGGTTTTGAATTGGGAGAAGAATTGATTTTTGTGGTTTAAGTGGGCTTATGTGGTTATTGATCAAACTCTGATCACTTTAAGCTTTTGGGCTATAAAGCTAAAGAGGTTTTAAAAGATTTATTTTTACTCAAATCATCTGATCACAAGCTTTTTGAAAAAAATAGCAATCATATTTGCAGTTGGTATTTAAATCCTTAAAATACCAGCTCTTTTGGTTAATACAAGGTAGATTGTATCAATTGAATTTATGCAGATTGTTTTTTAAGGTTTTGGTAATCCGAATGCTAACGTCTTTGATGGAATAACGTCTTTGATGGAATACCCAAATACTAGTTATTTTTGAACTAGCATTTGGTTAAATGCACTGAGAAAAGTTTGCTGTTGTAGCCTCTTTCATGAAATACCTACATCAATTGCTCATGTACTAAACCTGCTCTAGGAAAAAAACTAGTTGAATGAAAGATAAAAATTGGACATAATTTATTATCTATTTCTGATTAGAGATATGATGATTTTTGGCTTTTGGCCTCTAAAGTCAAATAGGTTTTTAAAAATTATCCGATCACGTGGTTTATGAAAAAAAATAGCAATCATATGTGCAGTTGGTGTTTTAATCCTTCTTTTGATTAATTGGCATGTCAATTTTATCAATTGAGTTAATGCAAATTGTTTATTTAAGGTTTTTGATAATCTGAATGTTGATTTCTTAATAACAAAACAGATAATGACATCTCAAAAGAGATTTTTGTGGTTTAAGTGGGCTTATGTGGTTATTGATATTGGATTGGGCTTTTTCAAGTTACAGCTTATTTTCGAAAAAAACTGCTTCTAGCTTTTTTCAATAAAAATCTGTTCTCTGTTTCTGGTTTTGAATTGGTAGGAGAATTGATTTTTGTGGTTTAAGTGGGCTTGTGTGGTTATTGATATTGGATTGGACTTTTTCTTGAGGATATTGTATAACAATTTTTAAATGTATAGAGGCAGCTTCCAACTCTAAGAAAAGAGGGCGTGGTCAAACAATGGGCAAGGGCATTATGAAGGCATTTGCTTCTTCTGGAAACAAAATGAAGGTAACTGTGGATCCATTATTAGGAAGACCTAAAACTCGAGAGGAAGCGGCAAAGCTTTGAGTCAAATTGGCGTAGTAACTCGAGATGTTCTACCAGTGCCCAAGAGGTGGAAAGAAGTAGATGAAAAAAATGGTGTGGAATCGGGCTTTGATCATTTAAAGGTACGAGTAAAGTAAATTATTTTATCGCATGATGTTCATTTTCATGTAATCTAAAATGATCATTATATATATGACATGTAGATCTACATGGATGTTAATATGGATGATCCGGGGGTTAGACAATGCATGATCGAAAGGGTAAAACCTAGTACCAGGCAACAACGCCACAAAGGTTATATTTGCATTACAAGAAGCATGCAAGTTCGCAAGAGGCTAAAAATAACAAGCCTTCTTCTTTGAGTAAACAAAAGCTGGGAGGAATTGTGTGACTTATTTGCATCGCTTTGAATTCAAGGTAGCAAGTTTTTAAATTAATACTTATTTTCAAATATTTTAACATATTTTCTTATAATATGTCTATATATTATCTTACAATATTATTGTTCTTATTTTGGTAGCACCGAAGTTCCACCAATACTGGAAATCAAAAACAAGTGCGAGCTCCACATATTTTCGGCGCGAGAACACCTTTTTAGAGTTCTTCAACATGAAATTGTGAGTTGTTATAAAGTAACCTTAAATTGACAATATTTCTTATTTTTTTACGATGAGTTTTTTCCTTTTTTGACTAGGCTCGAGAAAGAGCTAAATGGAGAACAATGTGATAGGATTGAGTTCTATAAACGTACTCATTATAAAGAAATGAGGCAAAGGAAAATTGGGTAAGTCATGGACTCATTTTCATTATCTAGCTTTGCTATTAACCATGATATTAATTGTGTACTCTTAAATCAATATATTTAAATAGGAGTTGATGATAGCAAAGCAAGAAAAATATATAGAGCAAGAAATTGAGAAGAGTGCTGAAGAAATAGTTCTTGAGGTGCTTGGCCATGAATCGGCTATATAAAGGTGTCTTGGCTATGGCCCAAAGCCTCCAAGTAGATGCACCACATCCTTTGATTCAACTACCCAACAACTTCAAAAGGAACTTCAGGAAATGCAAGAAAAACTACAAGATTCAGAATCTCAAGTAAGTGGACTAAAGGACCAAGTGAGTGATTTGAAAGAGCAATTGGGTCAACAAGGTGCATCTATCGACAAACTTATGGCATTTATGGTTGCCAGTGGGAATAATATCTAAGCGTCAAAATAAGATTTACGGGGACATATGGTTTATATTTATATGAGTATTGTTTGGGTCTAGATGCCTAATGTTTCGTTTTCGAATATTTTTCAAGTAGATTTATAATTTCCATTTGAAAGTTGGACATTTTAGCATTTTTCTTATATTGATTAATTAAGCATGTTCTACTTAAACATGTTGGTTCTTTTTATTATTCATGCTTATTTAAATTATAAATTGCATTTGTAATATAATATTAGATCGAAGCAAATGTATGTATCTTTGAATCGAATTATTAATAATATGGAAAGTCAATAATGAATTTTCTCATCATGAGATTTTATTTTATTTTTATGCAATGTAAACGATAAAATATGACAAATTAATACATCGATATATATAGATATATAGTCACCAATGCATCATTTAATGGCTATTTATGTTGTCATATAAAAATCAATTGGTGACACTCGATCTATTTTGTAATCGAAACTAATTTTTTCACAACAAACTTAGACGTCACCATACATTTAGTGACAATATAAAATTGGTCACTAAAAATAGTCCTTTTATGACGACTTGTATCGTCTATTATATATTTTAAATTTGTCACCCAAAATGGGTCATTTATGATGATTTGTGTGTCACCATATAATACTATAATACTATCTAGTGACGAAATATTTTGTCACCATATACTTCTTTTATGACGAACCGGTTCATCACAAAATCTTACGCAATTAGTGACACTAATCAACTTTGTCATGTAATGTTAATTTTGTCGTGACGAAACATGTCATCACATTTCAGAATCTTTTGGTGACAATAAATGTCGTGTCATTGAATATTACTTTTTGTGACACAGTGTTTTGTCATTATATATATACTCATTAAGTGACGACCGATATTGTGTAACTATAAAACATCTCTTTTATGACAAATTATATAATATATGACGAATTAGTTAATGCAATTGTGACACTGAAGGCGTCACTAAAATTTGATTACTTTGGCAATATATTCATTTTCGTCATCAAAATCTAATGTTTGGATGACAAAATATGCATTCGTCATTTAAAATGTTACCTTTTGATGACAAAATAAAAATTTGAGTGACAAAAGTTTGATCATTGAAGTGACGAGTTAGACGTCACAAAAAATGATATAAATGATGACACTGGTCGTTAGCGTCATCAAAGGTTAAATATTTAGTGACGAACTAAAAAAAGTGTCATGTATACCTTTTACCACGGGGCTACCGTGACGATCGTTATGACGCTCAAATTTCGTCACCTAATAACTTTCGTGACGAAAAATGACATTTATATGACGAATTTTGTCGTCATATTTTATCTAATTTCTTGTAGTGTGCGTCTTCAAAGTCTCCATCAAAATGATGATTATCTTTGATTTGGTTAAATTTTCGGAATGGATAGCCGATTGATTGGAGATGGAACTATTGGAGAAGAAGAAGATGGTGGTGTCACTATTGATATTCGAAGATATTTTGCTCGAAAGTTCGATGGTCCAATTGAAACTATTGTTAAAGATACATACCCATGTTTAGAGATGTAATAGATGATCCCGAGTTACTTGAAGGATGACGAGCGATTCGGCACCTACGCTCGATGTTGTCGAGTCCATTAATCGATACATGACTTCTTTGAACTCATCGGAGGGGCATACATTTTTGAGTTACGATAGCACATGCAAATCGGACGCAAATATAGATTTCTTGCATGATCGCACACGCCGGAATTTCTAAACGGAATAAAATGTTCCGGCGTTCCTAATCATGAATTACATTTGAAGGTTGGGACTCGGTTATGCTATTGAGGAACATAGTCCATTCAATTGGATTGTGTAACAAAGACAAGATTGGTTATAACGAGATTTGGGAAACATGTGCTTGAATCTATGATTCTAATGGTGCCAACGCTGGTGATAAGGTGTTGATTACAAGAATGAGGTTAACTCCATCCGACCTCGAATACACTTCAAGTTTCAGCGGCGACAGTTTTCTCGATTGTTTCGTGACGCTATGACTATAAACAAGAGCGAAGGACAATCATTTGTCTAATGTCGGGCTTTATTTAAAAATCCGGTTTTGATCATGATCAATTATATGTTGTTTTGTTTCCAGTCACCAATCGCGAGTTTGAAAATTTTAGTTTGGGACGATAAATCCAAAAACAAACAAAAAAATATTGTGTACAAAGAAGTATTCCAAAATTTGTAATAGTAAATATTTTATATATTTTACCCTTTCTTTTATCCTTTATATCTCAAACAAATCTAATTCGGACCAACGACGCATCCCATCCGTGCATCGCACGGTCGCGTACTAGTTTTATATAATTATGAAGAAATTGGATAAACTCAATTAACAACTATACATGCATCATAAAACACAACTATACATGAATATACATATTGATGTCCAAAGTCCAATATCCCCGAATGCATAATTTTTAAAGCACATTACAAAAGAATGAATAAAAATATATATTATATGTTATTATTTATTATGTTTATTTTTATTATATGTATGCAATATCGTTGTCAAATGAAGATCGTAAAAAATAATTAATTATATATATTATACGCCAAAAATAGATATAAAACAAAAAATATTAAATGTCGGGCGAAGGACAATCGTCTAATGTCGGGCTTTATTTAAAAATCCGGTTATATAAACAAGAGCGAAGGACAATCATTTTGTCTAATGTCGGGCTTTATTTAAAAATCCGGTTTTGGTCATGATCAATTATATGTTCTTGTTTCCGAGTCACCAATCGCCGAGTTTGAAAATTTTAGCTTGCGGGGACGATAAATCCAAAAACAAAAGACAAAAAAATATTGTGTACAAAGAAGTATTCCAAAATTTGTAATAGTAAATATTTTATATATTTTACCCTTTCTTTTATCCTTTATATCTCAAACAAATCTAATTCGGACCAACGACGCATCCCATCCCGTGCATCGCACGGGTCGCGTACTAGTTTTATATAATTATGAAGAAATTGGATAAACTCAATTAACAACTATACATGCATCATAAAACACAACTATACATGAATATACATATTGATGTCCAAAGTCCAATATCCCCGAATGCATAATTTTTAAAGCACATTACAAAAGAATGAATAAAAATATATATTATATGTTATTATTTATTATGTTTATTTTTTATTATATGTATGCAATATCGTTGTCAAACTGAAGATCGTAAAAAGATAATTAATTAGATATATTATACGCCAAAACCAGATATAAAACGAAAAATATTAAATTTTAAAAAAGAAAAAAAATAATAATTATTGCAGTAGACACATTAATTTGGAAATTTAATTTATATAATTCTATTTATTATATAACTTTAAAAATTGATTTACTGAAAGAAAGTTTGACTACCAAAAATAATAAAATCACAAATATTTCTGATTTTTTCATAGATTTTTACTACTTTTTTCTGAAAATGTTTTATAATTTTTTAGAAATAAAAAATGGGCGAGAAACTATTCTAATATATATATAGATTTTCTATCGTTTAAAAAAAGAAAAAAAAACTCTATATACATAATAGAAAGATAAAATTGTATTATCGCACTTCTCTTCTTTCTACGTGCTATCGTGCCATTGGCAATTTCAATTACCATTTCCATAGTGCAATTTCATTTCCTCCATAATTCTGTGAAAAAAACAGAGAGAAAAAGTTTAGGCAAAATCAATCTAGGGTTTTTTCATATTAATTTTTGTCGATCGAGAAAATGGCTAGCCCAGCTGCATCAGGGTCGGGACTCTTTAAGCTCCTCCGCCCCGGCATGCGGCCTCAGTCCACTGACATAAAGGCCGCTGCCTCCTGGGGCGTCGCCGCCGCCACCACCGGTCTCTGGGTTGTCCAGGTGCCTCGATATTTTCCGCTTTCTCTACAATTTTACGAAGTCGATCTAAACTTGCTATATTGTTTTGATGAGTCTTATACCATCTGTTCATGATTTGTCGTGTTTAATTTAGTGCAACTTTTTCTTTCTTAAAGTAGATCTTATGTCGCAGTTTTCGTGATTTCGTCCTCCTTGTAGATATTGTCCATGTGATACTCCTTTTCTGTCATCTTTTTTAAGAATAATTCATGAATTTGTTATTCTGAGAGGTGTTGACCTGGAATTGGCTGTTTGAATTGCACTTGGAACAAAAAAATTGGGTATAAATGTGGAACGTTATTGAATTTCCTTTCGTGTAAACATTTGCGTTTTTTTTTTGGTAGGGGTGGGGCTGGGATTGTGGACTTCTATTGTTTGAGTTGAATCTAGTGGTCTTCTATTGTTGGAGTTGAGTATAGAACAAGAAGATTAGATGACAATATCAAGAGTTTGTTACTTCTATTCTCAACCTTATTTAAGTTCCGATCAAACAGTAATCGAGGGGCATATCAATGAAGGGTATGCAACTATCATTATATGAGTGCAGAGATCCTTTTGGGAGTTGGTAATTGAATCTATGTCCGTTTTCTGATTACTCATGCTTGAAACTTATCATCGTTCACAATGAGCTATTTGAGTTGGACTAAAGTAATAATTCTAATTTGGTGTACAAAAGTTTATCTTTTAAGCTTTTCTATTTTTCACTAAAATGCATCTCCTAATCCATGTTATTACAACCAATGCTATATGTGAGATATATAAAGACCCAAATGTACTTGGTGAAAGTAATTTGATGTGTTGTATGATAAGAAGAAGAGGTGGAGTTTACATTTTCCAACAAGATGAGAGTGTGGGATTGAAGGATAGATTGTAAAGTTTGAACGATTTATGTGCTAGTGCCTAGTGGGAAGAATGAGGCAGTGACCTAAAGTTTAAACAAATTAGTCCTTTTTATTGGGAATATCAAAATCACCCTGAGGTTTAGCCTAATTATCAAAAACACCAGTTGTCTTTCAAAATACAAATACCCCCTTATGGTGTTACAAACATCCCTTTGGGGTTTGTACCTAACAATTACCCCTTTTTAAGAGATGATTTGTAAGAGAAACTAATGATAAGAGGGTATTTGTAATTTTGAAAAATAACCGAGTTATTTTGTAATTAGGATAAACATCAGGGTGCTCTTGTAATTATCCTTTTTTATATACATTCACCATGTATGCACTTTCTTTGGTTGCAACTTTGGGGAACATTACTTTGAGATTCTGTTACTTTAGTGTTAATGCAAATGGTGATGAATTGTATGTATAATTTTTTCCATCTGTTAATTTTTATCAATGCATCTGCCATTGGCCTGTAATGATTTATGTGCACATTGTATTATTGGCTCGTCACTGATGATAAGAATGGTGGTGGGTTTTACATTTTCTCTATCAATCTCATTCAGAGATATAGTTGCCTATTCTATATAGCATCTTTGTGTTACGACGACTTATACGACATTGCCAAATTTGGCATATGGACAATATATTGTTTGTGATTTATATAGGGAAATAGCTGTTCAGTCTTGTTTGATTTTACATGTGATTTGAATTTTTCTTTGTTTTTGGAATAACAGCCTTTCGATTGGTTGAGGAAGACATTTTTTGAGAAGTCCGACTCCGAGCAAAAGTGAACCGAAACATAATTGATGCTGTTATTTTTCACTTTTTTTTTTTTGCATTTATATGGTTGCTGTCAATCTGAGCAGCATTGAGAAGAATAATAACATTCTGTATTCATGCTTTTAGCAAACATACAGAGCTGTGTTCCTATTGTTTTTTGAGATTCATATGAAACCAAATGTGATTTAATCTCTCACTCTATCATTTAGCATACAAATTATCTCGTTCTGTTATTTGTTTTGATTTTTCTTTGCAAAGCTCAAATAATAGTAGCGATCATGTATTTTATGGATGCTCTATCACAAAAACCATATAGTACTAACTTTGAAAGATTGTCAAGTTTGGATTGTAGAACTAAAGATTCAAACATTTATCTCTGTCGTGACTGACTGATTGTCTTCAAACTGTCTATGGCGTTGCTCTGAATTTTTTTTTAATTATTATTTTTTCCTTAGAATTTTCCAGTACTTTAGATCACTTTTAACATGATGGATGTTAATTTTCTCAAAAAAAAAAAAACCATTATGGATGTTAATGGAAGTGTTTGCGAAAACTTCTACTTTAAAAAGAAGTGATTTATTGTTGTAGAATTAGTTGAGAATTTAAAGTTGATAGTATTTGAAAATAGAATCGATAGTTGATAATCAGAAATTAAGAGTGTTTGATGAAAAGTTGCTAAAGTTATTTATTTGTAAAAGTCAAACTAGAAGCAGAAAACTAAAGTCTTTCTTCCTCGCTTTTAGATTCTCGACTAAACGGGTTAGAATCAAAAGTATAAGTTGTCATTTGCAAACACTAAAAAAATATTTTTAAGCCAAAAAATGAGAAGCGTTTTGTTTTTAGTCATGCATAGTGATACACTCCCATTATGAATTGCACTTCTGTAAAACCAATTTTTTTATCGTCAATTTAAGTCGTTTAAATTCGAAAAACACGCAATTTTAAGATTCAGCCGGACTAAGAGGGTTTTGGGCCAAGCTCATTTAAGTTCACACATCTAATAATATTTTTAAAGTTTTAGGTTAGTTTTTATTTAAAATAAATATTAAAGTGCTTGGATAAAATAAGATGGTGTAATTTTTTAGATGTTAATAATTAGAGTTTTGTAATTGAAATAGATAATTCTTATGAGTTTTTTTTTTTAAAAAAAAATTTGATCTCCTTACTTTTTCCTAAAAATAATTTATAAGCATCTAAACAGTTTTTTTAAGATCTTACAAGCTCCTCCATTAAAAATAAAATAAAATAAAATAAGAACTTTTAAGATGTTTTAAAAAGTTTAAGCCAAGTTGAAGCAAACCGTCCTCCTCTTCATGTGGAGTCTCGTCACCCCGTAGGGTTCTCGTTAGGGTTTCCCCTTTGTGTTGCCTCCGGTCCGTGAGGTTTTTACGCCCTTTCTTGTTGTTTTTCCATCCATTCCCCTCTCTCTTCCCACGATCCTTTCCGCTCTTTATTGTTGCTCCCAGTTTCGATTTAGCATCTGTTTCTCCTAGGGTTTCTTTGTGTTTTTTCTTTTTTGCTTTGTTTGGGGTATTACTATTAGATCTCATTAGTTTCTCTTCACCTTCGTGTCGTTTTGTCTTTGCGTTTGTTTTCGTTTGTTGTCTTTTATTGCAGGTGCATTCGCAAGGTTGTCTCGGGTTGGGCGAAGCGATCTTGATCGGGAACTATGGATGATCCAACGGATGAGGAAAAGTACATCCTTGATTTGGATGAGTCCGCCGATGAGAACTGACGGAGAATTACAATCGATCTCATTGTTTGGTTGGGAAGCTATTTACGAGACAAAACCTGGAAATCGTTTTATCTCATTGATGTTATGAAGAAAGCTTGGAAAGCGAAAAATGAGATAACGGCGAGAGAATGGGGAGAAGGGCTAATTCTTTTTCGGTTCGGACGAGGAAGGAGGATATGAATTGGGTTATTAACAACCAACCTTGGCATTACGAAGGAGGTCTTTTTGCGATAAGGGAATTCGTACCGAATGAACAACCATCCACAATAAATATACATCAAGCCGCTTTTTGGGTTAGCGTACGATGTCCCAATTGCATGTATGAACCCGGCGATTTGCCAAGATGATTATGGACGACCGGGATCTCTTATGGTGTTGGACCACTCTACGAAGGAATGTTTGGTAAGTTCTTACGGTTGAGTGCTTCTTGACATAACCAAACCCCTCTCGCGATCTATTACGGTTCGGATCAAAGGAAATTTATCGACGCTTACCTTTGAAATATGAAGCTCTTTCTATTTCTTGTTTTTGTTGTGGAATCATCGGCCACTTCTTTCGAATTGTGAACATTATGACCGAACGAGTGTTTAGATACGGCAAGCATGAAATTTGGTCCCTGGCTAAAAGCGTCCCCTTTGAAGCGTGCCGGTGATCGGCGAAAATCCACCCCAAGCACCTCATCCTCAAAGACGTAACCTTTTTGGCAGAGAACTACCTTCTAAATCACCCTCATCCAAAGACTAACCATAATGCACAACCACACCACCCTCAAATGGCCAAATCTCCACCAAAAATCACCCTATGTACACATGAAAATCCCACTGAACACGTAGCAACCAATATCCCACCTCACCACCTTTAAATACCCACCTTAGACGCTCCCTTCAATCCTTATCACTCGCCACCATACCGGAAAGGCGAAACACCAAGAACAAGTTACAACAATACCCGAACCCACTACATACCCAATCATTGACCTGAATGAACCTTTAACCCAAACACTCCCACGCCACAAACCCCTCTTAGTGAACACCCAACCAAAACCCCACAAACATCTTCACATTCAACCACCCAAACACCCATACCAAAACCTATTTCCAATTCCCCTTTAAGTCCACGTGCCCCACACCCAAATATTTTCTACAGAAAACTCCACCGCCACTTACCCTCCATCCAAGCCTATCACTAAGAACAAAATCACAAAAACGTGGTCCCGCCTTAAGAAAAAACCGCCAGGCCCGAGTCAAGATAATACCCTCCCTATAGGCGAACAAACCCCTACAAACTTGGTGAAAAGCTTTCGAGTGATCAGCAGAGTAAGAAACAGAAGGAGTTCGGACTTTTCGATGTTCCATCTACATTTGCGCTATCGGCGGAGGTTGCTAGGAACAACCCGCCGGCACAATGAGTTGTCTCGATTGGAACGTCGGGGCTTGGGAACCCACCAACAGATTCAAGCGCTTAAAAGAATCATTAAAACCGAAGACCCCTGACTTTGTTTTCTTAATGGAAACAAAATTATGTATGGAGGAATACGATACGAGTTCTCAAACAAACGGACATGGAAGGGAGTTTTATAATCGATTGTGACAAATCATCGGGAGGTAGGCGTGGGGGTTTATGCCTACTATGGAAAGATACGATTAGTTTTACCATTCTTTCATCATCGTTGAATCATATTGATGGCTTAGTCTCGATGGAGATTCGAATTGGCGTTTGACCTGGGATTTATGGATGGCGGAAGATGGACTCAAAAGCCAAACATGGTTGATTGACGAGCTTGCGAAAACTCATAACGGATTGGGATGGCTATGTCTGGGAGACTTCAATGAGATTTTGTATAATTTTGAAAAAAATTGGGGCGGAAAGAAAAGACAATAGCAAGATGAGGGCATTTCACGATTGTACCCAAGAGGCTCGTCTGGAGGATCCGGGATACGAAGGCTTCTCTTTTACATGGACAAACGGGCAAAGTGGCGAAAACAATATTCAGAAAGGTTGGACGGATGTTTCGGGAATACGGAGTGGATTTATCAAAACCCGAAATACAAAGTATCACATTTACCACGTGTCGGCTCGGACCATTGCCCTATCCTAATCACGTGGAGAGGCAAAACCAATCAACAACGGCAGGGAAAAGAAAGAGAAGGAAAGTTTATAGATTCGAATCGATGTGGCTTCGGACGAATCGTGCAAGACCGTAGTGCGAAAGGCATGGAATTGGGGAGCAATGCAATTAACTTAGAGCAAGTGGTTAAGAAAATTCAGGTTTGTGGCGAAGAACTCAAAATCTGGGAGAGGGATCATTTTGGAAACATAAACCACCAAGTAAGGGCGTGAAGAAAAATTACAACTTAATCCTTGATCTTGCCCACACCAATGGTTTTGCGAGATCGTGAAGTGTTAGAAAATAAAGGCGAGACTTGTATAAAAAACAGGAGACGATGTGGCATCGGCGTGCGAGAGCTAATTGGATCAAAGACGGAGATAAAACTCGGCTTTTTTCCACAAAACCGCTTCGGGACGGAAAAAAGAAATACTATTGATAGAATTCGGGGGATCAATAATGAATGGGTGGATGGCGAAGGTGAGATTGCTACGGGGTTCCAAAAATACTATCAAGACATGTTCTTTGCCGAACCCAACTTGGACATGGCCCGAGCGCTAAATGCACTCGACAATAAAATGACAAACAGACATGAACAATATGTTGGCGCACCCGTTCACAAAGGATGAAGTAATCGCGGCTCTAATGCAAATGCATCCAACCAAAGCTCCAGGACCGGACGGTATGCCCGCCTTATTCTTTCATAAATTCGGAATCTTGTTCAATCGGATGTTCTGGTTAATGTTCTTGATATTCTTAATGGCCATACTCGACCAACAGCTATTAATCAAACCTTCATTGCATTAATTCCTAAGAAAAAAATCCCGAGCTTGTCAGCGATTTTTCGACCGATTAGTTTTTGCAATGTCATTTTTAAAATCGTTACTAAAACCATTGCAAATAGACTTAAATCCATTTTGCCGAGTCTCATATGTCATACGCATGCGCTTTTGTCCCGGTCGCCTTATTACCGATAATGCTTTACTTGCTTTCAAATTTTTCACTCTATGAAGAACAAGAAAAAAAAAAGAGGAAATTTTGCATTCAAACTCGACATGAGCAAGGCATGATCGGGTTGAATGGGAATTTCTTCGATGTGTGATGATAAAATTGGGTATTAATTTATCCTTCGTTGAGCTTATCATGAGATGTGTTTCGATTGTGTCTTTTTCTATTTTGCTTAATGGTCACCTGGTGAATTTTTCTCCCATCTCGTGGGCTTCGACAAGGAGACCCGCTTTCCCGTATTTGTTTCTTTTTTGCAGAGGCTTTTTCTCGCTATGATTCGGAAGGCGGAAGTGGTGGGTCCTTACATGGGGTTCGAATATGTAGAAGGGCACCGCAAATTACACACTTGTTTTTTTGCGGATGACAAGATTATTTTTGGAAGAGCCACGGAACAGAAATTGAGGAGACTTGCAAGATTATTCAAGCATATGAAAGGGCATCCGGGCAAAAATAAATTTGGATAAGTCGGAGATTTCTTTCGAGAAATATTGAGCTTTCCAGGCAACAACAACTTGTCGCGAGATGGGGTTAATTTGGTGGCAAACAGCGATTTATTTGGGGTTACCTACGGTAATTAGCCGATCGAAAAAGGAAGTGTTTCATTTACTTGTGGACCGGGTTCGGAAAAATCAAGCAATGGAAAAGCCGATTCTTATCCATAGCCGACAAAATGACACTTATCAAAGCGGTAGCCCAGGGCGATTCCCACTTACATTATGAGTTGTTTTCTCCTCCCCAAAATATTTGTCAACAATTAAATTCTATTGTTAGCAATTTTGGTGGGGCCGTAAAACGTGAGGAGAAGAGAATTCATTGGTGCTCGTGGAATATCCTTTCAAAGCGAAACACGAAGGAGGTTGGGATTCCGAGATCTTCAATGCTTCAATGAGGCGATGTTGGCATAAACAGAGTTGGAGGCTCATCCATGGTAACAATTCATTACTTGCTCAATCCCTATGTGCGAGATACTACCCGAAAAATAATTTCCTCAATGCAACAATCGGCTATAATCCATCTTATTCTTGGAGAAGCATTGTTGCATGGAGGCAAATTATTTTAAAGGAATCGACGGAATATTGGTAATGGGCTTGAGACTCGAGTTTGGGCGGATCCTTGGGTCCCCGATTTACCTGGTTTTCGAATTGCTACCCCCGGAGGCGTGAATGAGGAGGCGCACGTGTGTGACTTGATGTATGATGACATGATGGGGTGGAATTTAGAACGGCTCTGAGGAACTATTCATCCTACCGAGATTGCATCGATTCGAAGCATCCTCTAATTTCTAGAGACAAGCGGGATAGAATTATGTGGCACTACACGAAGAATGGGATTTATAGTGTGAAATCGGGATACCATATTGCGAAAAAAATTAAGGATGGGACCGTGCTTCGACCTCCTCGATTGGGAATGATAAAAAATTATGGAAGTGGATGTGGCGTCTAAATATCCCGCCGAAGGTCAAAATTTTTGCATGGAAGTGTATTAGAAATATCCTACCAAGAAGAAGAGCTCTCGGGAAGCGAGGCGTTGACGTCGAACCCTATTGTTGCCGATGCGGGCAAAGAGGAGGAAACGGCTATTCACGCGTTGAGGGATTGCCCGTGGGTCTCTTTGTCCAGGCGGTGAGTCCTATGCGGTTAAGCACTAACCAACATCAACGATTTGGTAATCTCGCGGATTGGATTGAATGGGTAGCGGATAATATGGATCCCGATTCACATTGTTTGTTTGTCATGTTACTTTGGAGTATTTGGTATGGTCGAAATCAACAAAACTTTCTGGCGGAAATCTATTACACATTCCAAGTGTATTGAAACAAAGAATTCAAACGCTCCATGAGTTCCAGCAACAAATTCTCGCCAAGCAATGACATTGCCAAAAAGATCGACGCTTAGAAAAATGGGAACCGCCAACTATCGAATTCATTAAAATTAATTCGGATGCTTCAATCGCACGGAGGAAGTGGGGACGGGGTTTGAGTGGTGCTTCGAGACCATGCGGGGAATGGTTCGAGAGTCGTTTTGCAAGTTTAGTTACGAAATTCTAGAAGTCGACATTGCCGAAGCCATGGCATGCCGGATCGTGTTCGCATCGCAATTAACAAAGGATACCAAGCAGTGATAATCGAGATGGATAACTTGAATATCTTCCATGCGTTATCAAGGAATTCAATGGATTTCTCCTACCTAGGGAACATCATTGATGATATTAAGTCTTTGTTGTCTAGTTTTTCCTCATTTTCGTTCAGTTGGGTTAGAAGGTCGGGCAACTGTGTCGCTCACCATCTAGCGCGTCATGCTTTCTCTTTTGGTAGAAATGAGTCTGTTTTGGGAGTCATCCCCCTCCACATTCGGGACTTGGTTATGGGGGAGATTCCTTCGTTATCTGCTTAATATTATTGGCTTTCATTCTCAAAAAAAAAAAAAAAAAAAAGTTTAAGCCAAAACCTTTTGGCAATAAGTACACAACTTTGTCCTTCCCTCAAATATCTTTCTGGTCAGTTACATTGATGCTGAGCCCAAGAAGAAAAATGCTCAGGCCCATTAACAATTCCACGGCACGTGACAGAGAATCCAAGTCAGCCAAGGGAAAGTACAATTGTTTACAAAACTACAAACAGACTCCTAAAAGTTTCCAAACACAATTAACAGAAGCCTTTCCCGCCGTCGGATCTCCCATGACACATCTTCACCGTCAATTCAAAAACCGACGTGCCATAACAGCCTTTCTTGTACTCCAGCTCTTTCCCACACAGACACACGCATATATATGTATATATCACAGAGGAAAATAGACCCTCGCAGCAGCCAGCAAATATACTGCATTCTCTACCACCGTATTTTAGGGTTTCAGTTTCTTGACAAGCTCAAGTTAATGCTGCATTGGGATTTCTAGTTTCTTGAGGTTTGGTATCAAAAACCCATTGTTTTTTCCTCTTTTTCTCCTACTTTTTTAATCTTTATTTCTTGGGAAGAATTTGTTTTGTCTGTTAATTATTTTTGTTTAAACTTTTCTTGGTCTACTTTTGGGTTTGTTTGAGTTCTCCTAATTGTTTTGTATCCAGAGCTTTCATTCACCTGCCACATTTGCCGTTTCTAGTTCTTTTTGAAACATTCAAGATTGCGTTTTTATTCAAGTAGACTAATAGTTATTTCGGACTTCTTTTTCTTTTTTTCCTTTTTTTTTTCTGGTTCGTAAAATTTGAAGATTCAGTGTTGAATAGATGATGATTTCCCTGTGAATATTTGGATTTATTCATGACATTTGAAAGTGGATTTTTTTTTCAATAAAGTATTGATTTTTGTGTGTCTTCTTGGTTTGATTGTGTAATTTTTGAAGTTCCGGTTTTTAATTTGCCTATGATGCGAATGGTTATTCAATTATCGTAATTGTTTAGTTTTTTTTTTTGTTTGTTTTTTTTAACTTGAACTTATTTGTAACAACAGTTTAATTATGTCCTGCTGTTTTGTGTTTGATAGAAAGTGAGAAACAATGGAGAAGGAGCTGACTGAGCTTTTCGAGTCGGTGAAGAGGGCTGCAGAAATTGCTGAGAACTCACCAGGGGAGGAAGATCGGTGCCTTGATGCTTTAAAACGGCTGAAGAAATTCCCGGTCAATTATCAAGTCCTTTTATCCACGCAGGTATTTTAACCGTTCATTTCTATATCTTGGTTTTATGATATGTTCCTTATTGCTAGGGATATGGCGTAGAAGAAACACGAATCGTTTTAATGCCTTTTTCGCTTTTTTGATTGATTTTGTTGAAAGTCGCTATGATTTAACTGTTACACGAATCATTTCTATATCTTGGTTTTATGATATGTTCCTTATTCATGACATTCTAATCAATGAGGGAATGGCGTAGATAAACATAATATGTGTCGTTGACAGCCTGGCATGTTCAATCACTTAAGTGCCATATGATCATCGTTATCTCTTTTTCCAAATTTGGTATTTTTACGAGTTACTGATGCATGTTCGTTTGGAAAGCTGTTGTTGCGCGAATGAGCTTGTCACGTTGTGAGAAATAGGACTATACTTTTGTAAATTGAATGAGCTTGTGGTTTACGTTTATTGCAATGTTACTCATGGCAGAACTTCAGTAGTTGAAGGTGAAATACCTTAAAAGCACATGGTCAGACCACTCGTCTAAGATTAGGTTGCATGCATCTGTGTCTTTTTTCTCGCATTAGGAATGTAAACTTGCATTGCAAGAAAAATTAACGAAACAAATGTAGAATAGATGTCATTTTGACTACCCGTTTATGTGCAGCCAAAATAGCATCTTATATGAACTGTTTGTAAATAGCTGCTTTTGGTGAATAGATGTCATTTCTCTTCTGCTTTTTTTTTTTTTTTGGTGAAACTAATTTAATCCATGAGCTACATTTGTAAATAGCTGTTTTTGGTTCATTCACTTAAAACACAATTCTTTTTCGCAAACTGGTATAATGTGATACTTTCTTCTGGGATGTCCTCCGTCGTGGATAATTTTATGTCCATGGAATTGTAATGTTTTAAATTTCAAAGACATTGGTCTTTTACTTCTACATTCTGATGCATTTTATTTTGTTTAATATGCTTGCAAGCTGGGATTTGACTTTTAAACATTAGGCCTTCGTTCTGGTGTTTCCCTTTAAGATATTGTAATCTTTCTAAATCCAGCAGATTATTATTGCAGTAAGTAAATTTTATTCTCCTGTATAGGTATACTATAGGTTTATTGATGAAATGATTTACTTTATCTATTTGTTATTTGTCACTGCACTTAATGTTGAGCAATTTTTACTACCAAATGTATAAATATTGGTTTCCTTTTTTTCAGGTTGGAAAACGCGTCCGCCAACTGACTAAACATAAAAGCAACAAAATCAAGGCTTTGGCTTCTGATGTGATCGGGATATGGAAGACGATTATCGTAAAGGAAACAATGCAAAACAAGAAGAATGAAGATGTCGACAATGACGATTTCGTGAAAACTAAACCTGCTGTTGCAGAAACTAATGTGATGAATAATATTCAGAGGATTAACTCTTTCAAGACTGAGCAGAAATCGAGAACAAATTCATTCGCTACACCAAATTCCGATAAATCCCTCAAGTCGGAAACTTTCTCCAGCGTCGAAATCAATAAAGTCCAAAAAATGGAAAGGCGAAAACTGAATTCTCTCGTTTATTGCAACGACCCAATGAGAGACAAAGTCCGTGAAATTCTAGCAGAAGCTTTGTGCAAAGTCTGTAATGAAGTCGACGACGATTTATTAAAAGACAAAGCAAACGGACGCGATCCTTATCACATCGCTGTCTCAGTCGAGACCGCAATGTTCGAAAAGTGGGGCAAGTCTAGCGGTGCGCATAAGGTCAAATACCGGTCGATATTATTCAACATCAAGGATTCAAATAATCCCGATTTTCGAAGAAAGGTTCTGCTTGGGGATATCGAGCGCACGCGGTTCTTGATCTGACGGCCGAGGAAATGGCGGCGGACGCGCGGCAGGTCCAGACGGAGAAGCTCAAACAGAAATCGTTGTTCAACAGCGAGCGGTGGGACCCCACAGGCGAGCACGGATCAGTTCACTTGTGGGAGGTGTAAGAAGAAGGAAACGACTTATTACCAGATGCAGACTAGGAGTGCAGAGGCGAGCCGATGACGCGTTTGTAACGTGCGTAAATTGTAATAATCGATGGAAGTTCTGCTGATGCCGTTGATTTTTTGATTTGTGGCATAAGATTAAGAGCTCCATAGGAACTACATTTTTTAGGTTACTGTTTTTTTTATGTAGGGCTACATGTTATTATTGGTAGGAGCTGATGTGTAGCAGTAGAAGGTTTTAGGGAAGAAGTTTATGATAGTTAAGTTATTAGGAGAGAAGTTTCTGATAGTTTTCTTTTTATGTGACTCAGTTTTTAGTTATGTTGGTTTTGAAATTCTTTTTGCAGTTTGCTAACTATTCAAACCTACCAAACTTCTTACAGATCAAAACACAATGATGAGAGCATATTTGTGCCCTTGTGTGGAAAATAAATGGGTTTTCTTATGGGTTTTCTTCCCTCATCAAAAACCCCTAAGATTATGCATTTATGCTCCACGACATTATACTATGTAGGGACAATTACAAAAACAAAACTGGGGTCCCGGTTAATTACCAAAAAAAACAGAGGTTTTCTAAAATTACAAAAATTCCCATGAGGTTTGTTTATCTTTCAAACTTTCTCCTTTTATAAGCAAATGACAGTGCCGGCCCTAACTTTTCAGGGGTCCATGATGACAAAGGAAAAAAGGGCCCCCTATTAAAAAAAACCATAAAAAAATTTCAAGCTCCAATGATAAACATTTTTTTCATCATCCAGAATATTCAACAAGTGCAACATCTACAAAGACGGAAAAAAAATATCGAATAGTCATAAAAAAAATCTAGATCTTCTACCATTTTTAGAAGCAAATCATCAATAGGGTCGTCAAAATCAAGATTTTCTAACACCTTATTTTCATTACATAAAATTGCTAACCAATTTAATTTTTCTTGGGACATAGTTGAACCCAACTGCAATTTTATCAAATTTTAGTTTTGAAAAACTTTTATCTGATGATGCTGTAGCAAGTGTGATGCAGACAGAAGCTTAACGAGAACAAAGAATGCACACAAAGTAATCTTAAATACGTGAAGAACGTAAATAAGCTTTGGAAAAGAGATAAATCTCAAAACTTAATAATATTCAATCTCCCTAAAAATAATAAACTAGCAAGTATTTATAGGATTAATATAAAACTCCTAACTCGACTAGGAAACATTAAAGATAAACTAAAATAGAAGAATCCTAAACAAATAAATCACTTCCTAAAATATAAGATATTGTGAATTCCTAAAAGATAATAAAACATGATACCGTATCTTTATCAATATATCCATCATTCTCTTCGGGGTCGAAACGATTCGTTCTCAAATTGGAAAGGGAGATCTTCAGTAGAAGAATTGTCAAACCATGGAGGGGCACGATGAGGACGAGATGGAAAAATAAGGTGAATATCAAAAGGTATTTGATTTGGATCAAAAACAAAAAAAAAAATCAAGGTTGAACTCTAGAAAACGATCACCACTTTGCCCAATCGACAACTTAATTCTAGTGCATCCATCGGACCAATCCGGAACGTGCCATCCATTTTGGAATTTAGAGACAATAATAAAAGAAATAATAGATACATCATGATTTTTATTCATTATCCATGATGCCTTATCGTAACTTGCTTTCTCTATTGTTGTAGATTGAAGATCCCCACAAACAATCACAATTGCTTTATCGAAAATTGATTGGTCATCATAACCGCAATCTTCGTTGTTAAAAATTGATGAGCCATCATAGCCACCATTAACATCGTCAAATTGCATAGGATTTCCATAGCTAACCTCTGGAATAGTGTCTTCATCTTCCTCATCATAGCCAACCATCGAAATGGCGTCATCACCTTCCTCATCAAAGATAGGTGGGCCATCATAACCACTAATCTCCTCGTCAAAGTATGGAGGTTCTTCATAGCCAATCTCCGGTGTAGTGTCATTGTTTTCTTCATAAAAAATTGGTGGTCCATCGTAACCACCATCTTCCTCATTTGACAAAATATGTGGGGATGGATAAAAATCGAAACCACATCCACCACGATAGTTCCAACCACTGCCTCCGTTGCCTGTCTCGCGCACTCGATCATGGTCGGTTGTGAGTTGGACGGTGATGATGTCGAAAATTTCTTGCTGCTGGATGCGGAACGTGATTATCCGTTGTGTCAACAAGTCGATCTGTTGACGGATCTGTGCGATGTCGTTCATGCGTTGTGGATCATGTCGGACATGGTTGAAGCGTAGCACAGTCTCTAAATAGCAAATCGATGCGGATGAAGTTTAACGAGAACAAAGAACGCACACAAAGTAATCTTAAATACGTGAAGAACGTAAATAAGCTTTGGAAAAGAGATAAATCTCAAAACTTAATAATATTCAACCTCCCTAAAAATAATAAACTAGCAAGTATTTATAGGATTAATATAAAACTCCTAACTCGACTAGGAAACATTAAAGATAAACTAAAATAGAAGAATCCTAAACAAATAAATCACTTCCTAAAATATAAGATATTGTGAAATCCTAAAAGATAATAAAACATGATACCGTATCTTTATCAATGTCTCCATCAAAGTGGTATAGTTAACAAAATTGTATAAGCAATGGAAATATTTGAAAAACAATCCAAAGCTTTTACAATTTCAAGAACTTCAATAGCTGATTTAGTTTCTTTTGTTAATTTGCAGCACTTGCAATTCAGAAAATAAATCACCAGCATCAATGCCAGACTTTTCATTATGTTATAGAGCAACTTGAAGATTAACACAACACTCATACAATCTATTCTCATCCATTGAAATCAACTTCTTAGGATTAAACAAAAAACCAAAAATATTTTCAAAGACATTCAATTGTTCAAATTTGCTCTTTAAAGATGAAAAAGCGAAATTAACTACAATAAGAAAATAATTAATCCTAAAAAAGGCTTCGCTGATGATTTTGATATCTCTTCATTTGCTATTTTCATCAAATTGTTTCTTCTCATGAATTGTACTTTTTTTTTACGTAAATCACGATCAATTATCATCCTAGATGTATGCAATCTATTTAGTTGATGCTATAGCAAACTGAAAACATTCCTCCCTATAATTCGCTGAAATCGCAATCGACAATTGGAGAGAATGTTTTTTCAGTTGAAGTTTGAGAGGAGAAGAAGGCGAAGAAAAAGGAGAAGTCAAAAAGTTAGTAGGGGCATGGAAGAGAGATAAAATCTTTAGTCTTTTATTGGGATCATAATTCTTAAAGAAAAAAAATCTTTTATATACATTTTTTAATTAAAGAAAAATACCTTGTTCTTGAGTAGAAACAGAATACGAAAGAAAAATACTTCTTTTATTTTGAATTTTGAAGTTAAATTAATTTCTTTAGTCCAATTTTTAAAGCAAAAGGCCATTTGTTATTTTTAAATTTTTTAGTTTTTTTGGGGCCCTAGATATATGTTTTTTAATAAAACATGTATACTCATATAAGGCCTATGTAAAATTGGGCCCCCTCAAAATCAGGGGCTCTAGGCGGTCACCCTCAGTGACTGCCCGGGCCGGCTCTGGCAAAAGATATTTTAGAAACCCACATGATATTTTTAGAAATATTACAATTACCCTCTTAAGTTAGGACAAAATAAAACTTCAATTTAGTTTTTGTAATTTTTGAAAACATCTGGATTGTTTGTAATTAGCCCGAGGTTGGTTTTGTAATTATCCCTATTATGTACGCCCAAAAATCAATATTTCCACTAATGCAAAATTCAGATAAAAGAAATAATAAAGTACACTCTCTAGAAGTATAATATAATATCAATAGTTGAAAATAAAAATTTGTTTTAACCTAAAAATATGGGAAGAAAAGAGTAATCTGCTGAAAAGAGAGGAAAAATAGAGGCGTCCTGGGAAGTACATTATTAATGTTGCCAAATGAAAACGCGATTATTATTCCACCAAGTGAAATCGCATAGTTGAAAAAAACCCTCAGCCCTCCGTCTGAAACTCCACTACTCTCGCCACCAGCAGCGTCTCTATCGGCCGCCGCCACGCCGCCCATCGGTTGAATTTATTAACCGTCTACACTCGCTTCCAAGCACACAGCGCACCACACGGAGAGAGACACAGCTTAAATCCTGAAGCCTAATTGCTGAAAATCTGTGTCAAGTAATCTTCGACATGTAAGTGATTATTGTCTTTTTTACCTTTTAGTTTAATTGTTTGAAACTAATATTGATTGTTTGCATCTCGCCGACTTCTATTGATATTAATTCGTTCCCACGCGATTGTGGATGAGGGTAGGGATCATCAATTGTTGTTTGAAACTTTTTATATGATTTCCTCATGGAAAGTTTGGGAAAACTCAGACTATGAATCCTGAATGTGTAGAAACAAAGCCCTGTTGCTTTTCCCGCCCTTTCTTAAACTACATCCTAAATTTTGCTGCCTTTTTTTTAAAATCTATGGAATCAAGTTATTTGTTTTATATATACATGCATTACTTTCAATATTCTTTTTATGTCCACTTTGATTAATTCCATTTTCATGATAGTTGCAGAATAGAAGTGAAAATTTGAGGTAACACTGGGTCTAAATGGTTTCATGTGGTGTGATCAAACCATTGATTTGAAGTGTTTGTGCCTCTGTTTGGGTTGTTATGTATTTATGTTTGGTCTATGGAATATACACTCAAAGGGCTTTCTGCTTTGACGATGAAGTACCGTGTATTATAACTTCCAGATGGTACTAGCCACTATTTTATTTTTCCGTGTTACTGTTTTGCAGAAGAAGAGAGCAAATTTGAAGTAATAGCAAGGCATGAAAGGAGGCAGGAAGAATCTCAAGAGAGCAGTTAACGAAGAGATGATGACTCTTCAAGAAGGTCAAAGCATAATGCAGGTTGTGGATCTGAGGGGCTCTAATCTTATCGAGGTATAAACTTTTATTTGGCTGTCCTTAGCATTCTCAGATTGAAGGTTATTGTAATGCTTGTAATTCTGTTTCTGAAGGTAATGGATGCAAAAGGACAGAAATTAATAGCAATCTTTCCGGCCAAATTCCAGAAAAGCATGTGGATTAAACGAGGTGTGTGTATTTATAAATTTTGAGATATTTAAGCTTCCATCATCAATGCAAATAGCTTGTTTCTATGGCCCAAATAGGTTTCTAATTCAATCCTGAAATGTCTAAGCTATTTCCAGAAGTTCGTTATTTTTTCTTGAGGCAACGGTTATGACCAACTGCTTTATATGATGGGAATTTTTCATTTCCTCTGATTTTATACAAATAGGGAACTTCATTGTGGTAGATGAAAGTGGGAGAGAAGAGGCGGTTGAATCTGGTAGAAAGGTGGCAGGCATGGTTACACAAGTACTTTACCATGAGCAAGTTCGTATACTTCAAAAATCTTCAGAATGGTGTGTGCTAGTCTTTTGGCTAATATCTATTGCTTCTCCTTTGTGTCTTTGTTTTGTGAACTGCAACATAATATTCAATGTTAATTATATAAAATACCCCTGAAGTTTAGTCTAATTATAAAAAAAAAAAAGTTATCTTTCAAAATTATAAATACCCCCTTGATATTTGTTTCTTTTTTACAAATTGTACTCTCAAATCTCAATAAGGGATACTTGTTAAGAAAATAAAAATTTCAAGGAGGTGTTTGTATAATACATTAAGGTTGCATTTGGATGGGAGGGTTTGAATTTAAGGAGAGGATTTGGGGGAGGGATTTCAAATGACTCCATCTAAGATGGGTTTGAAATCCTCCAAAATGACTCCAAGAATAGCTTCAAAGGATTTGAAATCCATTATAGAATGACTTCATCCAAACAATCTCAATAGATTTGTTATTATAGATTTAAAATCCTTAGCTCCAGATTCATCAATCCAAATGGAGCCTAAGGGTTATTTGTAATCTTGAAAGATGACTGGGTTTTTATTGTGAAGCCAAACCTCACTGGTATTTTTTTTAATTTTCCCTAATATTTAAGCAATTTTGTTTTCATCTCCGTGTTCTGCAACCTGCATTATGGTTTCCAACTCTTACTAGTGCTTATTGATGTCCTATGAACGCAGGCCGGAGATTTTCAAATCTGTGTCCCTAGAAAACTTAAAGCAAGGTTTAGATTCTTGTACTTCCCAACAAGATGATGAGGGTTCTAGTGATGATGATGGACTTCCACCTTTGGAAGCAAATACAAACAGACGAAATCCTCTTTTGTCGCGTTTGGATACAGAGTCTGAGTCAGATTCAGATACCGATAATGATTCCTAGTTCAAGTCATGTAGCAATTCGGTATTCTAAGCACACTCTTTTACAAGCACATGAAGAGAGGCGTAACCACTTCACATCACATGTCTTATTTTCTATCCTGTAGAATCTGTTTGTCTGAGATTTTGAGCATTGTAAGGATAGTGGATGATACATTTTCATATGCTATAAGACAACTACTTTTATTTTCTGACATGAAACGGTCTTTCTGCCTCATATGTAATCAAATCAAGGGTGTCCTATCCCAGAATTTTGGATGGGATTAAGCAAATTTGTCTCTGGATTCCAATGACATTATTTTATAAATCCTTCATTTGAAATTAGATTTATCTACTAAATTTCTTTATCTTCATTTTGTGAAGAAATTAAATACTGAATCAAAACTTCACATATCATATGAACTTTGGCAAGAGAAGTTCATTACAGTGCTTGCTGTGAGATTGTTTTCCTCCCTTCACTTTCCGAGCGAAATTCTCACTGAATGAGCGATTGTCTGTGGGGGATTTTTGTTCTTTTTTTTTTTAATTATTACTGTTAGGGCTATTGTTCATGGGTCCCACACATATTTTACCGTTCTTTTGTCCGAAAAGCCCAATTTTTGCACGAGCGAACGCCGAACAGTGCGTCCACTGTTGCTGATTTGGCAAAACGTCTGAAATGAGGAAACCCCTTCTTCATTAGCTACATACACTGAAGCTCGTTTCTACTAGAACAAGGGAAGAATGTCTCTCCAGTTAATATGCAGCAAAAGAATTATCAAACCTATTTCTTCTACCACAATAAACTATAAGGTACGACACAGCGCTGAACTCCCTCTGTTTTCCTTTGTTGTATTTTCCCATCGGTATTAAAACAAACTGTATGCTTTAATTTTTCATCAATGGGCCATATTTTTGCACTCTTTATCTCCATGTATCTGCATTTGTAAATGTAAAATTTGAACTTTAGGGTACTCAAACTTGTGTAAGTATAGACGTAAAAAAAAATAATTTGTGTAGCTATACGGGTGATGGGTTCTGGGCGTCGATGTTTTTATGCTTATTCATACTTCATAGGCGACTCTCAATTAATAATGTTAGCTGTTTTTTCTAGATCGTGCCCAAATCTCTGGGACGTCCTGATCTGCCTGAATAGTTGGGAATCTTTGTAGAATAAGAAAATGGAAAGTTGAGGTGAGTTCGCAAACTTGCATCTTTTCATTTGTAAATGCACTATTACAAATTAGATATATATATATATATATATATATATATAGGGATGAGATCTCGTGTGTAGCGCTCTTACCATGTGTGGCGGTGTGGACAAATCCCATCCCTACATCCTAAAAATCAATGGCTTAGATTAGCCCTTCAAAACACCATTTTATAATTAATTTTAATACCAAAAGGGCATTTCAGTAACCTACAAAAAAATGCTTAAATTAATACCATAATTAAGAACCTAAAATCAAGGGATCCTCTTGATTGCAATCTTGCCAAAACAAACTAAACGTTAATTTAGGAACAGAAACAGGCGTTCCCTATCATCTTCTTCATTCTTCCTCCATCCAAAATTCAGCAACCAGACCAATTTTGACGTCCCAAAAAACACAGAAAAGAAAACCTATAGTCGAAAAAAAAAGAGCACAAAAACCTTTCGAAAATGGGCGACGAGTTCGATGAATCACAACATGATGAAGTGTTGGCGGACAAGCCTGATGAAAGCTGGGTTTCAGACGCTTTTTTTCCTGGTATGTGTGTTTATGTTTGAAAAATCGCGCAATATCCTTATTCATCCTGTAGATGTTTTATTTAGAAATATGGAATCATAATTGATGGTTATGTTAGTGTAAAGAAATGTACAGAGATGTACACATTAGATATAAGATTGGTGTACACATATATTTAATATTGTGTACATGTAAGCATGCAGTATATGTTGTGGGATGGCTGGGGTGATGATGAATCTTTTATGTGAAATCGTTGTATACACATATTACAAAATATATGCCTGTATAGCAATGTTTGGTGTATAGATATTTATGTTTTTGTGTTAATTTAAAATGTGATATGTGTTTGAATGTTTATTTGAAGCTATACATTAACATATAAAGTTGTGTACAACAATCGGCAAACTTGTGTATTTGCAACATATTATGGTGTATATATACGAAAACTTTGGTGATTTAGAATGAGAACAAACAATGGTGTTCGAATAATTCTGTAGTAGTGTAAAAACATCTTATTTTCGTATACATATGCTTCAATATTGGTGTGATTAGTATAAACATTCAGTGTAAATTGTAAGATTTTTTATTTATGAAAATGTACGCTAATATTGAAACTATTGTGCATTTTGAAAAATATTTTTGTGTATACGTTTCACTTATTTGGTGTGCATATACTTTGCAGATACAAGTGATGAAACGTTCCAGCACGTCGAAATACTAGAGCGCCTGGTAATATCACCCGACAACACCAAATATTGGATACCTGAAGTTGAACAAGATAAAATACCGCGAGCGGGCATGCATTTTGCGAGTTGGGACAAGGGTGTGGAGTTTTATAGGCAATCCGTGCAAGCACGAAACTAAAGAGGAAGTGTGGAACGTGTGGCAAAATTGCATCTCACAACAGCCGAACATGTCCAGAACAACCTACATAATACAACTACACTTTTCCCAGCATTTTCAAATTTCGTAGAGTCCAAAAAATTGTTATCAGATTTGACTTATGTTAAATGAACATCATTTATATTGTAATTGAATGTCATTTATATTATAACTGAATGCCATTTATATTCTAGTTTTACACCATTTTTTTAGTCCATTTGACTTTAAATAAAAAAAATACCTTGTAACTAAACACTTTTATGTTGTAATCGCTTATCTTGATGATACACAACTTTTCAAAGGATTACGATGACTTCCAAATAGTAAAAATCGTTGTAGTGCTTCAACTAAAAATCGAAAAATATAGTAAATTTGTGGCATATTGTGGTGTATATATGAATACTTTGGTGGTTTATAAGCGGTAAATTATGGTGTACACATAATTATTTTATAGTATAATAAACTCTTGTTTTGGTATACATTGGTTTGACATTTCATGATAAGTGTGACATTGAAGTACATTGTTACATTGAGTTCCAAAATAAAAAGTAATTATAGTACTTGAACACAAAGCGACTTAATAATTATGCATACACACGATTCGTTAAAACATCAACTCGATAAATCTCCTGGAAGTTCTTCAATGTTTATCCCCGAGGCTCGAATCCCATTTCAATAACCGCTCTTGTCTGATAATTATTGAGCTGAACCAATGCGCTCGATATAACATTGGGGACGGATCTGGTCCTCAGTTTGGGCAACGAATCTTTGAGTGCAGATTTTGGCTCTTTCTCCTCGGGTTAACGTCACTCGGACCCTCGTTCGGATCGGGGAGGGGTCTCTTCCTATTCCTCTTGCCATCTAACCTGTAATTTACAAAAGTTAAATAACACATCACATGACGTACATAATACGAAGATGGATAGAATATCAGGGCACAAAAACACAATACCTTGTGTACTTATATGCCAAATTTAACAAACAAAACACCAAAATATGAATGAAAAAACACAAAACTTCAGTCATTGTGCAAAATATGCACAACAAAATTGATTCATGAAAACCAAATGTAAACTTAATGTGTACTAGTGCAATAACACAATACCATGTGTACTTATATACCAAATTTTACAAAAAAAACACCAAAATATGAATGAAAAAAATACAAACTGCAGACATTGTGACAAAATATGCACAGCAAATTGATTATGTATATACCAAAAGCACAACAAAAATTGTCATGCTTGCGTAAGATTACACCAAAAATATGAATGAAAAAGACACAAATTGAGTAATGGATGGGTTATACAATTCGTTATCTATGTGTATACCATTTTGTCGTACATTTATACTATATAGATTGCAACCCATTACATTCAATGATATAATACCACATAACCAACTTAAAAAGTCGTGAGTAAAAAAGGCCATTATAAGAACCCTAAAAATTCAAACTAAAAAAATTGTGTCCTACAACTAGTCAACAAAAACTAAAGGAAAACCCATAAATAAACATCTTCAATTGATATAAAACATGTTGTCGAAGTTGGGTAAAAATCCTTCAGATCGTGCACTCTGACCAAAATAATCGAAAAAATAGAAGCGAGGCAAACCTTGATGTAGATTAACGAAGCTTTTTGGAGGTTCTATGCCCAACCGGATTTCGCCGTACATAGAGGAGTCCTCGCTCGATTTTTCAGAAAAACAATGGTGTTTCTGTTAGTTTGTGTGAAGGAATTTTGGAGGAGATGAAGTTATTGCAATCGTGTGATAGTGGGTTTGTGGGGGGGACGAAAACTTTGAGAATTTTGGGAGAAGCGGGAGATTTTTTTAGTGATTGAATCCCATAAAGATAGGAAATTGTGGGGAGTTACCAAAATTGGGCGTTACTTAATATTTATGATTTGTCTATTTTGCCCTTAAATGGGCATTTTGATTATAATTTTTTAAAAAAATCGAAAAAAAGGCCATTGGATTAAACATGTTAATGGCTAGATCTGTCCCATCCGCCACATATTAGGGGCCTTGCACATATGATCATATATATATATATATATATATATATATATATATATATAAAATCCGTATCCGAATCGAACAAGCTTAGAGTCCGACTCAATGATATTCTTCATAAGAAATCAATGAAATTAGTTTTATCCCAAGCATAGATCGAATAAAACACCTTTTATCACATACAAAATAATTATTAAAAACATGTTTTAATAAATATAACATGCTTATCAAATAAGCATCAAACGAATCAAAATTTGATAATGAAAATATAAACCGTGGCTCACGATACCCCGTAGGTTCACGTAGAGATTCTAATAATCGGCATTTTCGTTATCATGTGAGAATACAAATTTTGATTCCTAAGTGATGAAAGGAAATTACCCTGTAGAGTCTTATCCTTTTGGAGAAGATTGAGAGGGAACCAATTCTTGGATATATGGCAATCACATAAACTCCAAATGCTCGCCAATAGAGATTCGACGTCTCCCCTCTAACCGAGTCCACCTTTTGATTGTAGACACATGAATAAATCTTTCGCTAGTAAAATTTATTCCGTTCTTCAAAATGATAATTGAATAGACCTTTTAATCTCAAAATCAACTAGTGATAGGAGATTAATTGTTATAGAATAATAATAAAAAATTATTATCAATCATTATGAATATATATGAAGAGAATAGAAAAGAGATTGAAAAGAAAAACACAACACTTTGTTCAAAAAAAACTTCCGGCCGGAAACCTCTGCTTGCCCTTTTACTCTCTTTTCAACCTTTTTAAAAACTCAACTAATTTATTTAAAATTTTGATTTTTAAAATGAAAGAAATTAGTAATTAAAGAGCTAATTTCTTGGGAGATCCTTATCTCCCACAACTGTCCACTAAGTTGGTGGACTAGTGGTATAGTGCAAACATGTATTTGACCAATTCTTGAGATAACTCAAAATATTTCTATTATCTTTTAAATATATATATCCATGTGTATACATATATATTCGAAAATATATATACATAACAAATCTCATTTATTTATTATTATTATCTAGTTGACTTCTACAATTAGGCCCTCTAGATTACGATATGGGCTTGGACTTTAAAATCCAATTACTTCAACTAATTAATTAATCCTCAAAGGCCAAATTAATCAATACGAGTTGACTAATTAATATATTCTAATTATTTTGTTAGGCCTTCTAATCAAATTAGATTTAATTAGATAATCAAATTATTTAATTAAATATTTAATCCAACTATTGAATTAAATTAAAACCCTAATTAATTAATCTATATTAATTAAGCGTATTCAACTATTGAATTTATCAATTTGGAAATGTCAACAACCAAAATTATGTGTGACCGCACCCAGGTTCACGACTAACACTAACAACGAGGCTTACAACTTTTATAACTTTCGAATAACAATAATTTATTCTACTATATAATCACATTAATTAATATACTTGAAATCAACTCTTTAATTTCAAGAACCTACAAATCATGGTAACATCTAGCAAATATCATGATTACCTAGTATTAGATGAAATAGCAAGTAAACCTATTTCAATTGCAATTGCATACATGTACAATCCTTTCGACAACTAATTTCCGATTAAATCTTGGGCATGGAAATATCGACACCCAATTGATTTAATAAGCTGTGATTCCATTTCAAGTTTTAGTGATTTTTTATGAATGAAATTCATCGTGCGCAAGTCTTTGAATCACAAACTATGAAAACACAGAAATTCCTTGTCAAAAGACAAGTGTCGAATTCTATGTTGGCCCGCAGACAGACTCCATGTACATCGTCTGCAATACCCAAAATACCCCTTTTGTGATTGTCAATCAATCAAAAGTTAAATCAAAAGTATTGCGGGGATAGAGATAAAAATTTCATCGTACCTCAATACGAGGATTAATCATGTATTATTGTAATATGAAAATTCTAATTCGACAAACAAAGTTTCCATATAAGAATTTCCATTGGGTCATGTTCGGTGAACTTGTTCGCCAACAAGCACCGATGTATACATTTTCGTCTCAACGCTAATGTTAATGGAATATAACATTCTTGTCTCACGAGCATGCATCATATACACAAGTCTTACGGGGTTATGCAATGTCCTATCTTGAAAAACCCATTGTGCAGGAACTATTTTAATATCAAAGCCTTAAAGGGATTTCCATGATCGTCATCAAATGCGCAACCATGCCCCATAGCTTAAAATGATCTAAGGATTTTATATATTAGCAATTAAATAATAAATGCAAAATATAAGATAAAGAAAAATGCCTTTATATTAATATAATTCCCAATAAAATTATTTTTACAAATAGGATAAATACAATTTAATTGGAGTGCAGAAAGCACCCTCTTTGTAACATAAATTCTTTCCAATTTGGTACGATCTCTTGATGGGACGAGATCATCTATAAATTGGTATCGAGGTCCCTAAGCTTACTCACATTCGTAAAACAAATTCCATAATCGTGCGAGGAGAGCAAGAGCTTAGAAGAACTCTCGGAATCACGAAGAAATCAATTCTCAAGCATCGTCGAATAACTAGCAATGGTTGGAGGTAATTCGACTCAATTTCGCTTCCGCCTTCTCGTGTTGATTATGATTAGATTACGATTTTGTATTATGTAATTTATTTTAGAAGAGAAAGGAATGGACGGTAACCAATCACAGTCTCGAAAAAATCAATCACATCATTCATAATCATTATATTTTTATACATATCCATTCACTATCTACGGTTCTTTTTTTTTTTTTCCAAACAATTTGTTTACCATTATTCTCTCTTAAATAGACATGGACGTAGAGAAAGCTCCAGCAACTAATCCCTCATTATATTTTTAATTTTGGTCACAATTTTTTCCTGGTCCTTGCTAATTCTGTTGGGCTGGCTATATTCTCTTGAACACATATTGCGCTGTGAGCCTGAGGATTTTCTACCTGCGGGCCCGATATAAATAGCCATCCATACGCGCGACACGTGGCCCCTTCCATATTCACTATTTTGCGGAGGAGACTTTTTCTCAGCTCCGTGGAAACGACACCGTTTGATACTCTTCCATAACGAAACACTCCTCAGACGCAGACCTCCTCCTCAACAATGTCACTTCCCGTCGTACGGTCGTAGTCACTAATAAGAAATTCACAAACATGGAAAATACAAATTATTAAAAAAACTCAAAGTAAACTCACATTTAACTGACAGTTGCCCCATTCTAAACCCAATCCTCATTCTTCGCATACCAAAAATATATAAAAAATAAATAAAATAAATAAATGGCCGGAGTTTCAGTGGTAAGAGGCGCAGCATATGGCCGCTTACCTCTGATTCATTACTCTCAGGTTTGTTTACTCGTAATCGTTTTGTGTTTCTGTGTGGAATTGTTTATGAATTTATTGTATTCTTTTTCTGATTACATATGGTTACAGTTGCCTGTCTCTATAAGCATATCGACAAGGAAGCTCAAGTATGGTCCCAATAAGTTTTCTGTCTTTGCTCGATACTCGCAGTCGCAGGACCTCTTCACCGCCCGTCTTCAAGGTAATATGCCTAATTGATATGTGTGTAGTAGCGTGATTGTTTAACTGTTGTAGTGGGCTGAGAATTTTAATTGGAATTTAGTTTGGTTCACATATTCTTTTGTCTCTATTGATTATTGCAATATTCATGAACAGGGTTGATCAGAGTTTTCTGCTGTATAAGCATTAATGTTTTCATGTGTATAATATGGCGGTGTGGTGCCTAGAATGTCTGAGGATGCAATTTGCTATTTAACTATTTCAAAAATGGTCTTCATAATATTTAGTGAATAATTAAAGCTCATAAAGTCTCATATTGCCTCAGATAGTATTCAGAACTTGCCCAAACTTGTGGAGGATATTGTTCAGACATCCATAAATACTGGTCCTCGTGGACCTCTCAGACTAGCTCAAGGTATCCAAGCAGTTATTGGTGTTGGAAGCGAGTGGCTGGCTGATGCTTCTAAGGTGATGTTATCAGTTTTTCTTTTAATTGAGAATGTATTTTTGTTGCGTCTTTGTGCCATCTACAGTTTTCTTGTTCATTGGTTGGAGTTAACTACTCGTTTACTTGGATACCATACTGCATTTGATAAAAGGAGCGTTGAAGTATATTGATGATTAGCAAAAGCATGTCTTGTCGGATTCATTATGCTTAGTCCATTTGTTTCTCCGGTGATTTACCCCTTATCTGTAAAACCTGTGGTCACCAGACTATCTATGTTATTGATTAAAAAAAAGTTCATTTTTCAAATGGGAATATCTTAGCCGATCCTTGTTTTGTCACACGATTCCTTCATTTCCTATGGACATCCTTATCTATGCAATTTAGTAGGAACCTCATGCATGGATCTTTCTGAGTCTGGCTATTGATGAACACTTTGCTCAGGTCGATTTTATAATTATCATCTAATTGCTCTTTAATTAAACCACGGATTATCACATGAGTTCTGATGCACCGTAACCTCTTTAGACAGCAAATTCATCTGGTGGATTAGCAGCTGAGTTGCAGCTTGGATTATTATCACCCCTCTATTTGAGGAAATTGTTTGAACGCTTGGGGGCAACTTATGTTAAATTAGGTCAGGTAAGTAAAGAAAAATTCTTGCATATTGTTTTCCTATTTGTTTGTTTGTGTCCGTCTCTGTCTCACTGTCCCTTTTCTGTTTTTTTTTTTTTGTGCTATGCAAAATGATGGTAAAATTCTATTGCCAAAATGATAAAGTCAACCAACTTTTCCCCTCTCTTTGACAAGCTATAAACTATAGAATCCTTATTACACTTTAGTTTTTCATGTCACTGATCACCAGATTGGTTACTGGGTGAACGTTGATGTATCTTTTGTTGCTTTATATGCTTATTCTTTTCCCTGTCTTTTCTTAATCATCTCATACATGATATATAAGGTCACTTATGCCTCCTTCAATTCTGAATAATCAGTTCATAGCATCTGCACCAACATTATTTCCTCCAGAGTATGTCCAGGAGTTCCAGTACTGTTTTGACAGAGCTCCTTCAGTTCCCTTCCAAGAAATTCAAGCAATCTTGCGTGAGGAGTTTGGCAAGCCCATTGATACTGTCTTTGAGTACGTGGATCCAACACCTATAGCTTCTGCTTCCATAGCACAGGTTTGTATCATTGTGTTTCTTTTTTGATTACCTCCATTGTGTAGTATAGTATGTTGATGTGTTAATTAGCCAATGTAGTGAATATAAAAAATGTCTTCAACAGTTGAATATTTTGATTTTCAGGTGCATGGTGCTAGGATAAGGGGCACTCAAGAGGAGGTAGTTATAAAGGTGCTAAAACCAGGAATAGAAGATATCTTGGTGGCAGATTTGAACTTTGTGTATATTGTTGCGCGCATCTTGGAATTTTTGAGTCCTGACCTAAGCCGAGCATCTCTGGTACGGTGTGGCATTGCCATAAATGGATCTATATTTTCCTTTAAACACAACTCCATGTTTTTTATGACTAATGCTTATTTTTAATGAGCTCAGTGACTTTCTGAATGATGTCTCTAATCATAAAAGAATCTGAGATGTATTTTATCGTTGTATCTCTTAATCATTAAAACTGGACACAAGCTGGACGATCATGTTTTATTCAGTGGATGCTCACGAATTCCTTGCATCTGCCTGCACTTCTTTATTGTCCATTTGTCCTCCTGTTTCTTCCTTACACATTTCTTTTTCTTTTTATATCTTGAGACTGCAATATAAAGAAAAATTCAACGCACGTCATTTGACGGATAAGTTAGGCCTTAATATGCAGAGTCTGTTTTTTCTCCTTCACCTCTTCTTTATCTTCAGAGCGTCGGGCTCCATTGAAGCATACAAGCATTTTGTTTTGAATCTTCTGTTTTCTTCTGTTTTTCAGAATTTTGTCAATTAGGTCTTGCGAAGTCGAAATTCCTGAATACGTTATCTGTGTAAAATATGTTATATGTGATGCAACAAGTTTTCCTTTGTTCAATTTTCTGATATGTGTGTTTCTTTTAGTTTTGATGAATTATACTGCCCAAAGTTTTCCTCTAATACAAAATTGCGATGGTAGGTTGCTATAGTCAAAGATATAAGGGAGTCAATGCTTGAAGAAGTTGACTTTAAGAAGGAGGCTATAAATGTTGAGTCTTTTAGGAGATATTTGGAAGCTATGGGGCTCACAAGGCAAGCTACGGCTCCAAAAGTATACCAAGAGTACAGTACTAGGCGGGTTCTGACAATGGAAAGGCTTTATGGAGTCCCTCTCACAGATTTGAACTCCATAAACACACTTGTTCCAAATCCCGAGACTAGTCTCATAACTGCCTTAAATGTCTGGTGGGACTCAAAAGTCATAGCTTGAACTTAATAGCAGAGATATTTATTCTGTCTTGTTACAGAACCATCTGATATATATGTATTTGTACATATATTTTTGTAGGTTTGGTAGCTTGCTTGCATGCGAATCCTTTCATGCAGACGTACATGCAGGCAATCTGTGGTTACTGCGTGATGGCCGCATTGGGTTCCTTGACTTTGGTATGTATGTTGCTATTTCATGTATGTGCTTTTATTTAATAATTCTTTGTAGCATCCCCCACTCAAAAAAAAAAAAAAAAAAAAAAGTTCTTTGTAGCAATTCTAGTTGACTTGGAATCTGTCACCTGTATGTTTATGATCATGTCGTATTTTTTTGATCGATTATCATCCGTTCGCCCCTTTCCCTCTCTGATCTTTTTGATATTTTTGCTGATGGATGCCACCCCCTTCAAAGAGGTTACTAGAAGCTTCTTATTTGCTAAAAAATAATGCTTAGAGTTCCTTCTTTGTGCTCTTACTATAGTTAACACAATAAAACTTTATTGCCTTTGAAGGTTTAATGTTGACCATTTGAAAGACTTAGGTTTGATGCATGAAGCCTCTTTTACCTAAATGTGAAATTTTAATATAAATTCTATCATCAACTATATATTACCATAGGCATGCATGATCATTAACTAGCTCATGTGTACTACCATACCAACTTGTTAATTTGTCAAAGAACTTATCCGCTCCTAGATTTCCTCTCCAGTGTCAAAAGCTTTGAGACAATGTGAGTATTTGGACCACTCGGATTTTATTTCTTTCACATACATCCTTGTAGGTGTCAAGTATTATGGTTTAATCTATCATTTAGAAACTACTTTCTTTATTTCATATTGTGTAAGAATTATCATTGTTTAAGTTTCGTGGGAATCAATTTTAAAATCAAGCTGCATTATCTCATATAGAAAGTGAAAATATGTCTTTGCATCTGAAGAATAAGATTTGAGCAGTGTAATTGAAAATGATTCTTAATTTCGTTTACTAGTCTGAAGTTAGACCGTTGGACAGAATCCCCATATCTTATTAGAGGCTCTCTGAAGTACCATACACAGCTATGGTAATTGATGTTTGTGCTATTCATTGGGCTCCACTATCAAAACACCTTAAACTATCCCCAAATCCTTTATGTTTTCCTTAAATTAGATGAAATTGCTGTCCTTATAATTTTTCAATTGATTTACCTTATAGCCTTTGATAACTGGATTATCAGTAAATGTTGTGACATTTTCCAATCCGACTAATGAGGTATAAACACAATATAAATTGCCACACAGGAATTGTTGGGCGGATTTCTCCAAAAACATGGGGTGCCATGGAAATATTTCTATGGCATCACTAGCGACTGAAGAATATGAGTCCATGGCTTCTTCCTTGATCGATATGGGTGCTACAAGCCAAAATGTAGACTCTAAGGCGTTTGCAAGAGATCTGGAAAAGATATTTTCCTCCATACAGGCAAGCTGTTTATGTTGCACTATGCCTTTTATCTTATAGAACATCAGATGCAGAACTCCATTCCGCTTGTTCTACTTTTGATATACCATTCATAATTAATTAATATACTCTTTTGAATTATGAATTGAGAAATGAAGAATTAGGCATCTCATGAAAGAACCATTTTTTAGCAATTTTGAATATTTTTACATTATTTATTGGTGGTCACTATCGACAAAGTTAACTATTAATTGAAGAAACTGCCTTTTACTAACATATGCAGGTGAATTTGAGTTATTAATTGAACTGCATAGGTCCCCCAAATATCAAGCATAAGGAGGATAGGTTGATATTATAGCTTTTTGGTTTCCAACAAGCTGAACATTGAAATCGGACAAAAGGAATAGGTTTCACTCCTTTATCCTTTGATATGTTTGACTGCCTCACCTGGGATATCTACTAAATTGCTGCCTTCTGAAAATTATCACTTGAGAAATCCATCACTCCTCCAGATACATTGTCTTAAAAGGGAAAAATGGATGAAGTGAGATAACCAAATGAAAATTCAGTAGGCATCACTGGACATCAATATGGTTTATGATGGAGAATATATTGCGTTGATCTTAGTCTTCACTTTTTAACTCATGATATCTGACGTGTCAGCGCAGGATCTTGACACCGAAATCATTGTTGCTGCAGCCAGGGAACCAAGTATGAATGCAACTGCAGTTGCTGCCAATGTTGTTGTGGACGAGAGACAAATGAATGCACTATTTCTTGATGTGGTAAGATGTTCTATATCCCACCTAAGCAAGCTTTCTTGTGCAGACACTTAAAGAGTTCATGATTATATAATTTATGTTTGAGCAATTTTTCATGAGGCCTGATGCTTGTTGCTCCCCATTAGGCTTCTATGGTTAGCTATTCTACTCTAAGTTTAGGTTCTACTTTGGTGGTTCAAACATCAGAACATTAACAACTGACATATAATATTGGGTTATTACAAAAAAAAAAAAAAAAAACCAGCTATCTTTCAAAGTAACAAATACACCCTTGATGTTTTTGTTAACAAATTACACCCTCAATTGGGGTGCATATGTTGGACTCAGTCACTCAGCTACGAACATATAGCACTATCATTTTAGCTTTGGTATGCATTTTTCCAACCAATGTTCATATGTTGCCAAAATATTCAGGATGAATTCTTATCAGGATCTAATATTAGAGCTTGTAAAATTACCATGTCCTCAGACCTTCACAACGCATAGAATATGAGGTCGAATTTCATTGGGGCTGCCTCCTTTATGTTAATTTGCATTATTTCTCATATACATTGTATTGGGACAAACATTGTATCTATTCATGCCTGCTTTTATTTCTGATTCATGCTCTCTTTTTGTTAAATAGGTTCGAGTTAGTGAATCGTACGGTCTGAGATTCCCTCGGGAGTTTGCACTTCTTATGAAGCAACTACTTTACTTTGACCGATACACACGATTATTGGCTCCCAATTTGAACATGCTGCGGGATCAGAGGATAAATGTTGTTTCAAATCAAAGAAGCAGAAACATTTACCAGTGAGGTTGATTTTGAAAATTAACACTGGCAATGTAATTTTACTGGAAATGTTTTTTCTTAAAGTTCATTTACTCCTGTTCATTAAGCAATTGTTCCCCTTAAATCTCTTTAGTGTATACTTGAAAGCAATGTATACTGTACATAAACAACGAAAATGCTGATGTAATAATCCTGTCAGCTTCTGGTCCCTTGTTGTCCCCTTACAATGAGTCAGATTTCTTTTAAGTTTTCCGGCATATATTCTCCATGCAGCAGCTCACAAGGGATCCAGGAATATTATAAACTTGAGTTTATTTATTTTATCATCTGCAGATCCTTTGACTTTGTCAAAAAAATAAAGGGATAATTACAAAAACCGCCCCTGAGATTTGGGACAATCACAAAAATTAAACAAAAAAACAACAAACGTTTGATTATGCCTTAAATGTAAGGAGGTGTAATATTTTTGCAAATGTAAAGGAAATGTTTGAAATGTTTTTGCTTATGATGGAAATAAAGTGTAATACATAATCAAACATTAAGGGGATTTTTGTTTTCAATAACATCTGTTTTTTTTTTTATTTGAGCTCAAACTTCAGGGGTGGTTTTTGTAATTATCCCAAAAATAAAATAAATAATTTAATAATACAATTATACAAGAGTATTCATGGGCTGATATCTACATGTACAAACAATCAACTCCAACATTCACTTAGAGACTTAAAGAGTAGACTGAGAAATTTTGTAACATGGGTGATGGGACACATATTCTATGTTTGATCACTAGATAAGAAATATTAACATGAACCGCCTTCGTCGAAGCAGTCACTAGACCATTAAACACTACTAAACAGCGTCAACAACAAAATCTGCACTGGAAAAGCAGATAAAATTTGCAGAATAATAGCAAAGCATCACGTATTTAATACAAGTTTACAATCTCACCATCATTGTCTAAACATTAATTAACCAAAACAAGTACGATGAATATCACCGAGCCAATAGCAGCAATGAGATTCAAGATGCTGCAAGCTTACGTAAAACATTAAATCCAAAAGCATATTGCTCCACTGGAAACAACCAACAGAAAGTATTATCTAAAAACATAAACATCAAGTTCATATAAAAGACTACCAATCTATGATACCATAGCTGTGGGGCGCTTACGCATAACATACGCACCTCGCAGTTCTTCATACGCGCATCTGAAATAGTCGATTGAAACACACAGCTGTCTTATAGCCTCCCTTTTTCCTCAGCCATATCAGAGATCAAAACTGCCTGCATTTTTAACTCTTTCTCTAACTCATCAATTCTTGATTTTAATTCAGCTGTTAGCTTATTTGCACAATCAGATTCTGCACTCAGCCGCTTGTTTTCAAAATGTAACTCGTGCAGATTTTGCTCCAAATGTCGAACCTGATCATCACTGCAACTTATATCAGCATTGAGTGTCTGTAACTTGGCATTAACTTCATCCTTCTCAGCCATTACCATGTCGTACTTTAGTTTCAGCTCGTCAAGATTTTCATTTAGAGTATTTACTTGCACATTTTTCTCAGATAGCTCTACCCTTACATGCGCAATATCAACTTGCCAACTGATTTTCAAGGCTTCTTGTTTCCTTTGCATCTCGACTTTCTCAGCTTCAGCATTTCTTGTTCTCATCGGATAACAATTCACATTGCGTTTGCAGTTCTTTGGTTCTTGCCTCATGAAAAATCAAACGTTCGGACAATTTAGAAACAGTGGATTCGAACTGCCATTTGTCCAAAGCGAAATTTTCTGAAGCATCTTGGAGTTCAGCATTCAGTTTCTGTATCTCAAGATCACGATTTGATAACTCTGCTGTGTAATTTATTACACACTCCTGCAATTCCTGTACTTGCTTCTTCTCTGACTCAAGTTCGTCTTCCAAATCAACTATTCTCCTTTGCAGCATCAGAGATTTCTCGTTCTCCTTTTCGATTTCAGCCTCTTGCAACTTAATATGATTCTCTGCTGACAGAAGCTGGGCTTCTATACTACCCAATTTGACCATGACCGTTTCATTATTTTGTAATTCGCTCTTCAATTTGGCAATTTCTTCTTCAGCAGATAGAAGTTTTTCGTTAGAAACCTTTAGTTCTTTTTCGTAATCTGAGATTCGTCTCAGCAGCATTTCATATCCCCAAATCCTCCTACTTTTATGGGGTCATATGTGTGCTCTTGCTCAGTCTGGTCAACCACTCCTTCCATCTCTGAAATCCCAGTTCCCATATTAACTATTTCATGTTTCAGCATTTTCCCAGAAGGAAGTGAACTTGAACGTTCATTAGCACATGAAATATAAGTTTCTGAATCAGAATCCGATGACAATAATGAAAATTCAGAGCCTTCGTTTGGAGTTGTATCCGAAATTCCACCACCAGAACTTTGAGATAAATCAGAGCCAACTACTTGGCCTTCAACATTGTTCATTCTCAGTTTAACCATTGGAGTTAGGAAAGGAGGGGTAAGTTGAGGGTCGAATGTAGTTTTCTCGATATTCTTCATTTCACTTGGCGACTGGCTGTAACTACTCAATTCTCCTGTTAACTTATTGTAGTGGTCAGCAAGCAAATGGTGCGGTGGGATATTTCCTTGATACGAGCAATTAACTCAGGCTGCTTTGGATGATTACTATCAACCTTCTCTAATAGAAAATCACCATCATGTTCAATCAACTGCAGCATTTCTTTGACTCTCTGATCTATACCTGCAACAACGAAACTATTAATATTTCTGTTATGCAGCTAGTGTTGGTTTCTATTTGTTTATGGAAAATGACAAATGGTAACAATTCTCTTAAGCTTCATTTGGTTTGGTGGATTTGAAACTAAGGATTTGAATTTCAAAATAACAAATCGATTAAGCTTGTTTGGTGATCTCACTTTCAATGGATTTCAAATCATTAAACTCCTATGTTAAGCTATTTTTGAGTTATATTTGCAAATCCAATTAGCTATGTTAAGCTAATTGTTGTATTTGCAAACCCATTTTAAATGGAGTTATTTGAAATCATTTTCCCAATCCTCTACTCAAATCCAAATCCCACACAATCCAAATACAACCTTAGATATTATTTAGGTTGGATTTAATGAATATGCAGTGGTAATTCAACCACCATTCAGGAGTTGAGAAAACATCAATCTTGTTGTAAAAATACAAAAGAGATCGTAAGGTTTCTTTATATGCTTACCCTTGACATTTTCTGCAAGCCATTCAGAACTCCCCAGACAAGTTTGACCATTCCAACATGGTGTATCCAGCTTCGTCACCTCATTCTCCATCTTTACCTGTTTAAAAAGATCAAATATAAGTGAAGACTTAAGTGTATAAGATTATTAATGTAGCATCTATTGGCACCTTAAAGACAACAGTTCCAAGAGTCAATATTCCGTGAATTTATGAACTCGCACAGTTTCTCGAGCCAAGAATGAAACAACACAAAATCACTATAAGTTTAGGAAGAACAAAAGCCTGGAGTACTGTTAACTTTTGAAAACAAGACAACCAGTAATGCAGGGACCTGGTTCTTAAATCATCATTTATCAGGGAAAAAGAAGAAGTATAAAATGAGACCAACAATTAGCTGAACAAAATTCAGCCTATGTGATTTCTTTTTTCGATACAAGAAAAAATCACGCCGATAAATATATGAACTCCAGCTCAATCAGAATACACTGACTATAATGCACGTCTTTCATGTTCACCCTATGTTGGCTAATATTTTTGTTTCCTTGAGTTTTCAACTGGATCCACTACCAATAAATTTGAAAAACTCATAAGTTTTCATACTTTAAAACTTAGTAGAACGTCGCTAAAATTGATTTTCTATTTGTCACTTCTCAATTATACTCCAATTAGCTGCTCCTTAACCAATAATCTAGTCAGTAAACGCTCGGCGAGTACAGATCCAAAAAAAAAAAAAAAAAAAAACAAACAGAAAACTGGATAATCAAAATTGAGAGAATATATAATCCGAAACCAGATCAGCAAAATAGCAACAGAATATGGAGCAACAAACTACCATTGTTAGCTTTACAAAAACTTACACACAGACATAAACAGCTAGTAAAGCACCGAGAAAAACACAGATTACTCAACAATAACACTAGAACACGGATCATAACACAATTACTTCAATTATCAATTCTACATTAACAAAACAGAGTGGCCTCTGAATTCACCTGTAAATACAGATTTTGAGGCACCAACGGAGAAAAGCTAAACGAAATTATACACTCTGTAGCCTAAAAAGCAGATTTGGAAAAATGAAGAATGAATTGCAGAGAGAGAGAGAGGGTTTGGAGGTTAAACAAAAACAAGAGGAAAAAGATAGAGAAGAAAAAGAGTGGCCTCACCGCACAGATGACAACAATGACTCGGCACTCAAAAGAATGAGAGAGAAATTAATAATAGTAACATCAATCCCAATTCTGGGGCCATGTTTCCCGCCTCCAACGTTCAAAATTATCCCCATTTCCAATTTAAACTTTTTCTAAAGAAAAAAAGACGAATATTCTTCTGTTTTTGGGGTTTTGTTTTTCCATTAATAACAATTATACTTTTAAATAATTATTATTATTGGCAAACCTTTGAAAAATCATTCAATAAGTCGCTTAAGCTAGAAAAATGCAGACTATATTATATTATATTACATTATAACACTCGTGTATTACACGGAATTTGTCCAAAGATAAAATTTTAGTGTCACAAATTTAAAAGATAGCGTAGATTGAATACTTGATTTTTTGGTTATTTGTTATCTCTTAAATTTGCTATATTTTAAATTTAAAAATATATATTATGAACTAATAGATTATTTTTCAATAAAAATATATTTGGATAGATTTGATCAGCAACGACTTTTCGAAACTAATTGTGAGCAAATTCTTTATTTATGGAATTATATTTTATCTTTAAATATCTTGATTAAATTTGTTATCTTTTAGTTTTGCACTTTGGGTTGCCATATACAGGGGTGTCCCTAGGGCATCACAGGTGATACCGCCGCACATGGCTCCCCATCGGCAAGGGCCCCATAGGTTTTTTTTTTTTTTTTGTATATGTATATATATTGACTATATATTTAGAAAGGTTGATATAAATAACAAAACAAGTAAGATGGCATAGTGGCTTAGAATTTATTTTTAATCTTGAAGGTCTTGTGTTTGGGTTGTGACAACTGCAAAGTTAAATTTATATTCCCCTTTTTCCTATCTCTTAACTTTTGTTTTTGCAAAACAAACACACAGTCAAAGTTAATTCATGATTTCTTTGAATGGAGATACGATTTAACTTTGTAAAATAAAAAAGTCATTTTAATTTTGCATTGTCTTTATTTCAATTGAGAATGAATTTCTAGAAAAAATAATTGATTATGAAAGATTGATTGATAACTTGCAGTAAAATTGCAAAAATATCATTTTTTCATAGCTAATTCATTAATAATTCTTTTTGTCTTTTCTCTATGGTAAGTTATTGTTGGGAAATTTATTTAATAGATTTTGATGATACTATGTAAAACTTAAATTAGGAAGTTGGCACCCCAAGTCTACTGTAAATCAACTTTGTAATAGACAGGGTTTTATAAGCTGAGTCGAAGGCAGCCAAGTTGGAGAATGCAGGACTCGACTGGAGATCGAAGGGAAGAATCAGCTGTGCAGCAGCTGAGTGAAGTGAAGACTAGTCTCAGTCAAGTGCTTAGAAGGTTGTTTCTGTTAGCTGACAGACAGTTAAGTCATTCATAAATGATTGGAGCTGACACAAGACAAAGGGGTAAAACAACTGCCAAGTCAAAGTCAACTGTGATGGATCCATTGCACACAAGTCAATGATATTACTTATTATAGTAATACCTCCATACCGCAGTGCCTAAAGTGCTCATCCCATAAGCATGCAAATAGAATAAACCAATGGGAAGCACTGAGAATGTCAGAACCTGAAAAGCTGTAGAGTTCAATTAAATGAGGATATGTCACCATCACCTGCTGCAGATCAAGAAAAAACAAGCCAATGACCAAAAAATGGAGTTTGAAAATGCATCTATCTCTTCAACAGATACATTTTTGAACTGCCACTATAAAAAGCTGATGATTTTAAGAGCGAAAATACTTATGCAATCTGAGACACACAAGAGCAATCAAACAATCAAAGCATAAACTCTCTCAAGCATTCAAATCATCTCCTCAAGCTTAAACTCGATATAAATCAATCCAACACATTCAGTGAAGGAAAGACAACTTAAATTTGTTAAAGAGGAAAAACTTGTTTCAAAGAACAAGGGGTTTGCACTCCAAGGTTGAAGGAGGTGTAGTAAGGTTCTAGATCGAACCAGAGGCTTTAAACTCATTGGAGGGTTGTGTGAACAAATCCAAGAGTTTGAAGGAGCTGAAGTAGTAGGACAACCGTCTTGTGAAGAATCTGAGTCCAAGGAGAAGCCAACTGTGTGATCAAGGCTATCTCGGACTGCCATCCTTTTGTAACAAAGTTAACGTTACTTAGTGGATACCTCCAGGGGTTGGAGAAGAGTGGATTAGAAGAATTACCCCATCCTCGAACCACTATAAAATTGTATGTGTCCCTTACATTCATCACACTTTAATTTCTGCATATTATTATTGTTATTTGTTAATTTGCTAAGTCAGCTGATAATAACTAAACTTAAACAAGTGTTAAAAAATATATTTCAAACTAAGGGTGAAAGTTTTCGCCGTAAAAACCAAGTCTACTGATATTTAGAAGAGTTAATCGAATCAAATTTTGAGTTATACTATCAATGACTCGGTCAGTGCGTTGAGTGGCTAACTCTGATGTGTAAGTAAACTAAGTTGTCCACCAAGGACCCAACTGACTTGAGTCTACTCTGAATTTAAAAAGGACAAAAATAAAAAATTAGGTAAAATCTACTGAACCCCCCTCTAGACTTTACTTATCACCCGTTGGAACTAGTGGTATCAGGGCGGTTGGTTCATTGAGCCTTCCGCGCTGGTTACTGAACTAGATCTCATTCTTTTCAAATGATACAACACTTGCAGTTTTTAAAGCTTTTCTTGTAAAGTAAGTTATTATCATGGAAGCAAATCTAACTCGCATTCCTATGTTTATTGTGGAGGAATTTGATGATTGGAAAATACAGATGCATGCACATCTTTCAGCCTTACACGATGAGATGTGGTTCGTCATTGAGGATATGCCACTACAAATATTAAAAGTCAATACAGTTGTAAGAAGAGTTGCTCCTGCTGAAGGAGAAGATGATGCACCTGTTGAACCAAGACCAACAATGGTAGAAAAGCCACGACGCGAATGGAGCAATGAGGATAGAGAAAGATACAACTTGGATAATGTTGCCATGGATATTTTGTATAAAACTCTCAATAAAGCCATGTTCAACAAAGTGAAAATCTTGTAGAATAGCTAAAGAAATGTGGGAGAAACTCACTTTAATTTGTGAAGGATCTGATTAAATTAAAAAGAATAAGTTAATTGTTGTTGTACAAAAGTTTGAAAACTTTAAAATGCTTACAGGTGAACGTCTGGATCAGCTAGATGCCAGATTCATAGAGATAACCAATGAGCTCTCAACTCTAGGCAATGATTATACACAAAAGAAAATGTGTATGAAAATTCTCAGGTCACTCCCAATTGAGTGGGAAATAAAGGATCAGGCTTTGAGATATTCAATGAAACTCACAAGAACATCCAACCATGAGTTGTTCTCAGACCTTAAAGCTTATGAATTCGAGTTTAGAAGAAAGGATCAAGAAGAGACATTTGTACCAAAGACAACTGCACTAATGGCTGGAGAATCCAAAAGAGTTGAATCCAAAGAAGCCATTAACCAGGAGGAGATTGCCCTAATGGTAAAAAGATTCAACAAGTTCTTCAATAAGAACTATAAAAGAAACAAGGGTAAATCATACAGGAGACACTCAGCACCTTCCAAAGCAAGGGAAGATAGACCACCCAGAGAGTTGACCATCAAAGGACTGAAAATCAGAGAGCTGAAAGAACTGACTTCCAGAAAGTTGAAAACATATATTGGAATTGCAGACAACCAGGATATTTTGCTATTGACTGTCCCCTAACCACCAATCAACAAATACAGAAATGAGAAGGAAAGAAAAGTCTTCAGATAGAGAAAACAAGAAAAGAAGAAAGCCATGTTGGCTACTGAAGCTGCTGACACAACTAAGTGCAAAGAACCAACTGAGTCAGATAGTAGTGAAGCTGATTACTCCTCGGACACTTAAGAAGAGGCTTTGACATGCCTCATGGCCAAATAACATGAAGATGAGGTACATTCTAATTCATCTCATTCTAATTCCGATGATAGTGATAGTGACACAAACACTTCATCACACACTGATCTTTATGATTCATTAGGCAAAATGATGAAAGACTTTGAGCACGTTAAACCCCCTCACACACTTTTAAATGAGAAAAACTGTAAGTCCAAGCGGCTACGATAATCTAGAGGGGGTGAATAGATTATCTCCATCTTTTCGATTTTACCCTTTTTTCGAACCGAAAGCTCAAAGACAATAATAAAGGTGTGGAATGTAAACAACACACGTCGATTTATAGAGGTTCAACCCACCTAGGGCCTAATCCTCTACCACCCCAAAGATATCCAGGGATGGATTTCAAAAAAGAAAAAAAGATTTTATTAATTACCAAAATTAATACAACATCAACTTACAACAACACCTTGAAGAGCACCACACTCTTCTTCAACACCACCTTTGAGATTACCACAATCTCTCTTGAAGATTACCACAATCTTCAATGGCACCTTGTGAAGATTACCACAATCTTCAATCTTGAAGAATACCAAATTCTTCAACACCTCAGCAAGAAGATTACGGCCACGATCTTCTCACACCTAACACCTAGATCACCCAAGTGTGTTCTTACCTCAAGAACACTCACAAGGATATCTTGTGTTGAATGATAACCCAAAAATTCAATATTACAACTAGATAAAGAATTATACAATTGAGTGCAAGTGTAATCAAGAATAGCCTAGACCTCAAGAATGTGAAAGTTATAAGCTAGGCAAATTACAACAAGAATAATGACAATATAAGACCAAGTGTTTGCTTGAGTATATCTTGTTGTGTTGTGTTGTTCTCTCTTGTAGTTGTGCTTCAAATCTTCCTCTATTTATAGGAGATGATTGATACTTGATAGGCTCCTCTTGGAATCTGATATCTACAAAAAAATAGCAATTAAAATCAAGATTATAGTTGTTAGAAATCAATCCCACAAATTAAGGAAAAACTGTCTGCTGCACAACGGTTAGAATTTTGCTGTCAAACATTAGGGCGACCGGTCGCGCACAAATAGACGTTTGAAAATAAGAATACACATTTAAACAGGGTGACCGGTCGATGAGGGATTCGACCAGTCGACCCCATGCCCGGTCGAGCAAGACCAAAAAACGAGTCCAGGAAGTTCATTTGTAAATTGCTCTCGGTGCACCGTCGACACCCCGGCCGACCGGTAGACGCCACCGGATCGACCATACCGGTCTACCACCCCGTTGACCGGTCAACCAGCCCTTTTTCAAGCAAATAGCTTATTCACATTTTTCACAACTTTCAGTGTACGGATGCCCTATAGGGCGACCGATTGGCCTCAAAACAAAAGTGTTGTCCAATTTTATATCGAAAATAAACTTCAAGAAATACTCCGAAAAATAGTAAAAACATTTTAGACCGATCGGGAGTATTAGGACAACATTTAGAAACATAGTTTTAATGTAAGAAACCCATTGACACAAAATCATTAAATGTGTTGTCCAATTTTGTCGAAAATAAACTTGAAGAAATACTCCGGAAAATATTAAAACCATTTTAAATCATTTAGGAGTATTTGGACAACATTTAAAAACATTGTTTTGGTATAAAAACAAAATCATCAAAATCATGATAAAACCATTTATCAAACAATCTCCCCCTTTTTGATGATTACAAACCAAAACAATTACCAAAGTTGATTTTGAAAACAAAACAATTTTACCGGTTAAAAAAGAACTATCCGTTGTGAGAGACAACATTCCACGCAACATAAACACAAGGATGGGAGTAAAGATTTTCAAAAAATATTTTTGCAAAAGCTCCCCTATCAACATGCACAACAAGAGTAAAGTAGAAGCAATTAACCAAAAGCTAAAAGCTCAGCTTTTACATATTGAGCTTAAGTAACAAGAGCTTATAAGCTCCCCCTGTCAACAAAACATCATTAGACAAGTATATAAATCCATAATTCAACAAATGGACTAAATATAATCCACAACTTATGGCTTTTAATAGCCACAACTTATAGCTTCTTTCTCGAGCTTATTTTAGCTTCTTTTAGCTAATAAGCTTATAACCTGTTTCTCCCCCTTTGGAATCATAAAAAAGAATGTTAGCACAATAAAAACATCATATATTCATATCAAATTGCGTAATTAAACCGATGTATCGAGCTATTTGAACATTGAAGCTTATAGACCAAATAGAAGGAAAAAGTCGATCAAACGACTTGTAGAAACTTATGAAAGCTAATTTGAGTAGCAAAACATGATCTCTATAAGTATATAAGATATTTGAAAACGAGAGAATCATGTAGGTGATGAATTTTTCATTGAAACATATTATCGAACACTTGGCGGGCGTACAAAATTGAAGAAGATATATATAGCCCTTGTAAATGTAATGAAGCCAAGTTTTTCATCACCAAAACCATTTTTATAAATATCATCCATCAACAATCATCATGCTCAACACAAATATATGAGAATTGCATCAAAAAATATACATATAAGCCAAGTTCTCAAGGGTTCAACCCAATTGAGATAAGGAAGTAGAATTCTTACCATTTAATCGGTGAGGATGAATAATAATGATGATAAACGAGCTAGATAATCCCCAATATATGTAAATTATGCAATAAAACACATTTGAAGTGAATTGTGTGTGAAATTTGCAAAGAGGACGAAAATATAGTGAAATGAGCCAAAATGACAGAAAATAAGAAAAGAGACGTTTTTAACCAAAATTACGAGTGGGCGACCGGTCAAGGCTTAGGGAGACCGGTGAGCTATGGGCGACGGTCGGCCCAAGCCCTGGCAACCATTTGTTTTGATCCTATATTTTGAAAATCCGAAATTTGATACAAAAATCCGATTTTTTGCCCCTAAGTTTTAAAAACGTGCAAAATGCAAACATATACATCATTCAATATACATTATGTCATATTCAAGCTCGAAATGGAGTAAAATACTCGGTGATGTAAACGATTACAAAATCGCGAGTTATCCTTGAGACTAATTAAACACATCTCAAGTTTTTGTTAAACATGCAATCCCTTAGAAAAAGATATCGAATCTCAATATGTTTTGTTCGATTATGACGAACCATATTTTGAAAAATTATTATCATCGGACTTGTTATCCCAAAAAATATGAACATTTTAAAATTTTGGATATACAAGCCATAAGAAGAAGTGCCTTTTAAATATTTGAAAATTTCTTTTAACGGCACTTTAATGAGATTCGTTGGGATGGTTTTTGAAGTCGAGCATATAGACGTAAGGCATATGGAATGTCGAGTCTATGGGAGTAATAAAAGTGAATGAACATACCTCGAATATGTTTGTCGACCGATATGCCATCCTCATCCTTTGTCAATCTTTACATGGTAGTCATAGAGGTTGAGATGGTTTTTTCTTATTCAATGCCTCACTTCTTCTTTTGTATACTTTGAGTGTGGAATATAACCACCTACTTGACATTGTTGAACTTGAATTCCAATAAAGAAATTGATCTCCCCCATCATGATCATCTCAAGTTCACCTAACATCAACTTAGAACAATATCTTGCACAAAAATTCATTAGTGGCACCAAATCAACTCAAATATATACTAATAAGCAATCTTGCCCTTTTTAAAAAACAAAGAGAGTAGTATCAACTTTACCTCTTGTAAAACCATTTTGCAAATGATAGCTAAGTCTATCAAACCATACACGACGTACTTGTTTTAAACATAAACAAGGTCTTTTATAAAAATCATTTGGCCTATAAAAATTTTCAAACCCCGATAGACTTCTACTTGAATAAAACCATTTTGAAAATTGGATTAAACAACCATTTGGTAAAGCTTGAAATTTTCTTAAAAACAAGAATGGGCAAGTGAAATGCGAATAGCTTCTAAATTTGCTACGGGTGCAAATGAATCATCAAAATCTATACCTTCTTCGACAATACCTTTGAGTTACTAACCTTGCCTTGTTCATCAAACTTGTTCCAAAATACCAAAAATTTCTGAAAAATCTCAACAAAGAATTTTGTACAAGAGCATAGTGATATCGAATGATAGAGACACTATAGCAAGTAACACATATTATGCTTAAAGAAAATCATCAAGAATATAATACAACATGTAAGTTCAAATAAGCTTGTAGAAAACTATATAAGGTCTCTTTTGAAATATGAAAATACGAGAGCACATAGTTGAGACCTCATTTACAAGAATCATATGAACAAGAGCTTTGACATAAGCATCCAAGAATAATGGCATTTATAAGTGCAATAAAATGCATAACTTAGTAGATCAATTGTTTTATCAAAACAAAATATAATCCTTTACAAATCTTGGATAAAACAAGCTATGTCAAATAATGCCTTTTCAAAAAATCAAAACATCCTCTTAATGGCACTTGTATAAAATAAGCACATAGGCATATGGCACAATATGTATCGAGTCTATGATATGAATAATAATAATGAGCGTACCTCGATAATTCAAGCATTTCTTGAAGAGGATGTGGAAATATATATCCTACACATATCTTAACAAGTATAGCACAAAACGAATATGATACAAGTGTAGGCTAAAACAATAAGAGATATCACAAGTAAGCTCATGCCATAAAAATCCATAAGAGATGATAAAACAATTAAGTCTAAGCAAATACACAAGAGTTTAAAATACGCATCATACAAGGTCCTCTTTTTCAAAAAATTTTAAAACCATAAATATATATTGAAGACCTTAATTTTAAAATTATGAAAACTTAATTTGCAATTTAGACACAAATACAAACATGCATAAAAATTAAAATGCATATTTAAATAGGGAGATACGGTTTACCAATATCGCCATTTCCATGGGTTGTGCCTTTCCCATTGTTGATGATATCTTCCCCTTTGAAAATTATCTTGTTGATGATGACTTCTCCAATTGCTCCATCTCCAAGCATTGTGGCCTTCCCATTTTTGAAAGTGTCTTTCTCTTGGAAATTCATTGTGGTGATATCTTCTCCTTTGATCAAATGAGTCGCTCATTTGATGTCTTCTAGGCGGTATGAATTTTCTTCGATTATTATTTCGCCGGGTACCTAATATAACATTATTTTGTGGTACCCTCAAGTGCTTGGGTCCTTTGGGATTAGTCTTGAGACTTTTAGGTCTCCAAAAATAATTAGAGTTATTTCTAGCCCGACAAGTATTTACCGTATGACCCTTTTTACCGCAATAGAAGCAAGTAATAATTTTTGGAGCATAATGACCAACATGCATATGGACTTGATTTCTTTTCACATAATTAACAACAATAGGCTTATGATCAAGTCCTTTATCACAATTATGAATATCAATAATCTTGGTCATTTTATCGGTACTCAAGTTGGATTTTGATAAATCCTTTTTCATACAATTAATATCCTCAACAAGAGTACTATTTTCTTTTTCAAGGTATCTAACCTTGTTAAGCGTGGTGGTGTGAGCACATGATAGTGATTCATAGGAAGTAGATAAACTATCCTTTTCATTTTTCAAAACATTGAATTCATTTTTCAAATTTTTGTACTTAACAAGTAAACTTTGAAATTCATTTTGAAGGTCATCAAAATCATCTTGTAAATCACTATAATCATTTTGTATAACAATATCATAAGAAGTAGAGGGTTTAAGACATACCTTGTTTTCTTCTTCGATGCCCATAAGACATTGTTCGACTACTTCATAGTTGGAAGTTGTAAAAGGCTTGTTCCCTAGATTTGACCTTTGAGAAGTAGATGTTTTTGAGTTGCTCCTATCATTTGCATATACTTCATGAATGGCTTCTAATTTTTGCCAAACTTCATGAGCCGATCGAATTCCTGTAATAAGATCATATTCCAAATTGGTAAGTGAACAATATAAAATATTGAGAGTTTTACCATTTAAGGAGATGATTTTCTTTTCTTCATCATTGAGCTCCTTGAGAGCTTTGGAGGTGTATGGTGTGTCTTTCATTGGAATGGATTCTCCATTGATGATGATGTTCCAAATATCGAACCCGCAACCTTGTAAATAACATTCCATTCTTTCTTTCCAAAATGTAAAATCCTTGGAATCAAATCGAGGTGGCTTGGTGGTGGAGGTGCCGGAAAGATAAGCTTCATTCGTAGCCGACGATCGTTCCTCTTCACCGCAATGTGAAACGAGCTTGCCAAAGAGTTTGGCTCGATACCACTTGTAAGTCCAAGCGGCTACGATAATCTAGAGGGGGGGTGAATAGATTATCTCCATCTTTTCAATTTTACCCTCTTTTTTGAACCGAAAGCTCAAAGATAAGGTGCGGAATGTAAACAACACACGTCGATTTATAGAGGTTCAACCCACCTAGGGCCTAATCCTCTACCACCCCAGTATATCCGGGATGGATTTCAAAAAGAAAAAAAGATTTTATTAATTACCAAAATTAATACAACACCAACTTACAACAACACCTTGAAGAGCACCACACTCTTCTTCAACACCACTGTTGGGAAATTATTTTGTAGATTTTGATGAATGCCATGTAAAACTTAGAATTGGAAGTTGGCACCCCATCCTTGTTATAAATTGCATTGTAATAGATAGGGTGGTAGAGTGAGTCAAGTCGCCTATACCGAACATGCAAGAAGACAACCGGAGACTAAAAGGAAGACTCATTTGTGAGGCGGTGAGTGTGGCAAAGAAGAGAAGACAGAACTCGATCAAGGTGCAACTAAGATGCAATCGAGTGAAGTATCGATCAAGTCAACTCAAGATAGCCAAGTCTCAAGTTAAAGTGATGAAAGAGTCATCCATGATTGGAAGGCGACTCTAAGTCACCTGGGAAAGCAAGGAAATGCGTCAAGTCGAGATAATCGAAAGAGATCCGTTATACGTAAATCAAGAGAATTACTTAAACAAGTAATACTTTCATACTACCTTTCTTGAAGTGCTCAGTCCTGAAACATGCAAAAGGAATAAACCAATAGGAAGCACCGCACCGTGTCGAACTCGAAAAGTCAAGAATCGTTCATACGAGGAAACGTAAATTCAAGGATCGCAACAAGACAAGCCAACGGCCCATACAAGTGACTTTCAAAAATAAGCTATCTCTTCAACGGGCAAATTTTTGAAAGATCACTATAAAAGCCGAGAATCACTCGAGAGAATGTTACCGACCAACCATGAACATTCAAGCTAACATTTGAATCGTAACCAAGAATACTCTCAAGTCATTCAAGATTAATCCTCAAGCCTACATTACGAAGGAAATCAATCCAACACTCACATGTGAAGGAAAGACAACTTCAATCGAGTTGAAGAGGAAACATTTGAAGAATCAAGGGTCTACATTCCACGAAGGATTGTAGAAAGGTTCAAGGTCGAACCAGGCTTAAGCTATTTGGAGGGCTTCGTGATCAAATCCAAGGAACTTAAGCAAGTGGGTAATAGTAGCAAGCGCACCGCCTGTGAAGAAGCGAGTTGTACGAGAAGCGGTTTGTGTGACCAAGGCATCTCAGATCGAGTCCCAAAGGATCAAGTCGGTTGTGTGATCAAGACTTTATACTGGTACATTAACCACTCTGTATATTGATCAATACTTAGTGGATTCCTCCAGAGTTGGAGAAGAGAGGAGTAGAAGAATTACCCCATCTTCGAACCTCTATAAAAACTTATTGTGTCATTTACATTTCAAAGACTTTAATTTCGTGCATCTTATTTTTATATCTCACGATAAATTTGCTATCCAATTGATAATCAATCGAGTGCTAAAACCAAGTATTAAAACAAACTTAACCAAATTCAAGGGTGTTAAGTCTTCCATTTGAAAACATATCACGATCAAGTTAAGTCTTTAGTCAAAAGCAAAGTGAGTTATTCTATCAACGGCTCGAGTCAGTGCGTTTGAGTGACTAACTCGCTAATTAACTAACTTAGTGTTAGGAAATTTATTGTTTAGATTTTGATGAATGCCATGTAAAACTTAGAATAGGAAGTTGGCACCCCATTCTTGTTGTAAAATGCATTGTAATAAATAGGGCTTGCAAGCCGAGTTAAGTCGCCTACACCCTAACATGCAAGAAGACAATCAAGACTAGGAAGGAAGACTCCGCGAGACAACCGAGTATGGCGAAGAAGAGTAGACGGAACTCTATGAAGAAGCGGTGAGATGCGGTGAGTGGAGTATCGATCAAGTCAACTCAAGAAAAGCCAAGTCTCAAGTTGAAGTGACGGATGAAGAGTCATCCATGATTGGAAGTCGACTCTAAGTCACCTGGGGAAAGCAAAGAAATGCAATCAAGTCGAGATAATCGAAAAAGATCCGTTGTACGAGAAATCAAGAGAATTACTTAAACAAGTAATATCTCCATACCACCTTTCTCGGAGTGCTCGGTCCCGAAGCGTGCAAAAGGAATGAACCAATGGGAAGCACTACACCGTGTCGAACTCAAAAGGTGAAAAATAATTCATACGAGGAAATGGCAATTCCAAGGATCGCAACAAGACAAGCCAACGACGCAAGTGACTTTCAAAAATAAGCCTATCTCTTCAACGGGAAAATTTTTGAAAGATCACTATAAAAGGCCGAGAAATGATATTGAGAAGAAGGACGACGGACCGAACCAAAAACGTTCAAGCAATTATTAGAAAATCTGAAATATTCTCAATCCTCAAGCCTACACTACGAAGAACATCAATCCAACACTCACCGTGAAGGAAAGATAACTTCAATCGGTTGAAGAGGAAAATCTTGAAAAATCAAGGGGTCTACATTCCACGAAGGATTGTAGGAAGGTTCAAGGTCGAACCAAGTCTTAAGCTTTTGGAGGGCTTCGTGATCAAATCCAAAGAGCTTGAGCAAGTGAGTTGTAGTAGCAAAGCGCACGCCTGTGAAGAAGGCCGAGTCGCACGAGAAGCCACCGAGTGATCAAGGCGTCTCAGATCGAGTCCCAAAGGATCAAGTCACCATTTGTGTGATCAAGACTTGTATCCGGGTATTACCACTTTGTATACCGATCAATACCTAGTGGATTCCTCCAGGAGTTGGAGAAGAGAGGAGTAGAAGAATTACCCCATCTTCGAACCTCTATAAAAATTTCATTGTGTCATTTACATTTCAAAGACTTTAATTCCCGCATCTTAATTGTTTAAATCACTTTGATAAATTTGCTATCCACTTGATAATTTCTAAGTACTAAACCAAGCACTAAATCCTTGCTTAACCAAACTTAAGGGTGTTAAGTCTTCCAAAAAACAAAACCACAGTTGAGTTAATTTAGACCTGGTGAGTTATCCCATCAACGGCTCGGTTGAGTCATTTGAGAGACTAACTCTTGATTAACTAAATTGGTGTCCATCAAGACACGGTGTGTAGTATCAACTCGAATATTTAAAAAGACTAAATCGAAAATTTGTAAGGTTTATTCAACCCCCTTCTAAACCTTACACTTACACCCTTGGGACCTACAAGTGGTATCGGAGCGGTTGGTTCATTGAACCCCCACCGGTTACTAAACTAGATCTCCAAACTTTTCAAAGTCCGCTTTAGTACTTAAACTTTCAAAACTCTTTTTATCATTAAAAGTTATTATCATGGAAGCAAATTTGACACGCATCCCTATGTTCACTATTGAAGAATTTGATGATTGAAAAATTCGTATGCAGTGCTCATCTATCAAAGATTACATGATGAAATGTGGATAGTGATAGAGGATGGGCCACCGCAAATCTTAAAGGTGAACACAATCGTAAGAAGAGCTGCAATTGGGTTGAAGGAAGAGGATGTTGCTCCCGCACGATCATGGTTAAAAAACCAAGAACCGAATGGACAAATGATGACGAGAAAAAGATACAACCCGGACAATGTAGCCAAGGACATCCTTTACAAAACCTTCGACAAAGCCATGTTCAATAAAGTCAAATCATGCAAAACGGCTAAAGAAATCGGGACAAGCTAACACCGATTTGTGAAGGCTCGTGAGCAAATCAAAGAAAACAAATTATCGGTCACAGTAAATTTGAGAACTTCAAAATGTTCTCGGGAGAAAACCTGGATCAACTGGATGCTCGATTCACGTAAATCACCAACGAGTTATCCGCACTTGGAAAGGAATATACATAGAAGGAAATGTGTATGAAAATCCTAAAAAGTCTTCCGGTGAATGGGAAATGAAGGTCATGGCACTAAGACATTCCATGGACCTATCAAAGACATCCAACCATGAATTATTCTCGGACCTCAAAGCCTACGAGTTTGAGATGAGAAGAAAAGACCGAGGAAGAGACAAGTGACTCCAAAACAAATTTGCTCTAATTGTTAAAGATGGGAAGAGAGTCGAGGTCAAAGAAGTCATTGATCCCGAAGAAATAGCCCGATGGTTAAAAGGTTCAACAAGTTCTTCAATAAGGACTACAAGAGAGGAAAGGGCGAATCTTCCGAAGACACTCGGCTCCTCCAAATCAAGGGAAGACAGACCAACCAAGAGAACAGATCATCAAAAAGTCAATATCAAAGGGTGATAATCCAAGAATGGAAAGAGTGATCAAAAGGTCAATATCTATTTGAATCAGACAACCAGGTCACTATGCCATTGACGCCCATATCCTCGTAGTCAACAAATACAGGAATGAAGAAGAAAGAAAGATCTTGAGAGAAAGAAGACAAGAAAAGAGAAAGGCAATGTTGGTCATAGAGATTTGAAAAAAACCAAGTCAAAAGACATAGCCGATTCAAAAGCAGTGAAGCGACTATTCAAGTGACTCGAAGAAGCCCCGACCGCTTGATGGCCAAGGAACAAGATCAACTCGACCAAGAAGATGAGGTACACTCTAACTCATCAACCTCGGACTCTAGTGATAGTGATCGTGACACACACACTTCATCACCCACCGATCTTTATGATTCATTAGGCAAAATGATGAAAGATTTTGAACACATTAAATCCTCACACACACTCGTTAAATGAGGAAAAAACCTTACTCAAGAGCCAAAACTCAAAGTCGACTAAGGAGCCGAGTACTCTAAGTCAAATAGTGATGAGAATGAAAGTTTAAAAATTTGAAAATGCTAAATTAATAGCGTAAATTGCTGCCATAGAGAAGAGGGAGAATGATCTCAAAAATGTTATTGCCTCATTCACTAAGGCATCTAAATCATTAGATGATCTTATTATGAGTCAAAGAGAATGTGGAGACAAGACAAAGCTTAGGATTTAACTCCTCTCGTGATATGTCAAACTTCAAGAGTAATTTTGGAAAAAGGATCTTCAAGCAATGAAGAGTCTAAAAATCCAAAACTCTAAATGTTGCACACACATTCACTCCAAAGCACAATTACAAGCAAACGCCTTGGTTATAAAGGAAAAGGAAAAACTTGACGATTGAGTGTATTTGAAAGGACAAGTGAGAAGAGATTCAACAGTTCCTCAAAGAAACTCCAAACAGAAAATACTCAGAAAGAAGAAGCAGAGCTACCAAAAACCCCTTTAAAATCCATAAAAGAAATACATATGATGGGAATGGTAGAAAATATCCAAGCCAAGTCGATTGGAATAATGTAAACTATCAAAGATAGACTTATGGAATATAAGCCCAAATGGCAAAGGCCTAGAACTCAAGAAAGGCCATTCCAAAAGTATAAGAGCTTTCATCAAAGACACATATGCACCTAGGCACTACACTCGGAGACACCACAATTACCCAAAGAAGGCGATTGCTAAAACTTATATACACAGCATACGGACAAAAGAGACAATTTGTGTATGAACCTAGAATCCCAAGCAATTTGCCAGGATTAATTATGATTATGGCATCGATAGATGGCAACCCCTTAGAGTCAAATCATTTGGCTATAAGTTGGTTGGATCATCTTACAATTCTAACCCCTCAGGACCGGACAAGTATGGGTATTTAAAACTTAATTTCCTTGATTGCGGGTTCAAGGAAAGTGAGTGCCAAGGAACCTGGTACATGGATAGTGGTCATTTTCGGACATATGACAGAAATAAGAAAAATGTCAAAATTCAAGGAAATTAAAGGAGCAAAAGTCATATTTGGAGGAAATGAAGCCCTGGTGAAATAAGAGGCATTGGATCCATCAAGAGGAATGGATTAGAAATCACGGATGTTGCATATGTTGAAGGACTCAACTTCAACTTATCGAGCATCACCAACTCGTGTGACAAGGGCTATAATGTTGGATTCAACATGGGTGTATGCCAAATCAAGGATCTTCAATCGAATGAAGTTGTGTTGCAAGGATGCGGACAAAAACATGTATGTAGTAGATTGGTCAACCGCTACACACAACACTGTCTATTAGCAAAGAGCACAAATTTGAATCAAGTTGGTCGTGGCACAAAAAGCCGAGTCACCGAATTTCAAAACGATTAACAAGCTTGCTGTAGTAGTCTTGTGGAAGGACTTCCGGACTCAAGATACAAGAAGGAGAGTATATGTGATGCATGTCGGAAGGGAAAACAAATCAAATCTTCATTCAAAGAAAAGACATGTTCATCTTCAACAAGAATATTGCATCGCTACATATGGATCTATTTGGCCCAGTGGAACCAAACCATCATAATCGAAAGAAATACACCCTGGTGGTAGTAGATGACTACTCAAGATATACATGGACAATATTCATGTGTAAGAAGAAAGAAACTCTACAAAAACTACCACACGGTGATGAAGAGGATTCAAAACGAGAAGAGCCAAACCATTATCAAAATAAGATCGCTGCAGGAACCGAGTTTGTCAATGGAATAATAACTCAAGATTGTATTGAAAATGGTATTGGTCATGAACTATCGAACAAGGACTCCACAGTGAGAATGGAGTTGCGAAAGAAGGAAGAACTCTCAAAAAGAAGCAAGGACCATGTTAGTCAAGCGGGGTTACCAAAAAGATTTTGGTCAAGCAATCAACACGACTTGCTACACTCAAAATGGATGTATGATAAACAGACGGTGACAAAGACTCCCTATGAGATTTGGATGGAAGAAAACCAAATATTGCATATTTGAGAATATTTGGATGTAAATGCTTCATCCACAACAATGGCAAAGACAATCTAAAGGCTTTCGATGCTAAAGTCGATGAAGGTATCTTCTTAGGATACTCGGTGAAAGCAAAGCCTACAGAGTACTCAACAAAAGGACTATGGTTGCGAAGAATCCATTCATGTGGTATTCGATGAGCCAAATGTAAATGGAGAAGACATTGAAGAGTCACCGATAAGTTGAATCATCCAACCATACAAAAGAATCCCTATGTCAAGTCAAGCCGAATTATAAACTCGAGAAGAAGATGAGATAGTGAATCTCAAAAATTTGGAAAGTTTGCGGCTAAGTGATTACGAGAGAGCCGAACACAAGAACACACCGCAAGACTATCAATCCAGCTAACTTACTCCAACCTCGATGTAAGATGGCCGAGAGACCATCCACCGAACTTGTCATTGGAGATATAAGAGAAGGTGTCAAAACAAGATCCGTAACTCAACAAGAAGCCATGGTCACATGCTTTATCTCGCAAAATAGAGCCCAAAGATGTGTTACAAGCATTAGATGACACGCATTGGATTCAAGCTATGCAAGAAGAGTGAATCAGTTTGAAAGAAATAAAGTATGGGAATTAGTTCAAAGACCCACACATCAAAATGTTATTGGTACCAAATGGGTGTTGTAAACAAGATGAACGAGGAAGGTTACGTGGTAAGAAACAAGGCAAGACTAGTAGCCAAAGGATATTGCCAAGAAGAAGGAATAGATTTTGATGAAACATTTGCTCCTCGTAGCAAGATCGAAGCTATAAGGATGTTTCTTGCCTATGCGACTCACAAGAATTTGTATATCGATGGATGTAAAAAGTGCATTCCTAAATGGTTTATTGGAAGAAGAAGTGTACGTTGAACAACCTCCAGGATTTGAGCAGAAGACTCTTGGAGATAAGGTGTACAAACTCAAGAAAGCCTTGTATGGATTGAAACAGCACCCAGAGCATGGTATGATACCTTGTCACAATTCCTAACCGAGAATGGATTCACAAAAGGAAAAGTAGATAGAACACTTTTTTAATTCAAGACAAAAAGAGTATACTACTTGTTCAAATATATGTGGATGACATCATTTTTGGATCCACAAACAAAGAGTGTGTGAAAAATTTTCAAACCTCATGCAAAGTAAATTTGAAATGAGCATGATGGGGGAGAGTCGACATTCTTCCTTGGACTCCAAGTGAAACAATCGAAGGATGGAACCTTCATAAGTCAAACAAAATACACCAAGAGACTTAATGAAGAAATTTGGTATGGAGGAGAAGTCTTCGTGAAAATACCAATGAATACATCATCAAAATGGACATGGATGCAGATAGCAAGCCCGTAGATCAAACAAGATACTGAGAGCACTTATTGGATCATTGCTCTCTTACAAAGAAGGGCCGGACATCACCTTTGTTTGCAAGGTGTATGTGCAAGATTTCAATCGCTCCAAAAGAGAGCCATATGACAAAGCAGACTAAGAGAATATTGAGATACTTGAAAGGAAGCCAAGAAGTTGGCTTATGGTATCCAAAAGAAGGTGGATTCAAGCTAATTGGCTATTCGGACTGACTATGCTTTGGATGCAGAGTTGATGCAAAAAGCACCCCAGGCACATGTCAAATGCTAGGAAACAGTGATTTCTGGTTTAGCAAGAAGCAAAATTCAATAGCCACCTCTACGGTGAAGCGAGAATACATAGCAAGGGCACTGTTGTGCCCAAGTCCTATGGATGAGACAAAGAAATGAGAGACTATTTAGTTGAGGAAAAAGAAATTCCAATCATGTGTGATAACACAAGTGCAATTGCAATCACTCAAAATCCTGTGTTGCACTCAAGAACAAAGCATATCGATGTCGATATCACTTCATAAGAGATCATGTTGAAAAGAAGGACATCATCTTGGAATATATCTCAACTAATAAACAATTCCGACATCTTCACAAAACCATTATGTGAGTCAAGATTTGAAGAACTCAAGCATGAGTTGGGGTTAATTGAGCTGAGTTAACATTGAGAAGACTCAAAGAAAAGAAATGGAACACAAAAGGGAAAAAGAGCTGAACTCACAAATCAGCTAAGTAAATCAGCTGTATTGAAAAGACAGCTATACCAAGTCAATGTTAATGAGTCACTAAGAGAACTGTGAGAAGAAGAGTTAAATCGCCTAAGGGATAAGTTGAGTCACTTATGAGCAAAGTGACAAAAACGCAAATGTTTTACTAAGCGGGAATGTTTTTAAGATCGACGTCAAGATAATGATGATGTGTACTGCGGACATAAAGCTGCACACCAAGCTTATGATTGGATATAAATGCTGCCGCATTAAATACGAGACATTAAATGCTAAATAGGCGTGCAAAATCTAAACCGTTGATTTCGATCACATTTCAAAAACCACCCGCACGTCCTTTCATAAACCATACTTAAACCATTTTCGCCCGCTTTCTCTCACACACTACCAAAACTGCTTCATTTCTCTCTCTCGGAAGCAAAGGCAAAAATTCTCTCAAAACCCTATCTATCTTCAAAATCAATCTCTAAGTTTTTCTTTGATAAAATCCTGAAAAATGGCACCAACCTATGATTTTAACAAGTTAGGGAAGCAAATCCACACGGGTCTCTTGTGGATTTCGATAAGATGGTGAAACAGGGTCCGATGACACCCTAGTGAAGAAAATTCTGAGAAATTGGAAACGCCTCCGTAAATCGCTTTCGATGCTAGAATATCCGATGACCTATGTGGAGGAGGTCGATGCGATTCACGTGAATGCCGAGATTCACGATGAAGGAATAAAGTCATCCGTTCACGGAAAGCGACTCACCATCTCTCGCCAAGGATTTGGTCGAACATCGCCACTACCAACGGAAGGATCATCGTAAATTAACGGTTGATGTAAACCTAGTTCCGCTTGGAAGGAAATAGCCAAGCCCGACTATGCCGATAAAATAGTTTACACAAAGCAAAACAAGAGGTTTGCCAAGGAGGATTATCACAAGTCGTTGGCATAGTTGCCAAATGCATTGACATCAAATTTGGCGCTTTGACCAATCAAAAGCAAAGTTGATCGTGATGGCGGCGATCATTGAAGAAAGGAAAATAAATCGGGAAATTTGAGTTTGTCTACAAATGATTATGCGAGAATGTAGGGAACAAATCCTTCAAGGAAGATGGCACATTTGGAGGATCCCTCAGATATGGCCTGGTGATTGGCCGGATGATGGAGGTGAAAGAGTCCCTTAGACATGGAAAGGCGTTCCATGTTAACAAGAGGATGTTCAGATCAAACCTCTCTCGCGCGCACGAAGAGAGCCTACGCCAAGAGAGCGACACGAGTGAGGGGGGAATCACCGACCAAGATACAAATTGTTTCCTCGCCACCAAAGAAGAAAGCCGCCCCCGCACTGCTAAGAAGATCCGCTTCCCGCAAAGAAAGAAAGTCAAATCTGCTTCCCGCCCGCAGAGAAAGTCACCGCCCTCGCAGCCGTGTCTCCGACCAAAGAAGAGCGGTCGAGAAGGACTCTCAAATACCTTCTCGATCGTCAAAAAGAGGAGAACCGATAAGCCAAGACGGTCGGCCTCCTCAAAAGAAAACACTAGCACGCCCCCGCCCCCAAGACCAAGAAACTGCGTCTCAACTAAATCCTCTCGGTACAAAACCAAGACGAAGAAGAATCATCAAGCGCTCCGAGCTTGAAAACCGACCGAGTCGCCCACTCACCGAACAAATAAAACAGAAAGCTGCTGAAGCGTCGAGTCCCCAGATGTAATTGATGAAACAACTAAGTCTGCTGAAGGCGATCAGCAGAGGCAACTCAAGAAATAATCGTAGTCCGTGGTGAGACACAGAAGAAGCCGATAGAGCCGATAGTGATGTGATGATCCTATCTCCACCTTACCCGGACATCCAAAATCGCCTGCGTGAGTGGAGGAAATGGAAATTGAGTAAATCAAGGGACCAGTTCCAACGGCCCGAGTTTATAGAAGAAGAAGAGGAATTGTTAAACTTCCTTGGACTAACCACTGTGATCCCAAAGACTGGATGAAGACAATCGCAGATATCCCGCAGATCTTCAAGGACAAGGAGAAGGAAAGACAGCAGAGGAAGATGAGGCACGTGATAAGGCCAAAGATCCGCCCTATCTCCGGCACCAAAGAACACACACATCCTCTCCTTGATGTCTTATCTCGACATGCTGATGAGGATCCGGACTCGCATACGCCAGTAAGAGTTGCAAATACAGAAGCATTGCACGAATCCGTAATCCTTCACGAGCAAAGATTGATGGAGGGACCAGGAGAGTCCTCCGAACACACCGCAAATTGAACCAATGGGAGTGGTTCAACAAATCGCCATCGTTGTTGCTCGCCACCACTTCCCCACTCACTCGGAAGAAGGCCATAAGGGACTCCAGTGAGCCAACCCCTATTGAAGGTGTCTTACCACACCGCCCCAACTGAACACTTAATAGAAACAGTAAGGGAGTTTGGAGACGAGTGACCCCATTCCAAGTCACTCGGTGGTGCGCCACCGAGGGGGAAACTCCTCCACCGCAAAGAAGGTCGGAGAATGCCGCAGATGACTCAACAACGAATCCAGGAGGCGAAGTATAGGAAGTACAAACACTAAACGAACAGCAAGTTGTCATCAACGGCTCGCAGGCGATTGAGACTGTTTCACCTGAGGTGCCAACCGCTCCGAAGGCTAATGACGCTGCCGATGCGTCGAGGCACAGGAAGGAATGCCCGGGAGTTAACACTGGCGATGAAAGTGCAATCCATGGGGTTGAGACTCCAATGGATGCCACCACAGAAGACCCTAAGACACCGACACTGTCGAAAGGGAGGTCCAGCCTCGCCTCGGCAATGAGACCGAGGCAGGAGGTAATGAAGGCCCACGGAGATTGAGACTTCCGGGGTAAAGAAGTCAAGTAGAGAACATCCTCCCGCTATCATCGACCCATCCGAAAAGGAGATAAGCGCGCTTCATGATTCCTAGGATAATCCCCGATGTAACCTTTCCGGGATCGGAAGGCGACGTTAAGCCGAAGTCATCCCCCGTGATGACTCCAAAAGACTCAGTGCGGATGTTCCAAGCACGAGCAAGTCCGATCCCAAGACTACTCGTCAAACCTTTAATTTTGATGATAAGCCACCAATGGAAATCTCATCATCGTCCGATGACGCTTCGATACGCCAAGGACCACCCACTCAATGGAGAAACCACTTAGACCAACGAAGTCGTTGAGACACTGAGGCTCGCAAGTCGGGTCCACTTCACAAAAGACCTTGGTGAGACAGAGTCCATCGCGCAGCTCCCAAGTCGCAGCGGAGTTCGACTCCAAAAAGGAACTTCACGCGCACCTCTCATCATTGAACAAATACGGTTGGCCGTGATGATTCCTTTATAGAATCTTTTCCTTTCTCCGGAGGTACCCGACCTCCCGAAGAGTCGAGAACGAGCTCGCACGCGCTTCCATCGACCAACTCCCGTTATTCCATCGGTACCATTGTTCCGGTGATTATAACTTTGACGCGGCATGGCCATCACCGCAACGGAAGAATAGGAAGTTGGCACCCCATTCTTGTTGTAAAATGCATTGTAATAAATAGTACGCTGCCGATTTAAGTCGCCTACACCCTAACATGCAAGAAGACAATCAAGACTAGAAGGAAGACTCCGCGAGACAAAGTGAGTATGGCGAAGAAAGAGAGACGGGAACTCTATGAAGAAGCGGTGAGATGCGGTGAGTGGAGTATCAGTCAAGTCAACTCAAGAAAAGCCAAGTCTCAAGTTGAAGTGATGTAAGAGTCATCCATGATTGGAAGTCGACTCTAAGTCACCTGGGAAAGCAAAGAAATGCAATGTCAAGTCGAGATAATCGAAAAAGATCCGTTGACGTAAATCAAGAGAATTACTTAAACAAGTAATATCTCCATACCACCTTTCTGAGTGCTCAGTCCCCAAGCATGCAAAAGGAATGAACCAATGGGAAGCACTACACCGTGTCGAACTCAAAAGGTGAAAAACAATTCATACGAGGAAATGGCAATTCCAAGGATCGCAATAAGACAAGCCAACGATCGCAAGTGACTTTCAAAAATAAGCCCTATCTCTTCAACGGGAAAATTTTTGAAAGATCACTATAAAAGGCCGAGAAATAACATTGAGAAGAAGGACGACAGACCAACCAAAAACGTTCAAGCAATTATTAGAAAATCAAATATTCTCAATCCTCAAGCCTACACTACGAAGAACATCAATCCAACACTCACCGTGAAGGAAAGATAACTTCAATCGAGTTGAAGAGGAAAATCTTGAAAAATCAAGGGTCTACATTCCACGAAGGATTGTAGGAAGGTTAAAGGTCGAACCAAGTCTTAAGCTTTTGGAGGGCTTCGTGATCAAATCCAAAGAGCTTGAGCAAGTGAGTTGTAGTAGCAAGGCATTGCCGCCTGTGAAGAAGCCGAGTCGCACGAGGAAGCCAACCGAGTGATCAAGGCGTCTCCGGCATCGAGTCCCAAAGGATCAAGTCATTTTGTGTGATCAAGACTTGTATCCGGACTGTTACCACTTTGTATACTCGATCAATACCTAGTGGATTCCTCCAGGAGTTGGAGAAGAGAGGAGTAGAAGAATTACCCCATCTTCGAACCTCTATAAAAATTTCATTGTGTCATTTACATTTCAAAGACTTTAATTCCCGTGATCTTAATTGTTTAAATCACGATAAATTTGCTATCCACTTGATAATTTCTAAGTACTAAACCAAGCACTAAATCCTTGCTTAACCAAACTTAAGGGTGTTAAGTCTTCCAATAAAAACAAAACCACGATTGAGTTAATTTAGACCTAAATTTGAGTTATCCCATCAACGGCTCGATTGAGTCCTTTGAGAGACTAACTCTCTTGATTAACTAAATTGGTCATGTCCATCAAGGACACAACCGCGTAGTATCAACTCGAATATTTAAAAAGACTAAATCGAAAATTTGGTAAGGTTTATTCAACCCCTTCTAAACCTTACACTTACACCCCTTGGGACCTACACTTAGCTGTCCATCAAGAATTCAGTGTGAAGTATTAACTCGAACATTTTTAAAAGGACTAAATCGAAAAGTTGGTAAGGTTTATTCAACCCCCCCTTCTAAACCTTACACTCACACCCCTTGGGACCTACAACCACCTTTGAGATTACCACAATCTCTCTTGAAGATTACCACAATCTTCAACGGCACCTTGTGAAGATTACCACAATCTTCAATCTTGAAGAATACCAAATTCTTCAACACCTCAACAAGAAGATTACCACAATCTTCTCACACCTAACACCTAGATCACCTAAGTGTGTTCTTACCTCAAGAACACTCACAAGGATATCTTGTGTTGAATGATAACCCAAAAATTCAAGATTACAACTCGATAAAGAATTATACAATTGAGTGCAAGTGTAAACAAGAATAGCCTAGACCTCAAGAATGTGAAAGTGATAAGCTAGGAAAATTACAACAAGAATAATGACAATATAAGACCAAATGTTTGCTTGAGTATATCTTGTTGTGTTGTGTTGTTCTCTCTTGTAGTTGTGCTTCAAATCTTCCTCTATTTATAGGAGATGATTGATACTTGATAGGCTCCTCTTGGAATCTGATATCTACAAAAAAATAGCAATTAAAATCAAGATTATAGTGTTAGAAATCAATCCCACAAATTAAGGAAAAGTCATGTCACGCACAACGGTTAATTTTTCATGTCAAACATTAGGCGACGGTCAAGACAAATAGACGTTTGAAAATAAGAATACACATTTAAACAGGCGACCGGTCGATGGGGGTTTGACCGATCGACCCCATGCCCAAATGGCCGAGCAAGACCAAAAAATAAGTCCAGAAATTGCTTTTAAATTGCTCCCGTGCATCGGTTGACACTGGTCGACATGTCGACGCCTTGGCGCCGACCGGTCGACCATACCGGTCTACCACCCTATTGACCGGTCAACCAGCCTTTTTTCAGCAAATAGCTTATTCACTGTTTTTCACAACTTTCAGGTACGGGATGCCCTATAGGGCGACCGATTGGCCTCAAAACAAAAGTGTTGTCCAATTTTATATCGAAAATAAACTTCAAGAAATACTCCGAAAAATAGTAAAAATATTTTAGACTGATCGGGAGTATTAGGACAACATTTAGAAACATAGTTTTAATGTAAGAAACCCATTGACACAAAATCATTAAATGTGTTGTCCAATTTTATCGAAAATAAACTTGAAGAAATACTCCGGAAAATATTAAAACCATTTTATATTTGGACAACCTTTAAAAACATTGTTTTGGTATAAAAACAAAATCATCAAAATCATGATAAAACCATTTATCAAACAAAAACAGCCAGCTCAAAAGCCAAAACTCACAGCTGAGTACTCTAAGTCACAAACTGCTGAGAAAACAGAGCTGAAGACTGAGATAGCTAAGATCCAAGCTGACTTAGTTGCAACAGAAAATAGGGAAAAAGATTTGAAAAATATGATTGTATCATTCACTAAGGTATCTAAATCATTGGATTAACTTATAATGATACAAAAGGAAAGTGGAGATAAGACAGACATATGATTCAATTCCTTTGTGCATGCCCAAACTCCAAGAGTGGTAATGGAAAAATGATCCTCAAGAATGAGAGAGTCCAAAAATCCAAACCACCATATGTTGCACCCTCACCTATTCACAAACACAATCACAACCATGCTGGCCTAGGATACAAAGGTAAAGGCAGAAAGCTAACAGAGTATGTTGAGAGGACAGCTGAAACCAAATTCAGAAGAGTCCATCAGCAGACTCCAAAGAATATTCTGTGAAAACTAAGCAGAACTACTAAAAGCCCCAAAAGCTTCAGCAAAAAAAAGCCATATGATGGAAATGGTAGAAATTATCCTAACCAAGCTGATTGGAACAATTAAATGAGACATCAGCCAAGTCCTAAGGGATACAAAACCAAGTGACAAAGGCCTCAGACTCAAAATAGGTCATTCTTAAGGCAGAGAAATCATTATTAGCACACATATATACCCAATCACAATTGCCAATATGCACAAAAGTTTCATAACTATCCCAAGAAAACAAATGCACAGTCTCACACACAGATATACAAACAATAGAGACAGTTGTATGAGCCTGAAGCTCCTAAGCAATTTGCTAATGTTTATCATGATTATGAAACTGATAGGTGGCAACCTCTTAGAGTCAGACCATTTGGTTATAGGTTGGTTGGATCACCTTATAGTGCTAACCCCTCAGGACCCATACAAGTATGGGTACTTAAAAACTAATTTCCTTGATTGCAGGTTCAAGGAATAGCTGAGTGACAAGGAACCTGGTATATGGATAGTGCCTGTTCCAAACATATGACAGGCAATAAGAAATTTTTTTCAAAGTTCAAGGAAATAAAAGGTGCTAAAGTTATATTTGGAGGAAATGAAGCTCTAGGGGAGATCAAAGGCACATGATCCATAGAGATCACAAATGTAACCTATGTTGAAGGGCTAAATTTCAATTTGTTGAGCATCAACCAACTCTGTGATAAGGGTTACAATATAGGATTCAACATGGGAGTTTGCCAGATCAAGGATGATGAATCAAATGAAGTTGTGCTACAAGGATAAAGACAAAAAAACATGTATGTAGTGGATTGGTCAACTACTACACCAAGCACATGTCTGCTAGCAAAGAGCATAGCCAATCAAGTTGGTTGTGGCACAAGAAGCTGAGTCACCTGAATTTCAAAATAATCAACGAGCTTACAAGGAGTCATCTTGTGGAAGGATTGCCAGATTCATTGTACAAGAAGAAGAGCATTTGTTATGCATGTTAGATGGGAAAGCAAATCAAGTCTTCATCAAGGACAAGCCAAGTCCTTCTTCAACCAGGATACTGCACTTATTGCATATGGATTTATTTGGTCATGTTGAACCAGCCAACATAGTGGAAAGAAATACACCTTAGTAGTGGTAGATGATTATTCAAGATACACATGGACCATTTTTATATGTAAAAAGAAGGAAACTTTGCAGAAGCTTCCTCGGCATGAGAAGAGTTCAAAATGAGAAGAGTCAAACCATCATCAAGATAAGGTCTGATAAAGGAACCAAGTTTGTCAATGGGATTATAACTCAATATTGCATAGAAAATGGTATTGCTCATGAGTTTTCAGCAGCAAGAACTCCACAACAGAATGGAGTAGCTGAAAAAAGGAATAGAACTCTTAAGGAAGCTGCAAGGACCATGTTAGCTGAAGCTGGATTGCCTAAGAGATTTTGGGCTAAAGCCATTAATACTACTTGCTACACTCAGAATAGGTGTATGATCAATAGGCAACTGTCCAAATCCCCTTATGAAATTTGGACAGAGAGGAAGCCAAATGTGGGATATTTTCATATCTTTGGATGTAAGTGCTTCATTCACAACAATGGCAAGGACAACTTGAAAACCTTTGATGCTAAAGCTGATGAAGATATCTTTTTGGGACACCCAGCTGAGAGTAAAGCTTTCAGAGTGCTGAACAAGAGGACCATGGTCACAGAAGAGTCTATCCATGTGATTTTTAATGAACCTAATGTCAATGGAGAAGATATTGATGAGTTAGATGACAAGATGAATCAACCATTTTTTTAGAAGAGTCCCTATGTTGAGGCAGATATCAAAAGACTCAACCAAAATGAAGATGAGATAGGTGAATCTCAAAGACAGTTGGAAAGTCTGCAGCTGAATGATGATGAAGTTGTTCAAGATAACTTAGTTGTGAGACGGCTGAATCCAGTAGACTTACTCTAACTAGATGTGAGATGGCTGAGAGACCATCCTCTAGAGCTTATCATTAGAGATGTTAGAGAAGGAGTAAGAACCAGATCCAGAACTCAACATGAATCCATGTTTACTTGTTTCATTTCCCAGATTGAGCCTAAAGATGTGTCACAAGCATTGGATGACACACATTGGATTCTAGCTATGCAGGAGGAGCTGAATCAATTTGAGAGAAATAGGTTTGGGAATTAGTTCAAAGGCCTACCCACCAAAATGTATTGCCAAAAGGTATTGCCAAGAAGAGGGCATAGATTTTGATGAAACATTTGCATCTGTTGCAAGATTGGAAGCAATTAGAATGTTTCTTGCTTATGTTGCACACAAGAACTTCATTGTCTATCAAATGGATGTGAATAGTGCATTTTTAAATGGACTTTTGGAAGAATAAGTCTATGTAGAGCAACCTCCAGGTTTTGAGCAGAAAACTATTGGAGATAAAGTCTACAAGCTCAAGAAGGCATTATATGGTTTGAAACAAACACGAAGAGCCTGGTACGATACATTGTCCCAGTTTTCTTATTGACAATTGATTCACCAAAGGTAAGGTTGACAGGACACTCTTTAGAATTCAAGATGGGGAGAGTATATTGCTTGTTCAAATATATGTGGATGACATCATATTTGGATCCACAAACAAAGAGTTATGTGACAAATTCTCAAATCTCATGCAAGGAGAATTTGAGATGAGTATGACGGGAGAACTGAATTTCTTTCTAGGCCTTCAAGTGAAGCAAATGAAGGATATAACCTTCATAAGTCAAACCAAATATATCAGAGATTTAATGAAGAAATTTGGCATGGAAGAGAAGTCATTAGTGAAGATTCCCATGAATACTTCAGTCAAGATGGACATGGATGCCAAAGGCAAAGTTGTTGATCAAACAAGATATAGAGCTCTCATTGGATATTTGCTCTATTTGACAACAATTAGGCCAGACATCACATTTGTTGTAGGTATATGTGCTAGATTTCAATCTGCTCTAAAGGAAAACCACATGACTGCATCCAAGAGAATCTTAAGGTATTTGAAGGGATATCAGGATATTGGATTATGGTATTCAAAGGATGGAGGATTCAAGTTAGTTGGCTTCTTAGACTCAGACTATGCTGGATGTAGAGTTGACAGGAAAAGTACATCAGGTACTTGTCAAATGCTTGGAAATAGGTTGGTTTCTTGGTTCAGTAAGAAACGAAATTCAATATCTATATCCACAGCTGAAGCAGGATTGCTGCAGGCAGCTGTTGTGCCCTAGTCTTATGAATGAGGCAACAACTGAGAGACTATGATATAGAACAAAAAGAGATTCTCATTACGTGTGATAACACAAGTGCCATTGTGATTACTCAAAATCTAGTATTGCACTCAAGAACCAAGCATATTGATGTCAGATAGCATTTTTATAAAAGATCATGATGAAAAGAATGAACTTGGATTGATTAAGTCGAGTTAGGAGGCTCAGAAGACTCAATCAACAGGGTTAAAGAAGAGAGAAATGGAAATCAGTAGAGTTTCACTTATCCGCCAAATGAAACAGCCAAGACGGTTAGTCAGCTGTATCGAGTTAGTTGGACAACTGAGTGATTACCAAGTCAAGAGAGAAGCAGAGTCAAGTCATAAATGAAGATAACTGAGTTATTTATGAGCTAAGTGATAAAACACAGTCGTTTTCTGCGAGCGAGAATGTTTTTAGGCTTGATGTTAGTAAAAAGCCTACGCCAGTTTACCCATGATTGGATATAAATGCTGATGCATTTAATGTGGGGAGATTAATGCAGTTTCTAAGATATGATCTCAACCGTTGATCAGTTTTACCTTTTTGAATTCCAAAAACCGTCATTTCATGTCCCATGTACAAAGAAATTGAATTTTCTATCTCCTTACAAACACTCTTACTCTCAAAGGAAATTCAAGCATTTTTCTCTCTGCAACAAAGCTCAAGCCCTAGTTCTCATTTTTCGTTCGAATCTCAAATTCAAGTATAGAAATGGCTCCATCTTATGAGTATGCAAAACTTGATGAGAAGATCCACACAAGCGTGACAGTGGACTTCGACGGCCTGTTCAAGCAAGGAGTAGACAAGGCCCTAGAAAAGAAGATCATTGAAAATCTTGAGAAAGCTGGTCTCAAGTAGTTCTTATCTATGAAGTTCTCTCACACATACCTCGAGGAGGTCGCAATGTTTTACGTGAATGCTCAGGTTCATAACGATGAGATCCGCTCATTGGTCCACAACAAAGAACTTAAGCTAACTGCTGCGGACTTAGCTGCTAACCGTTATTTCCCTTTCTCTAGTCTGAAGGAGATAACTAAGAAAAAATGTTGATTTGGCTGCTGCCTGGAAGGAGATATCCAAATCGAGGTCGACGCGAAGCCCAACTACACCGCAAAGAAGTCGATAAAGGAAGACTACCATAAGTTAATGGATGTGGTGGCTAAGTATGTAGATATGAAATTTGGATCTTTCAATAAGCTTTCTCGGACTAACCTGATAGTGATGGTGACAATAATAGAGAAGAAGAAAGTTAACTAGGCCGAGTTCATTTTTGGCAAGTTGTGCCAGAATGTGCTGAACATGTTTGTGGGAGATGATGAAATGTTTAGCAACTCATTCAAATTATGGCCTGATCTTAGGCCACTTGCTTGATGTGAAGGGTATTCCACTCCAGAATGGGAAACCCTTCCATGTTAATAAGAAAATGTTCAGGGAAAACCTCTATGTTGCCCAACGCTACGCCCATGCGAAGAAGATGGCTACGAGTGAGGGGGAATCAGCTGAGCCTATCCCCGTGGACACAGTTGCTTCTGCAAAATCCCTCTCCCCTAAACCTACTCCAAAGAATAAGACACCTGCCCCCGCATCCAAGACAACTCCTACCTCTGCAGCCGAGAAAGACCCTGCACCTACCGCCGCAGTCGAGAAAGAACCTGCTCCAGTTCCCTCTCCAATCATAATGAAGAAGCGCTCAGATGTGCCTCACAAGCCACATGCAACCAAGAAGTCAAAGTTGGAAGAGACAACTTTCAAGCTAAAGAACCTGAGAATGTGAAACCTAAATTTCCATTGAAAAAGACGACAAGGAGAAGACTGGTGAGACAGACTAACTTAGCTGCCAAGCCAGCTGAGTCTAGAACAACTGTTGAAGTTGTTGAGGAAGAAGCTACTGTTGATAAACAACATAGTTCAAAAGAAAAGGATGATGTGATGGTCATGAAAGAGAATCACCGTCGCCGTCACCACGTCAAGAACTAGCTGTTAGGGAGACAACTGAAGAATCTGAACCCAACACAGCTGACCAAAGTCATGAAGAGTTAGTTGTACGATCCCCTCAGGCTGATGTCATTATAGCTGATTAAGGTAAGACTGCTGAATAGCCTTTGCAGCAAGATAATGACGATGATGATCTTCAAGTTCTATCTCCTGCTTACCCTGATGTGCAGGAGAGGCTACACATATGGAGGGCCTAGAAGTTGAGTGCAGCCAGGTATCAATTCCAAAGCCCGGAGTTCATTGAAGAAGAAGAAAAACTCCTGAGTTTCTTGGGCAACATTGGAATTCGGTTAGCCTTGGACCCGTATTTATGCAATACCATCCTTTATCAAAAGAAGGATGAGGAGAAAGAGAAGGCAAATGAGAAAGCAAAGGAGAAGGAGAAGGCAATTGAGGAGTCTAAGAAACCTCATTCATGCCCTTTTGATGGTGTTCCTGAAAGTGCAATTCAAAACTCCAACAGTGACAGTGATGTCGAAGTCTAGATGTCACGATCCAGCGAGAGAATGAGTCAAGCAAGCTATAAAAGATCCAAGGAGTTGCATGAACAAAACTTATGAAGGGGCCTAGGAGATTCATCATCAATGCAAATCTCTCCTACCCTTGGCATATTGGAAATGGTAAGGACCATCGATGCTTCAATCTCATCATCGCACTCCGAGGGATAGGAAACCAGGGAGATTGGCAATGAAGGTAAGAAAGGTGATGAAGAGGGCACCTTAGTGACCCTACCCCTGCGAAAGATGATGGTGATGAACGCAGAGATGAAAATTATGGCTGCAGAAATGAAGGCTCTGCGATCAGAACACGGAGCAGCTCACTCCACAACTGATGAAAAACTGGATCTTATCCTGGGAAAATCCTCTCAGCAGACTCTCCCTGGTAATGATACCAAAAAAGGGGAAAATAGTAGTAAGGGAGAAGGAAGTGAAGTGAAGAAGACTCCCCTGAAGATCATTTTTGCAAAACCCCAACAAGTCTCATCCACCAGCTCTCTCCATTCGCAGCTTCCATAGAGCTTATCAACTGAAGAGAAAGCTGAGTTAGCTCTCAAGAAGTCGAGAGAAGCTATCGAAGCTAACTTTGCCAAAGTTGAAGAAAGGCAACATGGTCGTATAGAAAATTTGAAAGCCAAGTTCGATGGTCCCCCAACAGGGTTACTTAAAGACTCTCCAGTAGTAAAGCTTCCTCAAGAAATTTCTACCGCTCCAGATGCAAGGTCAGAGCCTAGATCATTGGAGGAGTTCCAAACTCTCCAGTCATAAGGATTTTTTGAGAGAATGACCCTTGAGCAGGCATGGGATCTATATTGGGAAAAGGGCTTAGAGATCTGCAAATTAGATATGAAGCAACAGACTGGAGGAAGCAATCAACAGACTCCAAGAGCATAACCTATTCAGTATACTCAAAGAGGAGGAGATTCTTCTCGAAGAGGAAAGGAAAGAAGTGGTGTAGGTGGCAGAGGCACTTCACCAAGAACGCCAATAAATCACACTTATGTTAATCCCTTGAAGTAAAACCGTTATACTGGGCCGGATTCAATGAACTTGCCAATAGAGAAGTTGCCAGAAAGAACACTGAAGCAACTAAGAGGCAGGAACTGGAAAACAGAAGGCAACAACAAGAATGGAAAAAGAGGCAGAGAAGGGAAGACCCAACTGCAAGAGAGCCTATGAAATAAAGAAGAATGAAGAAGATGAAAAGAAAAGAAAAAGAGCTGAAGATGACAGACGAAGAGCTGATGAAGAAGCTGAGAGAAGAAGTAGCAGAGATGTTGAAGACTGTTGTAAATCCCTTCATGTTGTATCTTTACTTAAATGTAAACACACAAACATTTGTAAGTTCTCTGTATACTCTTTTTCATTGTACTTTGTGAAGCGTTGTAATGTGCAAAGAATAATATGTTCAATAAAATGACATATTCATTATATCATTCTCTGTTTATGCACTATTTACTATGCTAAGTTCTATTTAAGTTTCGGCATCACCAAAAAAGGGAAAATTATTGGGAAATTTATGTAATAGATTTTGATGATACCATGTAAAACTTATATTAGGAAGTTGGCACCTCAAGTCTACTATAAATCAACTTGTAATAGATGGGTTTTATAAGCTGAGTCGAAGGAAGCCAAGTTGAAGAATGCAGGACTCAACTGGAGATCAAAGAGAAGAATTAGTTGTGCAGCAGCTGAGTGAAGTGAACACTAGTCTCAGTCAAATGCTTAAAAGGTTCATTTGTCAGCTGAAAGACAATTAAATTATTCTGAAATGATTGGAGTTGACTCAAGACAAAGGGGTAAAACAGCTGTCAAGTCAAAGTCGACTGTGATGGATCAATTGCACACAAATCAAGGATATTACTCATTATAGTAATACCTCCATACTGCAATGCTTAATGTGCTCATCCCAAAAGCGTGCAAATAGAATAAACTAATGGGAAGCACTGAGCGTGTGTTAGAACCTAAAAAGCTGCATAGTTCAATTAAACGAGGATATGTCACCATCACCTATTGCGGATCAAGAAAAGACAAGCCAATGACCAAGAAGTGGAGTTTGAAAATGCATCTATCTTTTCAACGGATACATTTTTTAACTACCACTATAAAAGGCGGAGGATTTTATGAGAGAAAATACTTATGTAATCTGAGACACACAAGAGAAATCAAGCAATCAAAGCATAAACTCTCTCAAGCATTCAAATCATATCCTCAAGCCTAAACTCGAAGGAAATCGATCCAACACATTCATTGAAGGAAAGAAAACTTCAATTTGTTAAAGACAAAAAAACTTGTTTCAAAGAACAAGGGGTCTGCACTCCAAGGTTGAATGAGGCGTAGTAAGGTTCCAGATCGAGCCAAATGCTTTAAACTCGTTAGAGGGCTGTGTGAACAAATTCAAGAGTTTGAAGAAGCTGAAGTAGAAGGACAATCGTCTTGTGAAGATGTTGAGTCCTAGGAGAAGCCAGATGTGTGATCAAGGCTATCTCGGACTGTCATCCTTTTGTAACAAAGTTAACGTTACTTAGTGGATTTCCTCCAGGGGTTGGAGAAGAGTGGATTAGATGAATTACCCCCATCCTCGAATCACTATAAAATTGCATGTGTCCTTTACATTCAACACACTTTAATTTCTCGTGCATATGTTATTGTTGTTTGTTAATTTTCTAAGTCAACTGATAATAACTAAGCCTAAATAAGTGTTGAAAAACATATTTCAAACTAAGGATGAAAGTCTTCCATTTGAAAAACCAAGTCTACTTGATATTTAAAAGAGTTAATCGAATTAGCCGAGTTATACTATCAACAAATTTCGAGCCGAAGTCGCTGAGTGGCTAACTCGTTATCCACCAAGAACCCAATCGACTTGGGGTCTACTCTAAATTTAAAAAGGACTAAAATCGAAAATTAGGTAAAATCTATTCAATCCCCCTTCTAGACTTTACTTATCACCCCTTGGGACCCACAATTATATTGAACGATCTTCTTGTAACTTTATTTTAATGAATTTGAAATGTTAAAATTGAGTGTGAAATTTTTATTATTACATATCTTATTTTATATTAAATCAACGAAATTATATTTGTAATATTAATTTTGTTATTTTTATTTTTTATATAAACATAAGGGCCCATTACGTTTTTGCTCCAGGCCCTTCGAAACTTAAGATAGGGTCTGAACACATAGATAATATAAAAACATCATGTGGAATTGAAAGGATGAGAAGTTGACAAATGTCAAAAATTAATGAGGTAATGACATATATCAACTTAGTTTTTTCTTTTATTATAGAGGGTAAATTTGCATTAATCATTTGCATGAAATTTTACGTGCGACGAACAATCAATACATTCTTATAGAGAATGAAGCAAGATTAATAATATTTTCCTCAACAAAAAACAAAACAAGATTAATAGTATAAAATCATATTTGAAAAAATGTATAGATACAAAGTCTAATGCTGACATTTAAAATTACAAAATTATTAAGGGAATTTAAATGTGTGCCTATAGATAGGACATAAAAATAAACCTTGCGAACTGACCAAATAAAGGCAAATTACAAAAAAAAAAAAAATTAGTTAATAATTTTTTTTATCTTAAGGTACAAATAGGGGTGGATCAAATCGACACAGACCCAGGTGGGAACTGGTGGTCAACGAGTCGGTTAGCCATTGACCATGGGCAGTTCAAAAACCAGTCTCATGTCGTGGTATAGATCGTGGGATAGATGGGTCGGTTAAGGGTCATGTTCCTTACCCTTGTGAATCGATGAATCTAATGTTAACTTTTAACAAAATAAACTCGTGGTCCAGATCATTTGGTCATTGATGATTGATGGCCATGATTGATAGGATAAAGTTATCTTTGATTTTGATGATTTCACATATTTGATTTATAAACAAAATTAATATTTTCAAAAAGTTGTCAAAATACTTAAAGTATATTTGTTTATTTAATCTTAAGTTTGTGAAGTGTTACTTGAACTCTATTTTGTCAAAATCTGGACATTTCTATGTATTGAGGGGGACTAGTCGCTATAGAGAGCGATTGACACCTGGAAGCTTTTCAAAGTTTTCTTAAAACAGAGAAGGCTCAATATTGAGGGCAACAGTAACCAGTCGTTATACTAGGGCGACCGATACCTGAATGTTTGCAAAAATTATATTTTCTCTCTCTTTTCATAGTAACCAGTCTCTATCCACGGCAACCAGTCGCCATGGTACAACGACTGGTCACTATCCATAGAGATCGGTCACCCTTGATAGCAACTCTTATCAAATCTTGATATATGTTTTTTGAAAAGAAAGAATGGAGTGCTTTTTATAAGGTTGCGGATTTGAAATTTGGAATACAATTATTGAAGGAGTGGCTAAACTGACCAAGAAGTTAGAAGACGGAACTCTAACACCCAAAAGTTTCAAGGAGTTCGATGATGATGACAATAAATCATTCTCCCTAAAATGTAAGACTTTAAATATTTGCATTTTTCACTTACCGCTACCAAGTACAATCATATTAGGGGAATAAGATCCTTACACGAAGAGTGAACAAAATGAGAGACCATCTATGATAGAACCAAGAAAGTGAAACAAGCTCGAGAAACCCTGCTCGTTAAGGATTTAAAAAATTTCACTATATATGTTTGAAAGTGAAGGGATTTCAAAGATGGGTGGAAAGACTTGACAATATAGTCAATCCTTTATTGGCACTCAAAAAATTATTTTCGAACAAGATAAGGTGACTAAGGGTGCGATTGGATATACTTTCATTTTGAAAATTTTCATTTTGCTAGAGAATAGTAGTGAAAAAAATTTTGAGAAAAGATGAATTTTGAGAGTGTGATTGGATGTGAGATGAAAAAGTAATGATGAAAGTTGATTTGATATAAAAATAGTAAAATAATGATTGGATGTGATTGGAAGTTAGAAATGTGTGAGTGAATGAATAGTGAAATTTGTGGGATAATGTGTAATAATGATTAGTTTTTTGTGAAAAAATGTGTAGATGTGATTGGTGAAAGAAAAAGTGAGAAAAAAGTAAAAGTGAGAGAATAGTATATTTTCTGAAAATTTTCATAAACAATCGCATGTTTGGTCAAAAATATTTCTCTAGCGGAACGAAAATGGATTTTCGCTCATATCCAATCACAACCTAAAGTTTTAATGCTCTTCCCGACACTTGGTCCGAAAAAGTCACTGCCGTCACGGAAGCTCAAAATCTTGAAACACTCAAGTTTGATGAGCTTATTGGAAATCTTCTTATTTATGAAGTCTATCTCAAGTAAAGGAAAATTTCCAAACCATCCACTTCTCAACTGAGTATTCAATCTAATATAAAGGGTTTTACATCATGTTCCAATAATGTCTATTATCCTAGTGACGAAGAAGATGAAGAAACGACCGCTCTTGTGAGGAAATTTTCCTTGTTTATAAAAAAAATAAGGCAAGAAAAGCAAGGTACAACTCATGCTTCAAATGTGGAAAACCCGGATATTTTATCATCGATTGTCCTAAGATAGCGGAGGAAGAACAACAGAAGAAAATGTTTTTTCTCAAAAAAAAGGCCTTAATGCGGATGCTAAAACATGGGATAAACTTCTTGCAACATCCGACGATGAGTAAACCGAACAAGGTCTCATGGCCATTAACGATGAAACCGACAAGGTATGCTCAAATACTTCTTCTTCTTTAATTGATGAACTGCAACAAGATTATGATGATTTACAAAACGAGTTTAAAGATGTGATTGTTAAATACAAGAACTTGAAAAAGGATTTTAAGAGCTTGAAAAATAGAAAAGGATGATCTATTTTCTTTTTGTGAATCTCTCGATCATACTCACAATACTACTCTTGCTAAAGTTAGAAATCTTTTCTCCAAAAAGATTTGCTCACAATAGAATTAGAAAGCTTAAAAAAGGATGTGCAATATATTAACTTGAGTACTGATAGGGACACTAAAATACTTGGTGTACAACGAAGTGAGCATTTGAAATTAGGAGTTGGTTACAAACCTATGCAAACCAATTTTAAGAAAAAGAACCAAACTTCGACTTTTATATGTGCTACTAGTCCTAAAATTATTACATGTTTTTATTATGGCAAAAATGATCATTTATCTAGACTTGTAGAATTAAACATAGTACTAATTACTTTTGGAGACTCAAACGTCTCAATGCTAATTCCCATGGACCCCAACATTCAAGAGTACCTAAAAATAATTTTATTTTAGGTACTTGAAGCAATAATAGTGAAAGAAGATTCCAAATGGCTCATGGACAGCGGATGTTCCCGTCATATGACCGGAAAGGATTTTTACCAACACCAAAGTACAATAGCGAGGAATGGTTATGTTCATAAATGGCAAAGGCAAAATACTTGGTAATGGAGACATTGGTAATTATTCTTTTTCTCTTAATGATATTTTATTTGTAGATGAGTTTAAGTTCAATTTGATAAGTGAAGCCAATTTTGTGATTTATATCATGATGTTCTTTTTAATAAAGAAAAATGTCTTATTCTCAAAAATGATAAAATTGGTTGTGAGGCTAATAGAAAAGACAATCTATACAAAATTTGTACAAGTGATTTGGTTAGTCAAAATATCTCTTGTCTAGTCGCTAGCAATGATCTAACTAGTTTATAGCATAGGCGATTTGGACATGTTGGATACAAAAATATACAAAACATTTGCAAAAATCAACATGTCAAAGGACTACATAAATTAAAATTTGAAAATATTGGCTAATGTGACACTCGTCAAAAAATAAATTAGTTAAAAGTAGTTTCAAGCCCAAATATGAAATTTCCATAACCAAACCTCTACAACTTCTTCATCTAGATTTGTGTGGGTACATTGACACGACAAGCTTAAGTGAAAAATATTATACATTTGTTATTTTTGATGACTTCTCTAGATATACTTGGGTTGTCTTTTTTGCTAATAAAAATAATGTCGCTTATGAGTTTATTAAGTTATGTAGACTTATAGAAAATAGAAAAAAAATCTATCAAATCTATTAGAAGTGATCATGGTGGTAAATTTGATGGTAAATTTAGAGTTCTATGTGAAACCAAAGGATATTCTCATAATGTTTCGACTCCTAAAACTCCTCAACAAAAATGGTGTAGCTGAAAGGTAAAATCGAACTCTACAATAAATATGTCGGTCAATGCTCGATGAATTTTTACTTCCAAAATATTTTTGGACCGAGGCCGTGAATACCTCTTTCTATGTGGTAAATCGAGTATATCTTCGTCCAAAATTGAACAAAACTCCATATGAGCTTAAGAACCAATAATTAGCAACTTCAAGATATTTGGTTGCAAGAGTTTCACTTTAAATACCAAGAATCATTTGGACAAACTTGATCCCAAGGTCAACAAAGGAATTTTTATGGGGTACTCAACCAAAAGAAAAGCATACCGAGTATATATTAAGTCAAGCTTGGTAGTAGAAGAATCCATACTTGTCAAATTCAATGAAGCCTCCGATGTTCAAACAATCCCAAGTGAATACAATGATTATGAAAATGATGGAGCACCAATTATTCCAAACATTACTCAAAATGACCAATCCTTTTCTTCAACAAATGTTCAAAAAGAACAAAGAGGTGACACTTCAAATCTTTCCATGGCATTAAAATTCAAAGAAGATCATCCAAAATATCTTATTGTTGAGAATCCACTTGACAAGGTAATGACAAGAAAGAAATTTGCCGAAAAAGCTCTAATATAAGCCCAAAAATGTTGAAGAGGCAATTGAAGATGAATATTGGTTTCTAGAAATGAAAAAAGAGCTAAATCAATTTGAAAGAAATTAAGTTCAGGAACTTGTGCCACGTCCTCCATCTCACACTATCATCAGAACAAAATGGGTATTTCAGAACAAATTGGACGATCAAGGCAACATCATTCGAAATAAAGCAAGGTTAGTAGCTCAAGGTTATTGTCAAGAAGAAGGTATTAATTATGATAAAACTTTTGCACCCACAACACATTTAGAAGCTAATTGTATCTTACTTCCTTATTCTTGTTTTAAAAATTTTAAACTTTACCAAATGGATGTCAAATCCGCTTTTCTAAATGGTTTTATTCAAGAAGTCTATCTCAAACAACATCTGGGGTTTGAAAAAATTTCAAGACCAAATGATGTTTATAAACTTAAAAAGGCTTTATATGGTCTCAAACACGCACTGCGAGCATGATATGATAGACTAATTTTATTTCTTTTAGAAAATGGCTTTACAATAGGTAAAGTTGATACTAATTTTGTTTTTGAAAAAGGTCAATATAGTTTAGTTCAAATATATATTGATTATATTATTTTTGGTGCTACTAATGAATCTTTGTGCAAGAAATTCTCTAAGCTTATGCAAGGTGAACTTGAGATGAGTATGATGGGTGAACTCAACTTCTTCCTTGGACTTCAAATCAAACAATATCAAGAAGGGATATATATCTCTCAATCCAAATACACAAAGGAACTTCTAAAGAAACTTGGAATTGACACTACAAGAAATTAGATAAAATATGACGACAAAATTCGTCATATAAATGTCATTTTTCGTCACAAAAGTTATTAGGTGACGAAATTTGAGCGTCATAACGATCGTCACGGTAGCCCCGTGGTAAAAGGTATACATGACACTTTTTTAGTTCGTCACTAAATAATTAACCTTTGATGACGCTAACGACCGGTGTCATCATTTATATCATTTTTTGTGACGTCTAACTCGTCACTTCAATGATCAAACTTTTGTCACTCAAATTTTTATTTTGTCATCAAAAGGTAACATTTTAAATGACGAATGCATATTTTGTCATCCAAACATTAGATTTTGATGACGAAAATGAATATATTGCCAAAGTAATCAAATTTTAGTGACGCTTCAAATGTCACAATCGCATTAACTAATTCGTCATATACGTCACTTAATGAGTATATATATAATGACAAAACACCGTGTCACAAAAAGTAATATTCAATGACACGACATTTAGTGTCACCAAAAGATTTCAAATGTGATGACATGTTTCGTCACGACAAAATTAACATTACATGACAAAGTTGATTAGTGTCACTAATTGCGTAAGATTTTGTGATGAACAGGTTCGTCATAAAAGAAGTATATGGTGACAAAATATTTCGTCACTAGATAGTATTATAGTATTATATGGTGACACACAAATCATCATAAATGACCCATTTTGGGTGACAAATTTAAAATATATAATAGACGATACAAGTCGTCATAAAGGACTATTTTTAGTGACCAATTTTATATTGTCACTAAATGTATGGTGACGTCTAAGTTTGTTGTGAAAAAAATTAGTTTCGATTACAAAATAGATCGGTGTCACCAATTGATTTTTATATGACAACATAAATAGCCATTAAATGATGCATTGGTGACTATATATCTATATATATCGATGTATTAATTTGTCATATTTTATCGTTTACATTGCATAAAAATAAAATAAAATCTCATGATGAGAAAATTCATTATTGACTTTCCATATTATTAATAATTCGATTCAAAGATACATACATTTGCTTCGATCTAATATTATATTACAAATGCAATTTATAATTTAAATAAGCATGAATAATAAAAAGAACCAACATGTTTAAGTAGAACATGCTTAATTAATCAATATAAGAAAAATGCTAAAATGTCCAACTTTCAAATGGAAATTATAAATCTACTTGAAAAATATTCGAAAACGAAACATTAGGCATCTAGACCCAAACAATACTCATATAAATATAAACCATATGTCCCCTTAAATCTTATTTTGACGCTTAGATATTATTCCCACTAAGCGACCATAAATGCCATAAGTTTGTCGATAGATGCACCTTGTTGACCCAATTGCTCTTTCAAATCACTCACTTGGTCCTTTAGTCCACTTACTTGAGATTCGAATCTTGTAGTTTTTCTTGCATTTCCTGAAGCTCCTTTTGAAGTTGTTGGGTAGTTGAATCAAAGGATGTGGTGCATCTACTTGGAGGCTTTGGGCCATAGCCAAAGACCTTTTATATAGCCGATTCATGGCCAAGCACCTCAAGAACTATTTCTTCAAAGCACTCTTCTCAATTTCTTGCTCTATATATTTTTCTTGCTTTGCTATCATCAACTCCTATTTAAATATATTGATTTAAGAGTACACAATTAATATCATGGTTAATAGCAAAGCTAGATAATGAAAATGAGTCCATGACTTACCCAATTTTCCTTTGCCTCATTTCTTTATAATGAGTACGTTTATAGAACTCAATCCTATCACATTGTTCTCCATTTAGCTCTTTCTGAGCCTAGTCAAAAAAAGGAAAAAACTCATAGTAAAAAAATAAGAAATATTGTCAATTTAAGGTTACTTTATAACAACTCACAATTTCATGTTGAAGAACGTAAAAGGTGTTCTCGCGAAATATGTGGAGCTCGTGACTTGTTTTTGATTTCCAAGATTGGTGGAACTTGGTGCTACCAAAATAAGAACAATAATATTGTAAGATAATATATAGACATATTATAAGAAAATATGTTAAAATATTTGAAAATAAGTATTAATTTAAAAACTTGCTACCTTGAATTCAGCGATGCAAATAAGTCACACAATTCCTCCCGTTTGTTTACTCAAAGAAGAAGGCTTGTTATTTTTAGCCTCTTGCGAACTTGCATGCTTCTTGTAATGCAAATATAACTCGTGGGCGTTGTTCTGGTACTAGGTTTTACCCTTTCGATCATGCATTGTCTAACCCCAGGATCATCCATATTAACATCCATGTAGATCTACATGTCATATATATAATGATCATTTTAGATTACATGAAAACGAACATCATGCGATAAAATAATTTACTTTACTCGTACCTTTAAATGATCAAAGCCCTATTCCACACCATTTTTTTCATCTACTTCTTTCCACCTCTTGGGCAGGTAGAACATTTCGAGTTACTACGCTAATTTGACTCGAAAGCTTTGCGGCTTCCTCTCGAGTTTTAGGTCTTCCTAATAATGGATCCACGATTACCTTCATTTTGTTTCCAGAACAAGCAAATGCCTTCATAATGCCCTTGCCCATTGTTTGACCACGCCCTTTTCTTAGAGTTGGAAGTCGCCTCTATACATTTAAAAATTGTTATACAATATCCTCAAGAAAAAGTCCAATCTAATATCAATAACCACACAAGCCCACTTAAACCACAAAAATCAATTCTCCTACCAATTCAAAACTGTAAACAGAGAAAGATTTTTATTGAAAAAAGCTAGAAGCAGTTTTTTTCAAAAATAAGTCTGTAACTTGAAAAAGCCCAATCCAATATCAATAACCACATAAGCCCACTTAAACCACAAAAATCTCTTTTGAGATGTCATTATCTGTTTTGTTATTAAGAAATCAACATTCAGATTATCAAAAGCCTTAAATAAACAATTTGCATTAACTCAATTGATAAAATTGACATGCCAATTAATCAAAAGAAGGATTAAAACACCAACTGCACATATGATTGCTATTTTTTTCATAAACCACGTGATCGGATAATTTTTAAAAACCTATTTGACTTTAGAGGCCAAAAGCTAAAAATCATCATATCTCTAATCAGAAATAGATAATAAATTATGTCCAATTTTTATCTTTCATTCAACTAGTTTTTTTCCTAGAGCAGGTTTAGTACATGAGCAATTGATGTAGGTATTTCATGAAAGAGGCTACAACAGCAAACTTTTCTCAGTGCATTTAACCAAATGCTAGTTCAAAAATAACTAGTATTTGGGTATTCCATCAAAGACGTTATTCCATCAAAGACGTTAGCATTTGGATTACCAAAACCTTAAAAAACAATCTGCATAAATTCAATTGATACAATCTACCTTGTATTAACCAAAAGAGCTGGTATTTTAAGGATTTAAATACCAACTGCAAATATGATTGCTATTTTTTTCAAAAAAAGCTTGTGATCAGATGATTTGAGTAAAAATAAATCTTTTAAAACCTCTTTAGCTTTATAGCCCAAAAGCTTAAAGTGATCAGAGTTTGATCAATAACCACATAAGCCCACTTAAACCACAAAAATCAATTCTTCTCCCAATTCAAAACCAGAAACAGAGAACAATTTTTTATTAAAAAAAGCTAGAAGCAGCTTTTTTCGAAAATAAGCTGTAACTTGAAATAAAACCCAAACTGCAACAATTAAGCTTGTAGACAACCAAACAACATCCACATAAACATCCAACCAAGCTATCCAGAAAAAGCTGAAATCAGCTTTTTTCCAAAAAAAATTGAAATCAGCTTTTTTTCCAGAAAAAGCTGAAATCAGCTTTTTTTCAAAAAGAACTGAAATCAGCTTTTTTCCAAAAAAAAGCTGTAAAAACAGAGAGCCGCACAGCCCTCACCAGCAGCAAAAAATAAAGAAACGTATACCTGCGATATCATTTGCTTCAGATGATGGATCTTGAATGTCCTCAATTGATTGAATTTCAGGACTTTGAGTTGATTGAACTTCAGGGTTTGGCATGTACTCATTGGTGGGATTTGTTGCAGTAGTTTCACCTCTTTGAATGGAACCATTCATTTCAGTTGTAGCCAATACCTCATTTGCACCATCCGAAGCCACATTTGCTTTGTTAAAAAGTTGTCTGACACTTCTACGAGGTGTTGAATTAGATATAACATCCCTGGTAGTTTGACTTACGAAATTTTGTTGAGAATTGTTTGGGATGCTTTTTGGTTTCAATTTGCGAGCTCCTGGAGCCATTTTTAATAACTCTACATGAAAACAATTAGAAGTACCATTAATGGAAGATGATCACAATAAATTGTTGTGTAACGTTTAAAAAGCTAATTTGACAAACTCGAACATTTTATCTCCTCTACCAGAAAAATCCCAAGAAGAAAAAACCAGATACTAGCAAACACAACCTTTTCACAAAAAAAAAAAAAACAGATAAACAGAATCTTTTCATGGAGTTTTTCAACAAGGCCAAAGCCGTCAGGCTCAAAAGCCATCTCGACAAATACTTAGTAGCCGACGATGACGAACAAACCGTCCGACAAAGCCGCAATGGCTCATCAAAAAAGGGTACTGAGGTATTGTCTTAATAATTAGACAAGCATATATCATAAATCACTGTACCTTTTCGTGACAAACATAATGTTTATCTTACTAAAAACCTAACTAGCTCGAGAGCGTAGCGCCCTACTGTCATTTTGCTTATTGCGCCTACATTGGTACAGAGCATAAACCAATACATAAAAATTACTGACATTTTAGCGACTAAATCTGAAGAAATATAATGAAAGGCCTAGCGTATACGAATATTCAACCACAAGTCGAGTATGAGTGCATAGCGCAACACACAGATATGGTGCATTGAGGACTCTCAATTTTTATTTTTATATTTTTTGGAACTATATATAGTCATAGTTTAAGCTCCAGATCAGATCAAACAATTAAGTGATTATTGCAAATAATTATGTTCAAATCCAAGAGTGTTTTACCAAAATTAAGTATTACTCCTCCCAATAAAATGAATGTCAGAATATGAAAAATGAACGCAACATGCCCACAAGTCTCAGTTTTTGCAAAAGAAGCAGATTTAACAACAAACTATTATGGCATCCTCTCTCGCATGTGCGACACATAATACTTTGATCTTTAGAAACCACAACTAATATTATAGCAGATTCAGACATCAATATCTACTCCCAGTTCTTAACAATATTCTTCAATGAAAGCATTTTAAATAATAAAAACATAATCAAAACTCATGCCATTCACCCAAGGCCTGATCAACTGTCTCTTTTTCAGATTTAATCACCTTTTGAAAAACAAGGGGCGAAGACAACACCGGGAAACTCAATGCCGTAGGAATTCGAGGCTACTATAAACGGTTAAAGAAAACGATTTTTATCCTCTTTATCCTATGGTACAAAACGATTTTACTCATCAATTTATATGGTGTATTTGGAACAAAAATTGTCAAACTGCCTTTTAACATCAAAGCCACAAACTTCTTCCAAACACACCAATCCATATGCTAACATTTTCCACATCAAAACTTAAAACTGCATAAAGGCTAATTCAATTAACCTCATATCCAGAATTTTGATTATGTTCCATACAATTGAAAATTTAAATATAAATCATAACATGACACACTATTCTCAAATCACATAGCAACATACATTTTACACATAAACAAGTAGCAATATCAGTAATAAACTAAAAGTATTTGTAATTCTGGGGAAGAGAGGAAACATTACCAGTATTGCTAGCAGCAGATTAACCAGAAGAATAGGGAACTAGAAGCGAACTGGTATTTTGATATATTGTTGACCTAATCTTTAATATATACATGGCCGAGATAAAAAAAAAAGGGAGAGATGGAGAGAGTTAAGGTAATTTAGAATTCTTGTATTTATCTACCTTAATTAGTTAAGAATATACCTTAATTAAATTTCAGTAAGCGCCAAAACAAAAAGATTCGTCCGCCAAATATTGTTTAGCTGTGACCAAATCTTTTTTTCCTTATTTATTTATTTATCTATTTGTTATATGCAATTATTCCCATCAAACCAAAAATATCAAAATATAGGATTAATATTTTATTTGAACTGAAATATAGGAGTAACAGTAATTATATCTAAAACTAAAATTTTATTTTATCAAATTGCTATGGAAATTAAAAAGGGAATTAAATTAAACATACCTCTGTTCTTCAAGAACATGGCACTGGTGAACAAAATATACCATATTCTAGTGAAGGGGGGCGAGGGATGGCTCCAATTTTCAAGTTGGGTATAGTCTCCTCATTTGCAGAATGGCGTGGTGCAAACCCGTGACTGGATTCCCGGCTTGAATGGCAGCAGGCGGCGTGTGCTTGAGCTGGAATGCTAATTTGGTTGCTGTTCGGTGATGGAAACGGAGGTGGCTTCGATTTTACTTGGACATTGATAATTTAGAATTCATTTCGTGATTTCTCTCTCGACGAATTTGGTTGTCAAATGTAAAAGCTTCTTCAAGAGAAAGAGAAGGGCCTTTCAAAAAAAAAAAAAAGAGAAAGAGAAGGGTAGACGACAGATGGTTCTCGAAATTCTAAGTTTGAGAGATCGAGAATTGATAGATAGTTTTCTATTTTGAAATTATTATTTAATATTAATTTTGGACCAAAAATGGATGTTTGATAAATTAAATTACTTTAAAAATGATTATTTGGAAAATAATTTCATATAAAATAGTATATGTATAATATAGTTATTTTATAACTTATCAAAATTAGGGATGCAATCGAACCGAACCAAGTCGAACTTTTGAGTGTTTGAGTTTGGCTGCGTTTATTATCGAGTCGAGCTCGAGCCTCGAATTTATCGAATATGTTGATGGCTCACTAACTTTATCGAGCCTAAATGAGCTTAGTAATATAATTAAAAATTAAAATATTCTTTAATTTATTACAAAAAAATTATTTATATTTAAAATTCATAATATATTTATTAAAAACTTATAATTTTATTCAAAAATTATTTTTATTGAAATACTTTTATATTATCTTAAGTAAAAATATGAAAAAATAAAATTAAAATCAAATTATTAGTTCAATTTATACGAGCTTACTATCGAGCCTATTCACGAGCTTGTTCACGAGCTAACGAACCGAATATCTCTAAGTTTTAATTTGGTTCGTTTATTTCAATGAGCCTCATTAAACGAACTCAAATGAGCTTTTATTCAATCGAGCTCCGAATAGCTCACGAGCGAAAGTTGGTTCATTTCATGTTCTACTTACCATAAAGTCAAAATAAATATATAATATTCAATATTATATTTATAAATAATATTGAATAATTTTTACATTACTCCGAAGAATATAAAATTTATCAAAATATAGTACTATTCTATTATACGGAGTATTTAAGGGTGCTTCGAAATATTGTGTCTACCTATACTGAAAAGTGAAAACCACGATCGTTCCTATGTTTTAAAGAGCATGGTGCGATAAAAAAATGGGTCCTCTATATTTATATAAAAATTTGAAAATAACTAATTAATCAGTATTACAAAAATTAATTTCTTTAATCACAGCATAAAATAATAAAATATTCATATTACAATTTTAATGTTTCGAATTCACTAAAATAGTGCTACAAAAGAGATAATTCAATATTATTACATCATATATTTAAAGGAAAATCTACCTATACTTTTTGTTTTTTTAGTACAATGGGGGGAATTTGGGAGGGGACACGCACTTTCATATGAGATCTAACCGTGTCATTCGCCCTTATAACACCCATCTCAACCACCTTGGAGCATAAGATTGATCCGGAAAATCTATCTATACATTAACCATAAGAATTGATCTCCTTGCATTTTTTTGAGCTTAGATATCCTTACACTTTTATTACATCATGTTAATGGTGAAATTAAACAACTAAATCTATATATATCTTAAATTTAAAAAAAAAATTGAGGAAAAACTCTAAAATCTTAATAAATTATAACAAACCAAGTTTGTTCCGTTCATTAACATAACAAACCAAGTTTGGACATATTTCTATTTGATAAGAATATAAAGCTCGGATTGACTCGATACAAACAAGCTTAAACAATACTATGTTCATCTTGACTCGACTCTTTTTACAATCGTAGGGATGGCAATGGGAGGGTATTCACCCATTTAAAGATATTCATACTCGTACTTTGTAAAGTTAATATTATACATGCCTGTCCCAAACTCAATTTAGAAATTGTACCCGTCCCATACCCATTTGTCGATAATCGCATACTCCATATATGCCCTACCCATTTTATTTTATATAAAAACCAATCATTTTATGAAATAAATGACTATTTAAATGAGTATTATACTAAAAATGAGTTATTATATAAAAATGACTAATATATATGTTAAATTCTTAATAATAGTAAAAATTAACAAGGTTCAATTATGCGAGTCAATACAAACTATCATGATAAAATATGTAATGTGATGTCTTTTTTAACAATTAATACTAGGAATGGCAATTTCGACCCAACCCGTGGAACCCGCCTTGCCTATATTTTTTAATATATTTAATATATATTTTGTATTTATAATATATATTAAAAATAAATATTATTTAAATTCATTTTTTCTATTTAAATAAATTATTTAAATTAATAAAGTAAAATGTTAAAAATCCATACAAAAATGCCAAGTGGAAAGTCGTTTTTTCAAATATCGACATTCGAGGATAGCACACGTTTTCTTGAAGCCATTTTATATATATATATTATATATATAATCTCGTTACGTAAAATTGTTAATTCTAATATGATTTTAATGTCTTTCGAAAAACAAGATTTTGCTACTGCAAAAAAATAAAACAAAGGTCGAACACTGCAAAAAAATAAAACAAAAGTCGAACTTTAAAAAAAAAAAAAAAAAAAACAAACTAAGGATGTGCACAATTCGCTTAACCTAGCCGAACCAAATCGGAACCGAAAATTTGGTTCAAGCATAAACCGAACCGAAAATTTCGGTTCAGTTTTCACTTTTTTATATTCGGCTATTCGGTTGGTTTCCTTCTAAAATTTTGGTTAACCGAACCGAACCAAACAACCAAAATATATTTTTAATTAAATTATGTTCAATAGCAAGTAGCAACTTTACTTTCAATAGCAACGTTATTTAAAAATTTAAAGCCCTTGTTTTATGTTTGCAAACACAGTGACAGAAACAAGAAACAGAGAATAAACTCAGAAACTTTCAACTCTTTCCCAAAAAAAGTGATTTTGCATACAACTTCTGCTTCTCTCGATTCTTGTCTCCGTAATCAAACTTTCAGAAAGAATAATCCCAAAGCCCCTGCCTACACTATCTGCTTATCAAGGTACAAATTTCCTTTAGACGCGGGGTGGGGGTACAAATCTCCTTTAAAAAAAAAAAAAGGTATACATCTCTGTCTCTCTCTCTCTCTCGAGCCATCAACACCGATTCGCCGGATCAATCCAGGAATCACCACCCACGCGTCCACCAGTGGCAAATTCCACTTCGACGCCAATTACTTTGTCCGCTGCTTATCAAGTTTTCGAGAAGGTAAATCAGAATATGATTTGGTTAAAATATATAGAAGATATAACTTGATTGCGCACCAAGTGTTTGTGATAATGTTCAATCCAATTTTAATGATTTTTCTGGTAGGGTTGGTAAGATAATATGTTTTGGCTTGGTATCCTATCTGTTGACAATGTGTTGGTGCAATTTGGTAGGACCTGTATTCTTTTCTAGTGAGTGCTCTTGCTCCCTCTCTTTGTTGGTGTGGCTTGCTCGGTTCATGGGTGATCTTCAAGACAATATCAATTTATATGAACAATTCATATGGCATCTAACATAATAAAACTAAATATAAAGGTTTCAAACATAGAAAAAGGGATAGCAGCAACAATGTAAGTGCATTAAGTTAAAATATCGAGAGCACCATTTTCATGATTTTAGAAACCATGTATATTCACGGATTGGTATGAGATTGATGCATTTGCAAGTTACAAGTTAAAAAACACTTATGTGGCTAAAATTTGCATCTTTCCAAGTATACAGATTACAACTCAAATGAAATAAACTAGAGGTTTGTAATGCAACAAACTAGAGGTTTACACTTTTAGGGAATCACCTATTTATGAGTTTCTTTATTGACTGATTATGGTGTTTGATCAAATTTGCTTCCACATTACAAGTGTTCTGAAGTTTATGGGTGGTGCTGTTTTGTATTTAGTGATTGTGGGCTCTTACTATAGTGGTGGTGCTTTTTGTATTTTGGTTACTTGTAGGCTATCCATGTGGTTGAAATGGAATCCTTAATTGGGTTTGACTGCTGGAGTTATCTAGTTGCAACTTTTTAGGAATTGGGCGTTTTGCATATAATGCAGGTAAAAAAAAGTTGGTAGGTAATATTTGTATGGTAACTGATTCATATATCAAAACAAACTAGTATTTGAGGTGCACAGGCTTATGAAATTTGTAGGGAAGGGTATTATAGGAAATAACATCCTTTACGCATTCCGCTGACCTTTCCATTACCGTGGGAAAGCCTCACTCTCGGTGAAACGTGCATTGTGCTCTTGATTTTATGGATTATGTCAATGGATTACCAGAACATGGTGTAAGCTGTAACTCTAAGAAGTTTTCATTGTTTTCATTCAAGCAAACATTTAACCTGAAAGTTGATCAGTGGTTGACGTTCATAGGTTCTTAACAGCTATATGGCTACTTTGCATAATATTCTCTTGCCTCCATCTGTCACTTAAATATTAAGTGTCTAATTCAGATTAATAAAATCATTCTGAAGTTTGGGAAAAGGCTTTGTGATTTTTTGGGTATCAATAGTTAAATGATCTTGAGGAGTCATTTTGACTCAATTTATCAGTTCTTAATTCTTAGGCTAAAAATTAGGTGGTGTAGTTTAATTGGTGTGCTCTGCCAATAGTTATTTCTATACATTGAGATAGTGCCGGAGTGTTTAAAAAACGTTAGGCGACAAAAAGGCGATTAGGGTCATAGTGCCTAGGCGCTAGGCGCTAGGCGAAAAGCGGTGCCTGAGCGAAGTGAGGCGCCCGTCTTACAAAATAAAATTCAGTTATCATTAATACTAAGATAAAATTTTAATTTCATACTAAGATAAAATTTTAATTAGTTAATACTTTACTCAAAGTCTCAAACAAGCATCATTTTGCAAATTTAAATATCTAAAAACCGCTAATAAATGATGGGAAAACATATTATCCCAGATCTACTCATCATACTCCACTTGAAAAGAATCGATAACCCCATCATCCTCCTCTCCATCAAATGACTTATATCCCTCATCATCATCTTCTTCTTCACAATCATGTGTGAGTTGTTTCTGAGAGCTAGAGGTCAAATTTGATTGGCTAAGTCTTGTGTGAGTTCTTTTTCTTGGGTTTCATTTAAGTAAGGGTGTATTGGTATTTTAAAAGGTATTCTAAACCCTAAAAAAAAAAGGAATAACTTAATTGCGAAAAAAAGCGCCTCAAGGCGGCGCCTAGGCAAGCCTTGAGCGCCTCGGGCGCCTTGGGCGCCTTAGCTCGCCTTACAGAAATCGCCTAGCCTTAGCCCAACTAGGCGCTTAGGTGTCGCCTAGCGCCTTAGGCACGCCTAGGCGCGCCTAGGCGCCGCCTTTTTAAACACACGTATTATGGAAATCTAATAGCGTTGTCGCGTATCATGACATAATTTGGCGTTTCATGCTTGATATCTCTGGATTATCTATAGGATTTTGACTTAGAACTAGCATACATGCGCTTAGTCACAGTACACTAGTTAATATGACCGAGCAATCATTTTTGCTCTTTCTTTTTTGTTGTTGGAGTGGGGGGCTGTGCTCTCATAGTTTCAATATTTAGTTATTTAAATAGTTCCAATTTCATCTTATTCAACGAAACCGGTCGTGGATTGTTGTTAATATTGATTCAAAGTAACAACTGTTATATGTTTTATAATGTGCATATTTTGTTTATAATTTACTGCAATGGAAAAAGTTGTATTGAATTCCATATACATCTACATGCTTGGCAAACTTTTTGTCCTGATTACGAATTGTGTATTGATGTCCCTTGTATGGGGCCTGCAGCTTGATGAAGCAGAAAAGAGGTTGGACGATACCCAAAATAAACGGGCTCGTCTTCGAGGATGGAATGTCGTAAAAACATCTAAAAATTCATCTAATGGGAGGGAAGGGAGGGAAGAGGTAAAAGTCGAAAGAAGATCTAACAAGTCCTATGAAGATTTGTGAAAGTCCTTCTAAAAAACAGTCTCAACATAAAACTTTGCATCAGCGTCAAGATGCCGTGAAGCCCTCTGGAGATAATCTGAATCTTAGTAGAAGGCTTTGGAATGGCACATACCTATTTGACTATTCACTTCTTTTTCAAGGATAGCATCAACCTAATTGTGTTGTTTAGGGATGTTGCCAGCCTGGAAATTTATGCCAGTGCATCATTATTAAGTTTGATTCGTCGTGCATTTGAGAAGTGTAGTTATGTACAGCCCGAGATTCTATTTCGACTGAAAGCAATGTCTTTTGCTACTGTATGTGTGTACTTTGACAAGCGTGTCCATTCGTGTTTCGACTTTGCATCATTTGGTCCTTTGGTAAACATCTCCATCCCTGATTATATCAATTTTGTGATAAGCTAGAAACATCTCTTCACTATATTGCATTTCTAATTTCTACATATATTTCTTTCAGGTTGGTGATAACTAGATCGAAGTGGATTTTTCTTGAAGGAATGTTGATATTATCTTTTGCTTTTGAAACAACGTTCGAACAAATTTCATCCAACTAAATTTGTAGTAGTTCTCTTTGCAAAAGAAAAACTTGTAGTAGTTGATTACAATCTACACTTGAACATAAGCGCTCAAACTGAAATATCTTTGTTTAATTTCTTTTGAATGAGCATTGTGGTAATTTTGTATTTAATATATTTCATATTATTGACTTCTAGTGAATTATTTTCAAATAAGATCAGCTTAAAAATTTTAAAAAAAATATAAATATATACTTGAAACATAAAAAAAAATTATATCCATTTTAGCAAGGAAAATAACATATTTGCGGTTAATGTTCATATTTTATCCAGTTTAGCGAGGAAATTAATAAAATTATCGTTAACTTTACCTGCGAAATTAAAAAATTTCTCTCTAAACTTTAGCCGCAAAACCAAAAATCTCCTCTCTAAAGTTTGCGAGGGATTTCTAACATATGCTGCCAATATAGGTTAGTGACGCTCTTATAGCAGCGAGACGCGTGAGGAAATAAATGACAAAATATTATATTGTCATGAAAGAAAATATTTTCATACTGTCAATCAACAAATTATGACAAATATTTGACAAAATATTTTGCCACAATATAAAATGGCAACAAATGCACATTCATTGTCACTAAATATGTGTTTCCGTGACGAAATAATGGCGTCACTACTCTTTTGAAGAAATAAATGACAAAATGTGATATTATCATGAAAGAAAATATTTTCATCACTATTAATTGACAAATTATGACAAATATTTGACAAAAAATTTTGCCACAATATAAAATGGCGACAAATGCACATTCATTGTCACTAAATATATATTTACGTGGCGAAATAATGGCGTCACTACTTTTTTGAAGAAATAAATGACAAAATATGATATTGTCATGAAAGAAAATATTTTATGACACCAAATGGCGTCACAGATTATAATCTATTTGTCATTGAAAGATTTCCCTCCTAAATTTTGGTGCGAAATTCTGCCGTCTAAAATTACTATGACGGATTTCAATTAATCGTCATGGAATAAGAACAATAGTGACGACATATAAGATCAATAGTGACGCACATAAGTGGTATCATAAAAAAGTAATTTTCATTGACAAAAATAAAATTAAAATCCTTTGTTAGTTAATAAATTATGACAAAAATTTATGCGTGGTAAAGAAATTCGTCATAAAATGTGTGATTTCTGTAGTGTGAGGAAGCAAGAACCGTGGCAACACCTATGACAACAAATATCAAACTCGACAAGGATGAAAAAGATAAACCGGTAGATGAAATCAAATATCGAGGTATGATTGATAGTTTAATTTACTTAACCGCTAGTAGACCCGATATTCTCCATGACGTATGCCTATGTGCTTGATTCCAAAGCAATCCAAAAAAAATCTTATTTAAGTGCATTGAAAAGAGTTTTTCGATATTTAAAAGCCACTATATCATATGGTTTGTTTTATTTGAAAAGTAATAGTTTTTTCTTTAAAGGTTATAGCGACTCGGATTATGCCAGAAATATTGATGATCGTAAAAGCACAACCGACTCATGTTAATTTTTAGGTGATTGCTTCGTCTCATGGTTTTTTAAAAAACAAAATTATTTTTCTTTATCAACGACCAATACCGAATATATTTTCGCGGCTTTTTGTTGTACACAATTACTACAGATGAAACAAACCTTGGCGGGTTATAAAATTAACTTTGAGAATGTTCTTATTTTTTGTGATAATACTTCCGCAATTAATATTTCTCAAAATCCGATTCATCATAATCAAACCAAACATATTGAGGTTCGACATGACTTCTTAAGGAATTGCATTTTAAAGCGAAAAATTGAGATGTGCTTTGATCCATCTCAAGATTAACTCGCGGATATTTTTACAAAACCATTAACCGTCGAGTCTTTTAACTCTATTCAAGATTGTTTAGGCATAATGCATAATGAATAATGTCTATATTTTTATTTTGAGCACTTTACTTCGATTATAAAAGTTTTGAGTTGGAAAATCTATTTTTCTAGAATTAAAAATGAGACATAATTTTTCTCTAGAAATAGGCACGGGTCGCTATACACAGCGACCAGTCGCTATGTCCAGGGATCAGTCGCCCTTATATAGCGACCAGTCGCTATAGGGTCTTTCTTTTCTGAATCATGTTCTTCCACTTAAACCCTAGTTGCAAAAACCTACCCAAAATTTCAATCTACCTCTATACTTCACCAAATATCTCGATTCTTGTTGTTAATCCCATGTATTTCTTGATTGTATTACATATATGACACTCCCAAAGAATTTTACCAGTTCATTTCCTCCTTAAAAGCGAAAAAGGTCGAAGAGGGTTCTTCCTCAAATTGACAATTCGCGGCAGAACAACGCAAAATTCATGCTACCCAACATGATACGACTCATGGGTAACCTGGTAATCCTAATCCTTTACTTACCTGGTCTCATATACTATGCTTCGAGCCACCATAAACAAAAGACAATGTTAAATGGTCTAGAAGTAAGAAATCTCTTCTTTCTTAAGCTCCTTGTGATGCAAATTGGTCGTTGTTTATTCATAAGTATACCGAAAAATTCTATGATGATTTAGTTTTCTTGAATAACATTTGTTAAAGAGCGTCACTTCTTGTGGACCCCTAATGAGATTTGTCGCTTACTTGGTGTAATGGAGGTAATTGGGATTATATTTTGTGTATTCATTGGGATGAAATGAAGTTGGGTGTATCTTTAGAGGAAGTGAAGAACTTTCTAGGTGTTATGCCAGAATTTACAACATAATCGATGACAGTTGAACTTCGTGTTTGTGGGAAGTCCATCAAATTACCGAGTAATATGGACTACTTTTTGACCTACAAGATCAAACAGGGCGAATTGGTTAATTATGGAGCCATTTTCATTTAGTCCTTGATAGATGTCATCACTTTGGTCTGCAATAATTTGCTTTCAGTAATTTGATTTGCAAGTTGCTTCTCCAATCTGGTCTTCCACCTGCCAAGCTAAACTCAGAGGTCATTAGTAATGATTTTGACAATGACAATATTCAACAGATGCTTCGGAGGCGTAGGAATGTGCAAAACGTCCTACCAAGTTGGCAAAAAGCCGTGCTAGAGCTTATATCCCAAGTTCTGGATGATATGTTTGATGATATCGAGGCAGAAAATTTGGCAGCCGGAAGATCTCACAGTGCTCCGGAGGATAATACCAGCATTGATGATCACGATGGAGATGAGAGTCCGTATGAATTTGACGAAAAACTTGGTGAACTTCTTGAGAGAAGTCAAGAAAACTATGATGAGCTTAAAAGAGGTTATTGTTAGTCCAAATGGCTACAAAAATCTAGAGGGAGTGAATAGATTTTCCAGATTTTCGATTTATGCCCTCTTTTTTGAATATGAAAATGGTGAAGAAATAGAAGTGCAGAAAATAAATCAATACACAATATTTATAGAGCTTCAACCGCCTAGGGCCTACATGCTCTACCACCCAGTATGTTTGAATGGATTTTGAAAAGGAAATTTTTTTTATTGATACCAAATAATTACACCTTTACCTTTAAGAGAACCACACTCTTCTTACAACACCAACTTAGAAGAGCACCACACTCTTCTCATCTCTATGAAGAGTACCAAATTCTTCAACACCTATGAATCAACCAAGTGTGTTCTTACCACAAGAACACTTAACAAGTTGATCTTGTTTTGGATGATTTTATAAAATATAATCAAGATTACACTTTGAATGAAAATATTACAACTCAAAAGTGCAAATGTAATCAAGAAGGAAAGTCTAATAAGCAAGATATAAAAGTGATAAGCTTAGGCTAATACAACAAGAATATAGAAAGTGAAGAACAATAGAATTTGCTGAGATTTTTTTTTTGTTGTGTTGTATTTTGATCATTCAATCCTTCATGTATTTATAGGAGAGCTGCAAGATGCTCCTCCTAATTTGAGTTTGTCTGCAAAAGAAAGATCAAAACAACTCAAAAAATAGTTAATAAATGAAAAGCCACAATTTCATGATAACTGTCTGCTGCAACGGATAGTTTCAGCTGTCAAAAACATATAGCGACCGGTAGCTATGTTGAGATTTCGAATATTAAAGCCATTGAAAAGTGTTTTTGACACAAGATACCAAAGAAGGGGATCGGTCGCTGTGTAAGAGACCGATTGCTCTTGGATAGTGACCGTTCGCTATTGAAATAAAGAAGAAAACAAGAAAAATAATTTTCTTCAGGCACCGGTCGCCCTACCTCCCTATTTCCAGCACTCTATTTGTTTTATGTTTTAACAACATTCAGGTATGAGTCTCCCTATAGGACGCCCTGTCGACCTCAACAAAGAGAGGTTATCCGATTTTTGTCAAAAATAAAGTTCAAGAAGTGCTTCAAAACTTTAGTAAAAATTAATTAAAATGTTTTGAAGTATTTGGACAACATTTCAAAACATTGTTTTGGTATAAAACTCATTTATATGAAATCATCAAAATCAAAATAAAAACATTGATCTAACAGTTATAAGGAGCTTAAAATGGAAAATATCAAACTCAAGAAATCCGTTGGGAAGCTTAAAAAGTTCATCAAAGATCTCTTTCCCGCCACTTGTTTCTTTCGGGTGAGGACTAATTCTACTTTACATTTTCTGTCATTTTATTTCTGACTTTAAACCTCTTTAAACACATATTAAGTTGTTTATTTTTGGATATTGCACGTATTTTCTGCACATCTTTGATATTTATATGCTTCCGCTTTATTTATTTTTCATGCTAATGGTTTTTTTGATGATTTCAAAGGGAGAGAAAGAATGCATGACGTAAGAAGCTCAAATGGTTAAATTGCTTGAGTTTTTTGCTCAAATAGTATAAGCTTGATAAAATTTGGTAAAAGCTTATTGGTATAAGCTATAAGTTGATGGATGTTGCTATCTTGTTTTGAGTGAATATGTTTGGGCAACGTATAATTCTCTTATTCTATTTTGGCTAACACTAACAGGGGGAACTTTTAATCTCTGGAGCTTTTATATGATACTTGGCCTAATGCATATTGTTTACTTGGCGTATTGATAGAGAGAGCTTTAAAAAGTCGTTTGAAAAAAATTGCTCCTTAGCTTACTTATGTCTTATAATCTTTTATGTTTATTGATTTGAAAAGTGTTGCTTACAATGAACAGATTAAACTTCTGACTGGAAAACTCCTTTCTTAAAAATCTCGCTCTCAAAATTATTTTGGGTCAAAATCATTAAAAAGGGGGAGTTCGTTATAACAAAACTATTTTTGATTTTGATGATTTCATATATTTGATTTATAAAATAAAACAATATTTTTAAAAAGTTGTCAATATACTTCAAGTATATTTGTTTATTCAATCTTAAGTTTGTGAAGTGTTACTGAAACTCTATTATGTCAAAATCCGGACATTTCTCTGTATTGAGGGTGGCCAGTCGCTATAAAGAGCAACCACTACCTGAAAGTTTTTCAAAATCTTCTTAAAAATAGAGAAGTCCATGTATTGAGGGCGACCGGTCGCTGTAGAGGGCGACAATACCTGTAAGTTTGTTAAGATGCTTAGAAAACAGAGATTCTCTGAGATTATAGCGAATTTGGTCGCTATCTTAGGCAATCGAAGACGAATGTTTGCAAAAAAATAGATTTTCTCTCTGTTTTCATAACAAACGATCTCTATCCATGGCAACTGGTTGCCATGGTACAACGATCAATCACTATCGATAGGGACTGGTTGCCCTTGATTGAAACCCTTGTCAAATCTTGATCCAACTGTTTAAACTTTAGAATTTCAACATAGCGATCGGTCGCTTTAAGCTTTTTGATAACAAACTCTATTCGTTGCAACATCACTTATCAACAAAGTTAACTTTAACATTTCTTAACATTTTTTGTAGATCTTTTCATCCTTATTTTTGCAGACAAAATTCAATTTGGAGGAGCCTATGTTGGAGATCAAATCTTGAAGCTCCTCTATAAATAGTTGGAGATTTGGAAGGATCAAAATAATACGTAATTCTACAAGACAACAAGAAATATTCAGCAAATTTTTCAAGCCTTCTTTTTCTTACTCATGTTGTAATAGCCTAATCATTTGGACTTTCATATCTTGCTTAATAGGCTTTATTTTTTTTTATTACACTTGCCTTTTCAAAGTTGTATACATTAATTTTGAGGTGTAGTCTTGATTGATCAAAATCATCCAAAACAAGAATTATTTGTTAAATGTTCTTTTGGTGAGAACATACTTGGTTTTTTTTTTTTTGAGCGGAGAACATACTTGGTTGATTAGACTAGGTGTTGAAGAGTTTGGTGATCTTCTAGTTGATTTTTAATCGTTTGGTATCAATTAATAATTTTTTTTAAAATCCTTTCGGATATACCGAGTGGTAGTAGATTAAACTCTAGGTGAGTCGAACCATTGTAAATCATTGTGTTAATCTTCCGTACTATCTCTTACCTTCTTGAAGGTTTTTATCATATTCAAAAAAGAGAAATAAAATCTGAAAAATTCGCGAAAATCTAATCATCTTCTCTAGATTTTCGTGGTCATTTGGTCTAACAATGACGATAATTATCTCCCCCAGTCATTCATCTGCTCTCTCTCTCTCTCTCTCTCCCCCTAAGGTTCCAATTGTCAATTATATCTCACTTATTCAACTTCCGTTCATTTATATTATTTTACGTCATATTAATTCTCTATCTACAAATTATCGTGGCTTCATCATATTTTATTGTGGTAATTATCTATCTATTCTATAATATATATATATATATATATATTGTGTTAGAAAATTAATTTTTAACTATATGGGGGAAAATGGAAGGGTCAACTCCTATTCGGGGACGCCAATTATACAGAATCAAGAACCACCCCATAAGTCCATAACTGTGGGTTTCGGTCTTCACGGTAAAAGTTATAGGTTGGCATTTTCCCCAACCCTCAATCACTAGTTACGAGTACGACCCGTCGAGTTTGCGGATGCAGTTCTAACCATTGGCCACTCTAATTACAAATATCAAGTTTGTGTTTGCTTTACAAATAACTCCAATAAATGCATTTTGCAAATATATGTATATATAAAGACATTAAAAACGATACTTACAAAATTTTAAGATACTTCATATTTTAATTATTCTAAATTATAAGGGTAGTTTTCGTAAGTGACCAAATTTCAAATCATAATTAGGAGTTATAGTAGAATCATACCATTTTGTTTTATCTTTTTCATGTGTTTTATATTCCTATGTTGTTTTAAGTAAACTTGTGTGCACCTGAATTGATTCACTCTCACCATAAACTTTGGCTTATACTGTAGTTGATGCAGATAAGAACACAAAAGATGAGAATAAATTGATTTGAAAGGAGAATATATAAGGACCCAAAAACTAAAAAAAACACAAGAAATTCAAGAAGGAAAAATTAGAGAAACTAACAATTATTAGGGGCACTTTGGGTACAAGAAAAAAATTAGTGAATAGCCCGCCATAATTGAAAGGGACATCTTTGTAAATTCCATGAGTAAGCGATAAAAGCACTTTGAGGCCCACATAGGAGTGTTTGTAAAAACTTCTCGCTTTTAGAAAAAGTGATTTATTATAATGAGAAAAGTAGTTGAGAATCGGAAGTTGGTAGTGTTTGAAAATAGAATTAAAAGTTGAGAATGAGAAGTTGAGAGTGTTTGGTGAAAAAGTAGTAAAAATCTTATTTATTTGTAAAATTCAAACTAGAATGACAGAATCTAAAGCACCCTCTCCCTACTTTTAGATTCTCGATTAAATGAAGCGAGAATTAGAAGCGAGAAATTGGTATATGCAAACACTAAAACTCGCTTTTTTAAGCAAAAACAAAAGCACTTATTTTTAGTGTTTGCAAACACTCCCATAGTCCATAGGCCATAGTGGGAAAATAATTATATGTTTTAAATCTGAAAGTCTTATATTGTTAAAGAATAACAATAAGGGGTAAAATAGTAATTTTACTCTTAAATATTTAATTATTTATTTAATACAATTTTAATCATTTATTAGCCCATAAAAATAGTTAACTGGGCCAAGTCATTAAAAAAAGAGTTCATGATGCCCAATGTATTATATTAGGCTCTTGAAGCCCAACTTATTACACAAGATCAATGCGATCCACAATTTCAGATATAAATAGTTATTTCCAAGTCATTATTACTTTTTATATATATTTATTACAAAGGAGATTGTAGGGGTAGGGAATCAGATCCTTCACTATGGGTCTAGGAGATTAACTAGAATGACATCAGACCTCATGCGTCTTGACTCCTACTCATTATTACTTAAGTACAATATAATCGCGCAATTTATCTCACTCTGGATTTTTCTCCTACAATTTGGTGACTTAAGCATTACATGAGCTTTCCTGGGACAACCCCCAGGACTCTTCCAACCTTGTTTATGTGTTGCAGGTTGGTTCTCTATACGTGGATTGGACTCTAAACTCATATCCAAAACCTTATTAGCTTGGGGCATCTCGACTCGGACTGAGCTACCATCTTTTAGTAGTATTAAATACTTTTAATATTTATTGGTTCCAACTATTGTATATATGCTCATATTTTTGTATCTAAATGAATTGGTAGATTTTGTTAGCGATGAAATAGAAAATATATATGTATACATTACTCCGATTGTAATAATATATATTATTCATCATTTACGTACTATTCTTGAATATTTAAATTTTTACGTCTATTAGAACATTGCTTTTATTTTGATTTTGATGATTTCATATAAATGAGTTTTAAACCAAAACAATGAGTTGTCCAAATACTTCAATTCAATTTTCTCGATTTTTACTAAGTATTTGAAGTACTTCTTGAATTTTATTTTTAATAACAATCGGACAACTTCTCTGTGAGGAGGATGACCGGTCGCTATAGTAGGGCGACCCATACATGTATGTTTTAGATCTTAAAACAGAACATAGACATTACGTAGGGAGGGCGATCGGTCGCTCTATAGGGCGACTGGTGCCTAAAGGTTTGCACAAAATGATTTTTTCTCTCTATTTTGACAGCCAGTTGTCGCAATAAATAGCAACCGGTCTCTATACACAAGACTAATCTCTATAGACAGTGACCGGTCTCTATGGTACATCAACCCTTGACAACAACTTGTACCTGAAAATTCATTTTTTTTTCCTGTATTGATAGCAATTGGTCGCTATGATATAGTGATCGGTCACCCTGTATAGAGACCGATCTCTCTTCATAGCAACCCGTATCAAATCTTGATCCAATTGTTTAAACTTTCAAATATTATACAAAGCCACCGGTGGCTATAGGCAATTTCACAGCAGATTCTATCTGTTGCAGCAACATTTATCAACAAGATCTACTTTATCAATTCTTAACCATTTTTATAGATCTTTTGATCCTTCCTTTGCAAACAAATTTCAAATTGGAGGAGTTTATGTTGGAAATCAAATCTTGAAGCTTTTCTATAAATAGTTGGGGATTTTGAAGGATCAAAATACAACACAATAACACACAAGTCTACATCACTATAAGAAAATCTCAGCAAATCTATCGTTCTTCATTTTCTACATTCTTGTTGTAGCCTAAGCTCTACACTTTCAGACTTGTTTGATAGGCTTTCCTTCTTGATTACACTTGCACTTTTGAGTTGTAATAGTTCATTTAAAGTATAATCTTGATTGTATTTGTAATATCATCCAAAACAAGAAATCATTGTTAATGTTCTTTTGGGAAGCACATGTTTGGTTGATTAGATTTAGTTGATTGAAAAGCTTGGTGCTTTTCGTATTGAAAAGGTTGGTGTTGTTTGAGGTGTTGAAGAGTTTGGGTGTTCTTCGAGGTGTAGAAGAGTTTGGTGTTCTTCAAGTTGGAAGAGTTTGGTGCTATTCAAGGTTGTTGTTGTAAGAAGAATTTGGTACTCGTCAAGGTGAAGTTGTAATCGTTTGGTATCAATTAATAAAAATTTCATTTTGAAATCCACTCTGACATACCGGGTAGTAGTGAATATAGGTCCTAAGTGGGTTGAAGCACTATAAATTCTTGAGTGTTGATTTATTTTCTCCGCACCTTATTATTTGTCATCATATTATTCAAAAAACAGGGCATAAATCGAAAAATTGAGAAATGTATTTACCCCCCGCCCTCTATATTTTCATAGTCACTTCGACTAACTGTTCACCAAAAATATTTTGGTTCATACAACTGCAAGTATACAGTGTAGTTTATAGGATAATGGCAAGCAAGGTCGTATTCCTCAAGGACTGATATTCGAAAATCAAGTAATTTTATATAACTAAATATCGAAAATAAAGAAAAATAAATAAAATAAATTTGCAAACCCCACAATTATTTTCAACATCTTTAGGAGCAACCTTAGGCACATAATCTCAACATGCTTCTTCAATATTAAATTCGAATAAAGTTCTAAAAACCAATTCATGTAATTCTATGGGTTCAATTCCTAAGTTCGTCTACTCCCCCTTCCGGCTGGTGCATAAACAGTTGATTAATAACAATTGTAGTCCTCCTGGATCGTTACAATTCTTATTAACTCCCCAAAGATTTCTGAACTGAATGACTCCCCACAAAATAGTTGTCACACCCGTTTTATGTTTGAATTCGATTTCCGTCTTTGTTAGAACTCATCTCCCGAATTTTGCAATAAAAAATATGACATGCTAATTATTGATCAGATAAAAAGCAATTAAATAATAATTAAACACTCGAATTCATAAAATAGAAAGCATGAATTAATTAAGAAAATAAATAATCATATTTAATACAAATCCACAATTTCGATTATCCCCGAGATTTGAAAGATATGCCAAACATTGATTACAAACTCATAGACAAATTCGAATCAACATTAAGACATCGTTTAAGCACAAACAAGAGTTCTTAGACAGAGAAAGAAAACTCCTTCTTGTTAGGATGGATTCCCCTTCCAAGCGCTCGAAGCTCTTGTGCTCCCTAGATGCGAAAGCCTTGTGATGTTCTTCGCGACCTAGCCTTCTTTACTCAGAAGATCCACGATTCTTGCGTTCCTGTGTTATTTGATGTGTTTTTGCTGTATCAAGTTGTATCTTTTCGTGCAAGCCTTGGTCCCTTTTATAGATGCTTGGAGAGATCACTTGTAGAGTTTGAACGGGAAGCAAATACTGAAAAACGCGTCAAAACAGACTCCCACACGGCCGTGTGGTGCTGGGTTGAGGCCTTGTTCACACGGGCGTGTGATGCTGCACGGGTAGACGGTGTGATGAACTTCCCTTTCCCACACGATCGTGTGACTTCAAAAGGTTCGGTCGTGTGGGCCTGTTCCGTCCTCTGTTTTCAATCCAACTTCACACAACCGTGTGATTTTCACACTGGCACTCCACACGGTCGTGTGACACTGCACGGTCCGGCCGTGTGAAGTATTTTTGTCCATTTTTTTCGTCGTTTTGATCTTCTCTTCGCATTCGTCAGTCTTAGCCGGGCATTCCAACTGATATTTCTTCTTTTTAGGCTCCGTTTCCTGCAAGAATTACAAGAATATGCAGTATCATGCACTTTAAAGGAAACCAAGTAAAAACACAGTAAATATGCTTGCAAATACATCAATTATATATGATTTTAAGCCCCAAAATGCACGTATATTTTACATACATCAAAATCCCCCAAACTTAAAGCATTGCTCGTCCTCGACCAAATTTAGAAAAATAATATAAAGGGTAAAACGAAAGAACACCCAAGAACACTTTGAACATTAAATAACATTTGACTTATACTAAAAGAAACCATGTAATTCATCATCAAGAAGTCATTATTCATAAACTTGGCATCATTAATACTCTCTCGGGTACTTGACATCGCGACTCACAAGAAGATATTGTATCACTCTACTTTCAGAAGTGTATGGTAAGTGTTTATGCACAAATTCAATTCAGTGAAAGTAAAACAACCATAGGCTTGCAAATCGTCTAACATCTCTACCACTTTTATGTGCACAATCTAAAAATCAAAAAGGACTTTTCATTTGGTTGTAATGTAAGCTCTTTAGTAAGGGTAGAAAAATTTGGATTAAGTGACTTGACTTGAGCAAATAAAATTTAAATACACAGACTTACAATTCACCAACCCAATTTCAACATAATATCATTTTTCTTTTTCAACTTAATTCCACCCTTATTTCTCCTTTTTCATTCTTAGGCTTTGTTGCATTCTTTTATTTTTCTTTAGCCTCAAACTCTCATTTTTTTCACAATTTTCAGATTTTTTTTCTTTTTTTGCTTTGCTCGATTTTTCTCTTCTTTTTCAGAGATATATATATTTTTTCTTTTTCGAGCTTCATGTATATTTACCCAGATACTGCCCATCCCTCTTTCTTTTGCCAACTTCCTCTCTTTTTTTATAAATTTTCACCACATCTCCCCCAAACTTATTCATTTTCTATAAGCTCAAGAAATTTTAGGGATAAAAACATATAAACATTAAAGATCAATGTGGCTCAGAATAATAGTTTTGGCTCAAACTTGGCTAACTAGGGAATCATGAATTCACAGGTAGGCTTTTTAGGCTAAGTAGGCTAAACAAAGATGGTCTTAGATCATTTTTAAAAATTGCACACACACATGGCTTCAATGAAGAAACCAGAGCAAGTTCTAGAGTTCTATCAATCATGAATGACACACTCAAGAAAAAATAAGTCTTCATAATATAAAACAGTTTAAGGCACAAAAGCTCACAGGCTTATTTTTCGCAACATACTCAAATACCCAATTTTCTCAACACATGCCAAGCAAATAAATAACTTTCCTCTTAACAATTTATTACATTATTCCCACAAGTATGTTATCTCATGCCATAAAATATTCATAGTAAAATCATAGGAGGCATACGAACTGAATTAAAAACCACACACAAAAGCAATTAAACGTGCTAAAGCGATAAACATGCTAAAACAATAAAAACTAAAAATCGGAAAAAAAAGAACTAAAAATCGATTTTTTATTTTTTTTAAATGCAAGTTGCTTCTACATGCAGTCCTAAATGCAATGCAAAATGCAACAGTACTAGAGTACGCATTCTTGACAACCCCCTTAAACTTAAAATATACTTCATCCCGAATATATGAGAAAATTATCAAAAGAAAGAGGAATGCATAATAAGTACTTACAGAGATCACTGTGGTGGTGGAGGTGGATGGTAGTGGCCTTGTGAGATGTGCCACTGGTCCATACGAGACATCATCTCCTACATCTGCTACTGCTGTTAGGTGATGGCATCGAAACGCTATAGGTACTCCAGGTGATACTCATCAGCGGTGGCTGTCAACTGATATGTGTCATCTATCAATTTCCCTACATCAGCTTCTTCTTTTTCGAGCCTCTCACTCATAGTAAATGGTCGGTTACCCCCTTGGCGAGAGGATTCCGGTATCTCCCTCATTTGCTCGTCCTGCTCTTCTTGAGCAACACCCTCCTCTACCTCTCTAAGTATCCAGTTACCCCTATTTCTAATGGAAGTAGCTTCGGGGTTCAGAAGCTTAACTGTTGTTCTATCTGCCTGAATGAGCCAGTAATCACGCCCATTAAATTTTACCATTTTCATACCAGTTACAATATTTAAATCAATCAATTTAGGCCCTGCGGCCTCCGCATACCCCTCCAAATTTATGTTAAAATATTCAGCAATAGGGGTAATCATCCCCCCTATGCAAATTCCACCCCTCTCACTCTTTCTAATCCTAGCCCCGGCGTTTGGCACCACTTCAGTCCCCGATGCCATACACCAAATGTTAAACAATTCATCAACCCTCAATGCCCCTTTACTCTCCTCCCTTGCAAAGATGGTTTCAGCCAAGACTCGCCGAACATATCGAAATACCGGATTGTGAATATTAGACGCCTTAGAAGTGCCCGGCATGTAAATTCGTTTCCCAGTTATCTTTTTCCAAAACCCATCCATATCGAATTCCTCGTGCTCCCCCACCCCATGCGCCGGTGTTTTGTAAATTTCATTTAAATCATCAATTGTTAGTTCCATTTGCTTATTCCCCAAGCGAAATCTAATTCCCATCAATTTTTTTTTCGCACCACCAGTTCAAAGCTACTTAAAATTTCAAGCATAATAACATAATAAGTAGCCCAATGCCCATTTAGAAATTCATGTCAATCAATTCTTCCACATATAGCTCTAAAATCTTTCAATAAACCCAAATTCGTAAGAGTAGGTTCATCGAGATACCTCACATTAATCCATGGACGAAAGTAGAGTATCATCCATCTAGCCCGGTGGATTTCATTTGGCAAGTTGATGTCGGAAGCTTCGGGCTCCTCGGGGTCAAAATCGGTTGAGGCTCAAGTTCAGGCTCCGGAGTCGGCTCCCTCATTCTTCTCGTATTCCTCCTAGCTCATCTTTCATCCCTAGAAGCCATGAATTTCAAGGTTTGAAAGAGTAAAAATCTAAAATTTGGGAATTTTTTGGAGCACCCCCAAACTTGGTGTAGAACTTGGAGAAGTTAAAAATTTGAAGGTATTTGGTGGTGGGTTTCTTGAGAAAGTGAAGGATTTGTGATTTTGGTTTGAGATTGGAGGTGAATTTGAAGAGATTTGGAGAGTGCTTTGAATATTTAGGGAGAAAATTTTCGTGGGTTAGGGTTTGTGTAGGAAAAAGTGGGAGAAAAAGTGAGATTTTGGCTAAGTCGATCTGGAACGCGTGATCATGCACTAAACAAAAACATTATTAAAACTGAATAAAAAATAAAATAAAAATAAATTCGAAAATTAAAAAAATGGAAAATATGCTTCAATTAAGTTTGAACTACTTATTACTATATCTAAGTAGAATCTAATCAATCCCCGGCAACGGCGCCAAAAACTTGTTCGCCAAAAATATTTTGGTTCATACAACTGCAAGTGTACAGTGTAGTTTATAGGATAATGGAAAGCAAAGTCATATTCCTCAAGGATTGATATTCGAAACACTTAGGCTATAATAACATCGTATTCCAATTTTATTGAAGCGATCGAAAATCAAGTAATTTTATATAACTAAATATTGAAAATAAAAAAATAAAATAAAATAAATTTGCGAACCCCACAAGCATTTTCAACATCTTTAGGAGCAACCTTAGGCACATAATCTCAACATGCTTCTTCAATATTAAATGCAAATAAAGTTTTAAAAACCAATTCATGCAATTCTATGAGTTCAATCCCTAAGTTCGTCTACTCCCCCTTCCGGGCGGTGCGTAAACAGTTGATTAATAACAATTATAGTCCTCCCGGATCGTTACAATTCTTATTAACTCCCAAAAGATTTGTGAATTGAACGACTCTACACAAAACAGTTGTCACACCCATTTTATATCTGAATTCAATTTCCATCTTTGTCAAAACTCATCTCCCGAATTTTGCAGTAACAAATATAACATGTTAATTATTGATCAGATAAAAAGCAATTAAATAATAATCACTCAAATTCATAAAATAGAAAGCATGAATTAATTAAGAAAATAAATAATCATATTTAATACACATCCACAGTTTCGATTATGCCCCTAAGATTCGAAAGATATGCCAAACATTGATTACAAACTCATAGACAAATTTGAATCAACATTAAGACATCGTTTAAGCACAGACAAGAGTTCTTAGACATAGAAAGAAAACCCCTTCTTGTCAGTATAGATTCCCCTTCCAAGCCCTCAAAGCTCTTGTGCTCCCTAGATGCGAAAGTCATGTGGTGTTCTTCGCGACCTGGCCTTCTTTGCTAAAAAGATCCTCGATTTTTGTGTTCCTGTGTTATTTGATGTGTTTTTGTTGCATCAAGTTGTATCTTTTCGTGCAAGCCTTGGTCCCCTTTTATAGATGCTTGGAGAGATCACTTGTAGAGTTTGAATGGGAAGCAAATACTGAAAAATGCGTCAAAACAGACTCCCACACGACCGTGTGGTGCTGGGTTGAGGCCTTGTTCACACGGGCGTGTGATGCTGCATGGGTAGACGGTGCAATGAGCTTCCCTTTCCCACACGGCCATGTGAATTCACACGGTCCGGCCGTGTGGGACTGCTCCGTCCTCTGTTTTCAATCCAACTTCACACAACCGTGTGATTTTCACACCGGCACTCCACATGGCCGTGTGACACCATACGGTCCGGCCGTGTGAAGTATTTTTGTCCACTTTTTTCGTTTTTTGATCTTCTCTTCGCATTCGTCAATCTTGGTCTGGCATTCCAACTGATATTTCTTTATTCTAAGCTCAGTTTCCTGCAAGAATTACAACAATACGCAGTATCATGCCCTTTAAAGGAAACCAAGTAAAAACACAGAAAATATGCGTGCAAATGCATCAATTATATATTATTTTAAGCCCCAAAATGCACGTATATTTTACACACATCACTAACAACGTCTACCAACTACAATTATTGTTTTTAAACTATCATTCAATCCCATTCTCAAAAACAAAATTAGAGGAGTAGTGAATTCGGGACAAAGAGAGTACCATTTTAATTTTCCCCCCTTTCATATTGGTTTATTATATGGTAATTCATTATAGTTATTTAGTGATATATATTATGATATAGTTATTATTGTTTCACTAGAAAATATATGATATTATACGATAACCGTTCGTTGCTATTATTTGGCGGTCACAATATACAATGCTCATTTGTGTCTGGAACATGTAATATCGTAGCTCATACTCTAGCTCATTCTTTTTTTCTCCGAGGTCCTTTTTGTTCTGGTAAGGACGTTGTTCCATTGTGGATTCACTCGGTAGTTCTTGATGATTTGAAATAATCAATTGTTTTTCTTTTAAAATAAAACATTTTCAAGTGGGACTTGGAGCAATTATTGATGTGAAATAATTTCAAACCTTTGGTCTCCTCATGAGCCCTCGTTATTATGAATTAATTGTTAAAAGTTTTCATGTTTACAAAATGAACAAATAATTAAGGATATGAGATTGTTTGGGGATTACCTTCCACTTCCAATTCTCAACTTAAAATTGGAGTAAGATATATAAATAAATGTTAAATATTGTAAACACTCAATGTTATTAACGTGAGACCTTTGAATGGTGAAAAAAAGATCGAAGATACTTATAACGATAATTCTAAATAACTAGAATCTAGTTGACTAAAAATTAGGAGAATTTGCACTAAATATGTTTTAATGGTAATTTGCATAATAAAATGACTAAACTACCCCGTAACCAATTTTGGCTCCAAATATTTGTTCAATTGCTGTCAATTCACACTGAGCTTTTCTTGCTAAAACAAAAGAGTAATTGATGGTAACAAATAATTAATTAACACAATAATCTATATCATACTCAATCTACAAGAGTAATCCTAAAAAAACATGATGTTGGTACTTGCAGTTGCAGGGGCCAAATATATTTTTTGAGTTGAATCTGAAATATCAATTTGCACGGCCTCCCCAATATTGAAGGATTTTCGTCCTTTTGTAGATATTTAATTTGTGTTTTCATTTAAAGAACAAACAACAAAAAAAAAAAAAAAATGCAGAATGATAATGCTAGAACCATAGAATCATTTATGTTAGAGATTTTTGGTAATGATTCGAAAATACCGACGAACATTCAGGAAGTGAATGTGAGTCCAACACTCATGATTTCAAACACCGAAACTCATAAGAAGGAAGAAATAGTGAGAAAAATATGGAAAACTCCAATACCTTTGATATTGGTGTTGAACCTCAGCTTGGTATGTTTTTTGAAACTATGGACAGTTTGTTCAAAGCTTATCAAGACCATGCTAAGCATAAACGGTTCAGTGTGGTCAAAAGAGCAGGCCACAAAGTGAATTAGAACGACATGATGTATGCAATGATAAGCTATGACAAGGGGAGGAAAACAATCTATGAAAAAACTTCAAAGCGAATAAATTGTCCTGCCAGGATCAATGAAATCAAGAGAGTCGAAGGATGCTGGGATGTTTCCAAAATATGCACGACGCATAATCATGAATTGGTACCTCATATGTCAATTTTAATGCCAGTACATCAGAATGTGTCTGTCAATATGAAAAGACAATTAGAAGCCAATGACATTGAAGGCATAAGACCATGCAAGAATGTCAGGTTGTTAGAAGTACAAGCGGGTGGACCTCAAAATTTAAGATGTCTCCCGAAGGACTGTAGGAATTTTATTGAGAGCGAAATGAGGTTGAGACTTGGAGATGAAGGTGCAGAGGCCATCCATATGTTGTTTATGAGGATGCAACAAATGGGTAGAGAAATTTTCACTTAATGGATGTTGATGATCAAAGACAACTTTTTAATGTATTGTGGATCCATCCTCGAAGAAAATAATTTCACGACATTGTTAGCTTTGATACAACTTACCTCGTGAATAGGTATAAAATGCCTTTTGCTACTATTGTGGGTGTCAATCACCATGACCATTCAATATTATTAGGATGCGCATAGGTAACACACGAAGATGCATGGTTATTCAAGTGAGTTTTTTCCAATTGGATTGAGGCAATGAGAAATGTTCATCCTACTGCTATAATGATGGACCAATGTAAAAGTATAAAGATAGCCATAAGGGAAATGATGCCCCACACCATTCATCATTTTTGCTTATGACATATTATGTTTAAATTTCTACAGAAGTTCAAGAGTGCTACTAACTTTGATAAGGCTACTATTGAATTCAAAGTGATGGTGTACGACATAATTACAGTTGACACATTTGAGAGTAGGTGGAAAGAATTCTTGAGAAATCATGGTATGGAAACATAGGAATGGTTGAAGGGCTTATACGAGGAAAGGGAGAGTTGAGCACCAGTTTACTTGAAGCATACATTTTGGGCTGGTATGGTGTCAACTCAAAGAAGTGAAAAGGATGCATGCATATTTTGATGGTTATGTGCACTCCATGAGTACATTAAAGCAATTCGTGAAACAATATGAGATAGCAATGAATAACAAGATTTAGACGGAGTTTTGTGCTGACTTGATTCCAAGAGTAAAGTTGTCAAGTGTATATCCCGATTTTATTGGGAGGGGCAGTTCCAAAGAGCATACACTAATTCAATTTTCAAATAAGTGCAACAAGAAATCACACGTATAATATATTTTGATATTGTTCCACCTGCAGAAGAGGAATTGAGGATTGCAACATATAATGTTGGCATTGAAAAGCATAAGGTGATGAAGAGATCTATAATCAATATTTGGTACCACAAAGAGTTCACCTACAATATTGAGTATAGAGCCACATGAAATTATATTAACTGTAACTGTAGGAAGTTTGAATTTAAGGGAACTTTGTGTTGCCATATTTTCAAGGTTATGTCAATCAAAGACATACATGAAGGTCATGAGAGGTATACATTGAGGACGTGGAGAAAAGACGTGTACAGACGACACTCAAGAATTTTATTTGTTGGTGATTATCCACATATGACGAACGAATTTACAAAAAATTTCAAGAGATTGAAAGAAGTTTTCAGGAGTGCACTTACTTGTGCTTGGATAGTAGGGAGAAGATGGAGTATACTCAACAAAGGTTGATGTATTTGAAGAATGAGCTCTTAAGTTGGAATCCTACAATGACTAGTTCGAATCGAATTGTAGAACAATCATCTAACATTGAACATTTAAATTGTACACAAGTGTTAAATCCCCAGGTTACTCACACTCGTGGATGCCCAAGGACTAATCGTTAAATTATATTTTATACTTTGTCCTCTGTAACAAAGAGAAAAATGTCTTTCCACATAACAAAGGCAAAGAGACGGAAAAACACACGTTCAGAAAATATAATCGCGTTATTTACGCTAAAGAAGAAATTGAATCCCACATAATACGGCTACCCAAACGAACTGGATATGAAAACCCATCTTTCTTTTATTCCTTTTCCTTCCATATCACCAACTCTCAAACTTTCACTGTAACCATATCTAAAACTCAAAGTTGGGTACTACGATTTTCTGGGTAGTAGCTTTAACTAGTATTTTTTTTTCATTTTTTGTTGGAAACTATTAGTAATTTGCAGTTACCTTCTATTCTTTTTTACAAAAAAAAAAAAAGTTAACTACTCCAAAATATACACACATATGTGTGTGTGTTTATTATTAACAACTCGGATTATTCACTATTTCATATGTTTAATAGTTAAGTTATTTTTAAAATATATAAACAATAAATAATTATGCAATTGGGGATCTCATAAATTCACTCTTGCCTAAAGAATCTCAACCATTAAAAGGCTTTCATAGTTTAATTCAGTCTTCATGCCAACCACCAGCCAATCCTTGGAAAGTGTAGATTGACATCCTAATTATTATGGAAGGAAAAGGTATCCTACACACGAATTTAATCATTATAAATTCCTGATATATGAAATATAGCCATTCTTCATTAACATAAAATAATTTATATGCAGTCCACACCAACTAAGAGGCTTCAAAACACCAACCAAGACAACTCATATGCAGTCCACACCAACTAAGAGGCTTCAAAACACTGCAAAATGATATGTTCCTCGTTCTCCTTGAAGCTTAGAGGTCATGTACCTCAGCCTTAGAGAACAACCTAAAAGAACTTACGGGTGAAATAAAAGAATTCATGAAGAGGTTGCTTGCTGACATTAATGAGCAGTTCGTCAGGGACATGATTGTGGAGAAATTTCCTCTTCTAAAACTCTATGACTTGTTCCTCAAAGCTACCGAAACCATGAAAGATGATGGAACAAGTAAGTACTTTCCAGTAGTCCTGATTCCAGACAGCAGCAGTCTGAAATTTAAGGCTTTTGTTACGGGGAAAAAGTTTCTTCCTATTGAATACTAGTCATGCTTTTTGTCTTTTTTTTATTATCTTTTTTATCTCATATCTGAAGTACAATGAAGTATTTCATCCTTCATTCTCCTTTTATAAGTTATAAAATTTAAGCCTTTTATTATGGAAAACCATCTTGACTGTCATTCTAGTTATGATGTTTATGAGTAGACAAATTGATTAAAGAACCTGGACATTAATATCATAATAACATGATGAAGCAAGATTCATATTGCATCTGTTAATTTTTTATTTAAGAACATGGAAATCATGATTGTTAATTCTTTTTTTGTGCTTTATCTTTCAAGTGCAAAGTCCACAAATATAATAATTTATATTGTGTAAGCACCTGTATTTTTATTCTCATTTTAAATTGCAGGTAAATTTACTGATTGATAAAGACATTATCACTCCCTTGTATTAAAATAAAAATAAAAACAAGAACTACAATCATAATTCACAATCACAAGCTAATACATTCAATTTCATTATAATATCAAAAACTACAACAATAAGAACTATGACAAACTAACAACAAATTTAATTTTCATTATTCATTTCATTACAATAATAACAAGAACAACAACCATAACTACAAACATTACAATTAATAAATCATAAATATTATCGAGTTTTCTTTTTATTTTTGCATCTTTGTAGGTGCCACTGCCAGTGATCATTTCTTTTCACCCTACAAATTATTCTTTATTTATTGGATGGACCCAACAAGTAAATTTATGTTCATCACAACAATAATAAAGTTTTTGAAAATTTGGACTAGTTGTTCCAACTATTCTTATAGAAAGCTTAGCATGACATCGGTAACACAATTCTCCCCATACTTCAATCTACTAACACTGTGGTAGTTTCCTGCTACTAGAACTTTGAGACATGTTCATGCTTACAATTAACAAAAAAGAAAATACAGAAAAAAATAAGAAAATATTGATACAATAAAAAAATAGAAAGCTAATTTCCTCAAAATAAAAAAAAATAGAAAGCTAAGAATGAGGAGTAGACAAACAATACAAAGTCAATGCTTTTTGTGGGTGACCACGACAAGCTTCATTGGCCAGAATTTATTTTGTGAGTAGATTTGGACTTAGCCCTATTGGAGTGGTATTTGATTTAGTAAATGCAAGATGACTTTAAAATTTGAAAGGTCCATCTTAAAAGGTAAATATAAAAAAGTTGTTTCTTGAAAAGGTAAATATAGAAAAAAAAATTGAAAATTTAATTTCACAATTAAGTAATGTAGTGAGAGAATAAAATTTGAATTTTAAATTCAAATGAATGAATAAATGGTGGTAAATCAACTCATGGGTATATTAGTCACCAGAAATATTAAATTACTTACAAGCCCTTATCTTTTTCCATGCAAAAGATAAAATTGTCCTTTCTAGCCAGCTATATTTTAGCCATTTAGCACCACCCTACTTATAATTACTGTCGTGGATTTAGATCCTTTTTTATTATGTTAGATCTAACTTTTAGGTTGATGTTGAATTGTGACTATCAATCATCAAGAAATTATGACTATCAATCATCATTATATTCAACCATTTCACATATATAGAGTTAAATGTCTTACATTTTTTTAAATAGACACAAAAGAATTTTTAACGTGCTTTAAAATGAACTAAATTATCACATGGCACGACCCATCGACGATATGCCTGAATGCCGCAGATGGAGAGTCCCATAGTTTTCGAACACAAGCTATAGCTTATTGCACACATTATAAATAAGACACGATATTTTGTCATTTTATGAAGTTTAGATTTTAAAAAATTGTTTGGTTTTTCTTGAAAATTAGGCAGATTAACGGGATAGAAATTAAAGTCGAGGTGAGAATTAGATTATCTCTTTGCAGACGAAATTACCCAATAAAAAGTACTAACGATTCTAGGAAATCATCTATAAGATACAACGACTTTCCAGTTTGACTTAGTAGCACTTGCAAAAGTTGAACTTACAATGAACAAATCAGTGTTTCAAGGATGAAGAAATGAATATCAGGGGGATCCTATTTATAAAATTTTAGATGCCTCTTCAGACTGGGTGCAACCCTTCGTTCGGATCGATCTGGACTATCAGATCGTGCCTTCAGATCCACAACTACAACTTGATGGTCCAGATGGTATCCAAGAGAAGGTACAATCCCTTGTGTGCACCTTGAACACTAGACATTTTTGTCTAGTCATGGTGCCGTCGCCGATAAGACGCGCGTCAATCGGTCTTCTGCTCACCACATGTCATCATCAGGGACGACTCGCCAAGTTATTGTCTTATGAGCTACCCCGCTATGTCGAGGTATCTCGAGCCACCGGATGAACCCTAGTTCAATTTCTCAAAATATTTAGGCTTCTCGCAATGATGCGTACGTGCAAGTGCAAAGTGGAGCCGCACTTAGTTGGGCTCCGGCTTGGACGGTGCTCCACATTATTTTACACATTTTTTATGTGTTTCTAGTGTTTTTGTGTGCCTGTTTTCCATCTGTTTTATTACATAATTGTGTCTTAGTTAGTTGATTTAGTATCTTTTATTACTTGGGTATGGTTCTCATACTTTTTAGATAATGGTAAACTTAAATGGGAAAACAAGTGAGAAAATGAATAGTTAATGTTGGCTAGTTCTCATACAACTAAGGAAAAGGAGTTCGCTCGCGTATTACTGTAGCAGATTTCGTATTTTGGTTGTAAAATTTCCATACATGCTCAATTGATATGAATCTTGCGCCAATTGAAAACTAAGAATAAGTTCTACAATGTCTACTTCTTCCACTCTGTGCAAATTCAAGTGTTTTAAGGGGTTGAAAGCAAGTGCAAGGGGGAAACAATGCCATGAAACTTCAAAAATGACACACCTTAGTATTTTGGTCATAACTCTCTCTAGAAAATTTATATGAAGGTCATTCAAGATCTTCTGAGAAAGCTAAGAGATAGAGATACAATTCATATGAAGACGCCAAGAGTCGATTGTATCATTATGATGGTGAAAAATCCTGTATCAGTGTACATCCTCCAAAAATTCGGTACCGCGGTACAAACATTGTGTACGGCAGTACACTCTGAAGAAAAGTTAAAAAGTGCCTCTCTTACTCCCATATTGCGGTAGAGGATTGTTATAACGAAGTACAAACTGAAGAAACTTGATGTAAACCACGTTATAGGCCATTTGTACCCGCACTACATCTGAAGAAATTGATGCCTTTTCAAATCAGCTCGAAAGAGAAATGATGCTTTCTTGATTTCTTGTTTTTGTCTCATATGTTTTTTGTATGTGTGCCTCTACTTCTTTTTGAAAATGTTTCTTAGTTTTTTATAGTTGTGATTTGAATTTTGCTCGTTGAAGATATAGCCAAATTCAAATCACATCGATGGACAGTTGACATGTCCTTTCTTACAACTTGACGTTGATCTTTCATATTACTTTTCTGAACAATGCAGCATTCTGAAACTAACAGTCTTGCAAGTGCTTTCAATTGGCATCAATTTGTTCTTCATTAATTACTCAACACTTTTAAGGTCAAACATAGTATTTTTGTATTCTCTAATGAAAATCCTTCTTGAACTCAGTACAATGGATATGTACAGTCAACTTGAGTCTCACAACTGTTTTACCCAACTTGACTGATTTTTTAGAGACTTCTGAATGATAAGTCTTTTAAGTTTATATTCAGTTGACTTGAGTCTCACAACTGTTTTATCCACTTGACTGATTTTTGAGAGACAACTTTGAATGTCAAGTCTTCTGAGTTTTCTAGCTTCGACTCTTTTGTCAGTCTTCTACTTTGAACTCAACTGACACTACTCTGTTGAGAATCTTCAGAAACTTCGTCTTAAATATCTTCTTTTTTCTGAGAATCTTCCGTATCTTGACTTGGTTGTTTCAAGACATCTAACATCCTAACTATTACATAGACATAAAATACAATATTTTTGTGGTGCCAATTTTCTAATACATAGTTTCCTAAATATTATCAAAATCTATACAAACAAATTTTCTAATACACATTCTCATCCTTTCATATTTCCATATAAAAGGCATTTAAGTGGCTTACTTTAATACTTTATGCATTAATTTCTTATTCACCCGAAATTGAAATTAAGATTGCTAAATTTATCTACAAGCAATGTAGATTACGATTATACTCCCTCCGTCCCAATTATATAGTCCAGTTGGACTTTTCACTCAAATTAAGAAAAAGTATTGGAAATTACAAATATACAAAATAATTACCTGATTTGCCCCTATTTAATGAACAATGTAAATTACATAATGCGTATTAAATAGGGTTATAGTAAAAGAATGGAAAAATACTATTAAATATGGAAACTGGACTATATATTTGGGACATCCTAAAAAGGAATAGTAGACTATATATTTGGGATGGAGGGAGTATCATATATTTTTCATATTAAATAAATGATCCCACTTAAATAATTGGGTCAAAATTCATTTTTCTAAAATCAATCTCCAACACAAAATCTTAACGAAACATTAAAAAATTCCTAAAATCAATGGAAAAAGCTAGTGTTGGTCTATATGCGCATTCTTTTTTTTTTATTTTTAAAATGTCTTCTCAGTGTTATTTTTTCTTCTTAAAGAAAGACATTACATTATTAACTTTCTCATTGTACTTATCCTTCCTTTTCACACACGTATACATTCATCTCCTATTCCAACCGTGTGGATTATTGACACGTGTAGTACACTTATCATGTTAATTTTCAAGCATAAATCAAGCAAAAATTGTAGGATTCTAAAATGGTAAGTGTAATACACGTGTCAATCATCCACGCGGTTGGAATAGGAGATGAAACACAGTTTTGGAATAGAAGATCCCATCCGGTATACATAAAGTTTATATTCAATCCTTTTTTTTTTTCAAACGATAGTATAATATTTCATAAATAAAAACTTACAGAAACAATTACAAATCAAGCCTCTTCATCGGCTACAAAGCCCTCAAGCAAAAATATTAAACTAGAGGGGAGGGATAATCCAAAGGCACAACCCAAAAAGAAAATCTCAAAACAACATAGGCCACAAAATAAATGGGGAAAAGACATACACCGAAGATGAATTATTCAAAAAGAAACTAAAACTCCATAAAAGGCTAGTAACTCCAAATTTATCACAAACTCTTCGTCTTTTTCATATTAAACCCAACTCCAGTTTCTTCGCGTAATTTTTTTCTATTAGTAAACCATGAAATACCTCCCCAAGTAGCCAATCAAACACCCAAATGACCAGATCTGATGCCAAAACAATCGGATCTAAAGAAAAAAGCAAGAAAAAAATTCCCACAAAGGAAAACTAAAACACTCCCATGAAAGAAGACTAAAATCTCATAAGGGGAATTACCTTTCCCACGTAGGGAAACTAGAAAAATAAAGCAAAAAAATGATTTATAGGGTTTGGTTTGGGTTTGGGTTCCCCATTCTCTCCATCGGCCCATTCTCTCCATCAGAGAGAATGAGGGAAGAAAAGATATACCAAGTAAGAGAGAGACCGAGACAAAAAAAAAATAGAAAGAGAAATTTTGCTGTGTTAGGTGGTCAAAATTGATTGTTTAAAGTTTATATTCAATCCGAAGCCAAGAAATTAGTGGATCAATTATGGCTTTTCATTTGAGGAATTTTTTTTCTTTCTGATAAGATTTGTTTGAAATAAAATTGATTAATTTTTTAGAGTGTATTTCGATATATATAAAAATAAATATCTAATGATTATAGTTGATGTATGTGATATTGTTTTAGGAAAACAATGATTGAATATGAATATACGATGATTGAAAAGTGAGAGTGAAACAATAGTAGATTTTGTTACTTTAAAGTATAATGATGATAGTTGGTGTGATTTTTTTTTTTTATTTTATGAAATGACAATTGAATATAACTAATAATTAAATAAGTGAAATCAATTGAATAATGTATTTTTTAGAAAAGAATTATAAGAAATTGTTTCTCTGGATTTTTTTGGTAAGCAATATTTCTCATTGTACTTATCCTTTTTTACAGACTCGTACATAATATTTAGGCTCCATTTTAATTGATGGATTTGAATTTGAAGGGATAATTTATGGAAATGATTTCAAATGACTTCAAATGAAATGAATTTGAAATCCACCGCAATAACTCAAAATAAGAGCTAAAGATTTAAAATCCATTGTAAAATGATATCATCCAGACAACCTCAATGAATTTATTATGATGGATTTGAAATCCATAATTAATCACAAAATACTCTTTTGGTGAGGCTCAATCTAATTAACAAAAAAAAAAGCTCAAACATTTTTAAAAATTACAAATACCTCAATGATATTTGTTTTATATTTCAAATTGAACCTATTGATGGGATATTTGCAAAGCAAACACAAACCTCAAGGGTTTTATTATTTTAATAACATCTTAAGGGTGTAATTGTAATTTTAGAGATAACTAGAGTTTTTTCGTAATGAGACTCAACTTCAACGATAATTTTTGTAATTGGACTAAAGCTCAGGATTAGTTTTGTAATTAATCAAAAAAAAAAAAAAATACTTGACCCGAAGGGCAAGAAAGTGGACCAATTTTTGAAAATTGGTTTTCCAAGTTGGAGAAAACAGTAACATTCACCAGTGTCCCGCACTACCGGCGACAAAGGTAGCGTGGCCGATCCACTTCTGTGTTTCCCTTTCTTGGGGAAAACAGTAAAACACACACACAAGTGCGGGTGTGTGCGTGTTTCAGTGTTCCCCTTTTGCTTATAAGTGCATGAGTGTCCACGGGCACATGGGATGACAGTGTCCTTTAATTTGGCAACTTTCATGCTCAAAACTTTATGAATTCAAAAGCTGAAAAGTGAAACCCATCTTCCACTAGTGGCAACAACTAGTGATGTGTATATATATTATCTCGATTTGGGGTTTTAAAGATGAATATTTCTTTTTTTTTTCTTTTTTTGATAATTCGATTACGGCGCATGTCCGACTATGGCGAGGTAGTAGCTCCGCCATCATCACTACCACCAAAGTAAACTGTGAGATATGCATGAATTGACCAGTGTTCTGGTGGGGCCTGTTGACAACCAGATCCTCTCAGGTAAAGAGAACAAGTGTGCTCGATCCCCTCAAATCTAATCATAATTGATCTCCCGCGAACCGAACCCACACGGATGCTCCCATCAATCCTTCACCAGCTCGCATATGCCATGGGGAGCAATTTGATGGATCAGAGATTACAATCCCTGAGCTTCATCCCACAATTGCTTGTGGTGGCGGTGGGCCAAATCCTCGTTGATTATGAATATTCATGTTATATGATGTAGAAAAATCCTCCGATAATTATCAAATTAGAATTTAAGAAAAATGAATATATAATTTGATAACAGGTGATGAATGATTATACCTAGACTATCTACAGCAGTTTACACCATTTTACTACGTATTCTGATCTATTTTAGTGCAAAATTTGCACCTTATCTACTGCAATTTGCAATAAATTCTGAACTAATTAAAAAAGGAATATTTCATAATTGTTTATTTTAGTGCATAAGTTTATATACAAAAATCATTAATTTAAAACAAATAAAAAAAGAAAAAAATTAGCACAACTACAATGTTGCGATATTTCTGGTGCAAACCTGTTCACATCTTCAAAATAGCATAGACTTTGGCAAAGTGCTAGGTAATTTAAGATAGATCAACTCTCTAGGAGATGCTCTTATTATCGTGAATTAATTACATTATAAGAGATAAGAAGATAGTTATAGTGCTTTGAAAGATGTTTGCTATCTTGTCGTGACAAAACTAGAAAATAAAGATTGGGGGCGACATTTTTTCCCCAAAACCAATAGGTATATATGTATTTTCAATTTTCTGTAGGTGAAATATCAAATATTAATGATTAAATATAAGAAAAACTTATATTAATCTTAAAAAAAGGTTATGAAGTTGAGGGGGCAGCCGTTGGCACCAGCTCCTAGCTCTGTCCCTGTTATCTTGTGTTGAGTGGTGTAGTTGATTTGAGGCCAGTCGAAATAATTTAGCTTATTGGGTATTTTAAAAAGTTATTACAATATTATTATTTAATCGGTCTTCTATTCTTTTTGAGGTGGAATCGGTCTTCTATTAGAATATGCCTCGTGAGGAAGTAATTTATTCTATATTTTCTATTTAATTTTTGGTAATTTACGATAGATATGAATTTGACTATTCTTAAGCTTCTTCCTTTTTTATTCAGGATAAATTGTTAGGAATTTTAATTCCTCCAATTTTCGATTTTTATAAAATATTCTTTTTTGAATTTTGCCTTTTAGACTATTCCAAACTTAGAGTTTTAATGAATATGAGAAAGATTTATTTTAGATTCCTACCTATAATAGAGTCGATTTTCTAGAAGTATTAGGAGTCTTTTATTTCTATCATCTTATTTCTTAATCTATAAGAATCCTATTTCTACCATATTTGTGTATTCCTTGTTTCCTTTTGTGAATAGGAGCTTTGACATCAAGGAATCTTTGACATCAAGAAGATCAAGAAGTCAAGAACATGAAGGAATCTTGGACATCAAGAAGATCAAGGACTCAAGCCCTATATAAGAAGAGGATCGGCCATCATTCTACCTACACCTTGAACCACGAAATTTACAGAGCAATACACGAGAGATACAATCGAGAGAGAAAAGCAACAAGATTCTGAGTGCTACCAACCAGGTACACTTTATCCAACACTTCCGATAATTTCGCTTAACATCTACCTCTGTAGTTGAAACAGATAATCAGGAAGCTGAAGACTCCGATGGTGAAGAACAAAATATTGTTGAAGCCTACCAAGAACTGTATCATGAATGGAGCAAACGTATTCAACAAGTTGGAAATCTTTCAAAGGAGAACGAAAAATTAACTAAGGAGAATGAAGAACTGAAGAAAACTTCCAATCGCTTGGAAGTACTTTTGACTAGAAAAGATGAAGAATCGAAAAGGTAAAATCAACTTGACAAATCTCTTGAAACATTAAAAAGGTTGAATCTTTGGTAAGGCCAAGCTAGATGAAATTCTGTCTCTTGGAAGTGATAATAAAATTGGTTTGGGGTATTAAACCCCCTGTTTTTGTAAAAGAGAACGAACCTCTACTTCATCGGTTGAAAAACCTAAGTCTTTGAATAAAAAAGGTCGAACGTAGCCATTACGTTTGTCACTATTGCTACAAACCTGGACATATCGACCCTCTTTGCTACAAGTTAAAATCGATTTAAAATGGTCTTACAGTTGATGTCACCAACAATGTCTCACGGTTCTGTTAACACCTCAAGAACACTTATCACAACACCCCACGATTTGAAAGGTGTTTGGGTTCGCAAAATTGAATTAACTTGTAATGTTTATACCTCTTTAAGATCTAACAACTGCAGGATCTTGGTACTTGATAGTGGGTGTTCACGACACGATACAAGTACTCGTGAATATCGACGACTATGAACGATTTGAAGGAGGTGTGGTAAAATATGGTGGAGGTGCTCGTGGATTGATTATTGGTAAAGGTACTTTGAATGTGAAGGGTTTGCCTAGACTTCGAAACGTTCTACATGCGAGGGGCTTACTGCAAACCTTCTCAGTATAAGCCATCTGTGTGATGATAATATGCATGTGAAGTTTGATAAAGATTACTGTAAAGTTTATGACAACACTAACTCTTGTGTTTTGACAGGATTAAGGTCTATAGATAACTGTTATCAATTTGGTGGTATACATGCTTATCATAGTGTGAATTTAAGTGAAACTGAGTTGTGGCATCAGAAGTTAGGTCATGCTAACTTTCGTATGATTGATAAAAATTGGTTAAGTATGAGGCTGTGAGAGGAATACCTAAATTGAATACAAAAAATACCTCTGTATATGGTTCGTGTCAAAAGGGCAAACAAACTAGGGTGTCACACCAAGTGTCACAACACTTTCACACAACACGCTGTCTTGAATTACTTCACATGGATCTCACGGGTCCTATTGAGGTCAAAAGTGCTGGTGGTAAAAAATATTCCTTTGTATGCGTTGATGATTTTTCCCGTTACACTTGGATAAACTTTTTACGTGAAAAATTTGATGTGTTTGAATCCTTTAGAAATTTGCATAAAAGGATATGTAATCTATATAGCACCTTTTTGTTGCTAGAATTAGAATTGATCATGGTAAGGAATTTGAGAACTCATCGTTTTAGTCTTTTGTGATAGAAAGGGCATTTCACATGAATTCTCCGCACCCAAAACCCCACAACAAAATGAAAGAAAGAATCGAACATTACAAGAAATGGCTCGAGTCATGCTAAGTTCCAAGAATTTGACTAAACGTTTTTGGGCTGAGGCCCTAAATACTGCTTGTCACATTGCTAATCGAGTATACTTGAGATTGGGTAGTACTATGACTCCATATGAGATTCTGTTAGGCAAAAAACCCAATTTTAAGTACTTTCATGTTTTTGGATGTGTGTGCTATGTGCTAAATGATAGAGATCAACTTGCAAAATTCGATTCTAAAAGTGATAAAAGTCTGTTTCTTGGATATTCTGTTAATAGTCATGCATACTGAGAATATTTAATCTCGAACAAGGACTATTATGGAAGCGTGAATGTTGTATTCGATGATTATGCTGACCTTGCAGGAAAAACTGAAGAAGATGATATCTCAGATCTCATTGAGTTAAATAAAACAGCTGAAGTTGTGCCTGAATAGGACGTCGCTACAGATGCTGCTCCCAGTGTTCCAACAGACGAAGGAACCTCCGGAACAACACCGGATGAGACACCTTTGGCAAGCGACTCGAATCCGAATCTCGAGGCTTCGAACATGATCCGAATCAATCATGCATTAGATGACCACGGATGACCGGGCGAGGGGACATACCAAGCAAAATTCAGAAAAATCATCCTACGACTCAGGTAAGAGTGAAGTTACTGAAGGAATACAGACTAGGAGGAAAGAAAAGGTAAACTATCGTGATATGGTAAGATCGTATTTGTCTCCTATCATCTTTGTGGTAAGAACTTGCTTTGTTTTATTTCTAACTTTGAAGAAGAATATCTCGAAGAATTAAAGGATGAATTATGGATAAATGCTATGCAAGAGGAACTTAATCAATTTATTAAAAATGATGTGTGGTATTTAGTTCCCAGTGCCTAAGGATGTGAATTTGATTGGCACAAAATGGATTTTTAAAAACAAAACGATGAGTCGGGAAGAATTGTCTTGAATAAGAGCACGACTAGTTGCTCAAGGGTATACACAGTTGAAGGGTGGACTTTGATGAAACCTTTGCTCCTCGTAGCCCGTATTGAGTCTATTCGCTTGTTGCTTGCTATAGCCTGTCACTTGGGAATTACCCTTCACCAAATGGATGTTAAAAGTGCTTTTTTAAATGGTATTTTAAATGAAGAAGCTTTTGTTGAACAACCTAAAGGATTTGAGGACCCTTCTAAGCCTAACCATGTGTATAAACTTAAAAAGGCCCTCTATGGTCTAAAACAAGCTCCCAGAGCTTGGTATGGAAGATTAACTGAATATCTTCTTCAAATTGGTTTTAAAAGAGGTGAAGTGGATAAAACCCTTTTCATTCAAAGGTCTGGTAAAAATACCATGATTGCTCAAATTTACGTGGATGATATTGTTTTTGGGTCTTCATCCCAAAAGTTGTTAAATGAATTTATTAAATACATGTCTTCTACTTTCAAAATGAGCATGGTTGGTGAATTAAGTTTCTTCTTGGGTTTGCAAATCAAGCAGTCTGATGCTGGAATTTTTATCTCTCAAAGTAAGTATGCTAAGAACTTAGTGAAGAAATTCAACTTAGATAGTGCATCTCACTTAAAAACCCCTATGGGATCAAGTCAAAAATTAAGTCGTGAAGATGTTCTTTGAAAGTGTCGATCACACCTTATATAGGAGCATGATAGGAAGTTTGCTATATTTGTCGCTAGTCGTCCCGATATTATGTATAGTGTGTGTTTGTGTGCTAGATATCAATCCAATCCCAAAATCACTCACCTAAAAGCTTTAAAAAGAATTATTCGTTATGTTGGTGGTACTACTGATTTAGGGATTTGGTACACCAAAGATACTAATACTATCCTTGTTGGATTCAGTGATTCTGACTGGGCTGGGGATGTTGATGATAGAAAAAGTACCACGGTGGTTGCTTTTATCTTGGAAATAATTTAGTATCTTGGTACAATCGTAAACAAAATTGTGTCTCTTTTTCACTGCATGGAATCAATATGTGCGAGTTGGTAGTTGTTGTTCTCAAATGCTATGGATGAATCAAATGATAGAGGATTATGGTCTACACGGTGACATTTTAACCATTTATTGTGATAACTAGTGCGATTGATATATCAAAAATCCTATTCAACATTCTCGCACTAAACACATTGACATTAGACACCACTTTATTCGAGATTTGGTTGAGAAAAATATTGTTCGCATTGAGTATATTAAGATCAAAATCGGTTGGTATACATATTCACCAAAGCTTTAGATTTTGAGAGGTTTTCAAACTTGCGAAAATCTCTTGTCCGTGTGTTCTCTAAACTGTTCCACGAAATGTTACAGCATTGCACACATCACCTGCTGTAACATCTGCACACACTGCATATTCTATCTCCTCTCTTTTATTCTCTTTTTTTTTAGACATCCTGCATTATAGGAACATATATGCATGTCTAGAACAGTTTGTTGTGGTTTCGAACCAGTGACTATTGGATTTCACTTGGAAAGCTGATGTGAGTTGATCTTTCCAAATGTGTAATTTTATTCTTGTTATTTTCAGTTGATGAGTAAAAAAGAAAAATTGTGCGAGATCATGGCTAGAGGCCTTTGAGGGAAACAACTACCTACCCTCTCGTGTGAAAGCTATTCCTTGTGACCAATTTTTACATATGTTTAAAGTGTTTAAAGAGGCATGATCAAAGTGAAAAAGAGCTACCTTTGAACTAGTGTGAAAGCTACCCACTGGCTAAATCTGTCATGTTTCTCTTATGAAAAACTCAAAAAATCCTTATCTTTGGGTACTTTCGGATGGCAATTCATTGAATCCGTGAGTGCAGTGTCTTTCAAAAAGTTGCAACATTTGGAACAACAACGATCGTGATGACCCAGTCTATTTACACTTTGTGTGCATTTTTTTTATTATTTCGTAAAGGCATTTATTTAGGTTGCATATTTGGTGAATTTTTTAATCTGATAGATTCTTGGTGATAATAGAAGATATGTGATATTTAGTTTTCTCTCTCTAAAATCTTGGATTTCTTGGTATCCTATGAAAAGTGGAGTTGTGTGCATTATGAAGATTTGGATGATTGATTGAAATCTTGCAAGAGTTATCTATATCTTTGGTTAAGTTGTTACAAGATTGTAGAATTTATCCTTAATTATTTGATTTTTCCAAAAATCTGGTGGGTGATTCGTTTTTTTTAAATTTGAATTTATCCTCTTTTCCAATTTCCTTCTAGGAGAACGTGTTTTGATGTGACTTAAACTCTTGCCTTGTTAATCAATATTTATGCCAGTGCTTCCATCTTTTCACTCACACACTCCAACTCCACATACTACTCTCTCTCGATTTTTTTCTTTCATCATCTTCTCAACAGCACTCACGTTTTTTTTTGAAGCCATGAACAAATTTGTTACAGGCCTTCAAAAATTATTTGGGAGCCCTAGCAAGACTCCATCACTGTCACCAACAAAATCACACACTCCACCACCATCGCTGGAGAATCCCAACTCGTCACCTGAGAAACCCACTTCAACACAAACAATCGAAAGCTCCAAACAAACACCTCTCATGGCCGCAGAATCGATGATTCCTCTCCAAAATCTCCGCCCGCTCCGAATGTTGGGAATTGCATCCCCTCGATGTCTCGCACACCGCCACGACATCCAATCCCTCATCTGAACAAGAACAGGGAAACCGTGCTTTAGTGGAATATGCAAAACCCCCTTCTCCTATTCATGCAATCGCACCAGAGGAAGAGGGTAATGCCATCAATGTCGAGGATACCCCTGATTTCACCATTATCCAAGAGATTCATGGTTCGATTGGTCGTCCGACTGGTACCCCGATTCCTAGACGCTCCAAACGCCAAAGGGGTTACTCTCCCAATGTTTTCGAAGAACCTTCACCTACCGAGGGGGATGTGAAGAAAAAGAAGTCTGACACGGGTGAAGGATCGCAAACAGGGGGAGAAGATTTCAAGTACCTTCTTCTTCGATTGCTCGTTCAACCGATTCGATGGCGAGGATACTACTCGGTTTGTTATGTCCACGTGACGAACACAACCACATCACAAGGTTGTGTTATCGATGAACATGAGCCCGACAGAGAACATTCTCCCTTTGATGATGATGCACCATTGGCCCAGGTACTAGTGGATATTATCGCCAATTTGGGTGTGAAAGTCGCTCTTGATACATCTAAGCAAACCCCTGTTTTGTTGAACCCATGGAACCAACCCACCGAGAAAAATGACACGAGATGTCTCTCGAAAGTGCTTGAGAGGATGTTGAAGAAAATTTTGGAACACCGTAACCCACATCCGACTCAGTATGATCTCTCGGATGTTTACTCTGAATTTTTCTACTCCGCCGATGCTACCGATCACTACCAAGTGTTTAAGGGCCGCAAGTTTATTGAAGAAAAAGTCCGCGACCACACTTCTTTTTAAAGGTACAATTTGAAAAAATTCTTTATTCAACGGACTTTTGTCAGCACTATTGAAACTGATGTTCCATACATTGAGAAGGTTGTTCATGAGTTTTATGCTAATTTGACTTATGATGTTGGAAACAAACAATCTGCCAAATTTGGAAAAGTGTTTGTTAGGAATAAGCTTTATGATTTTAGTCCGTCGGTGATTAATGAATTTTTTGGTACCCCTGATTGTGAGGAAGGTCGTCCGATAAGAGATTTTAATATGGTTCTGAATGTTTTAACTGGGAATCGAATGACTTTATGGCCTGCTCATCCTAAAAAAGTTTCTTCCTCTGCTCTTACTTTCCTCTATGGTGTTTTGTTCAAAATTGCTCTGTCAAATTGGGTTCCATCTTCCCATTCATCTAGTGTTACACGAGAACAGGCTAGGGTCATTTATTTGATTGGGAAAGGGCTGCCTTTAAATTTTGGCCAACTGGTATTTGATCAAGTTGTGAGGCATGCAGAGTCCTCCTCTGCCTCTGGTGTTTTGCCGTTTCCCAGTACCATCTATCTGCTTCTCTGCTCTCAAGGTTTTGATAAACTACCCAATGAATCCTTTACTATGCTCCCTGAGATGATATTTGTGTCTCCCAAGCTCATGGATAGAAACAAGCGGGTTGTTGACCTACCCTTATATTTTTCGGATGATGAACCAAAGGCTCAGCGAGATGTTCCCAAAATGTTATTCCGATGTCATGCCCAAGATGTTCCCAACATTGCGATTGACACTCTCGCCGCTAACCCATCTTCTCGCAGTTATGTTCCTTTGTCTCTTGATTTTGTGCAGGGCCAAATCACATTTGCCGATCAACAGATCCTCTTCGCTCAGCAAACTATTTCCATTGCTCAAACAACTATTTTGAATGCTCAAAAGCAGTTGGGATACTACGTGGCCTACAAAGCTCAATTTCAAGACCTTCTCTCCAAGCTTTCTGGACAAAAAAGGGGAGAAGCAAGTAATGTTCCGGCTGAGAATGTGATTCCGAGCACACATGCAGGGCGAGCTGATGCAACTGTTGGTGATCCAGGCGCAAGCACAAGTAGTGCTCATGAGGATGCTCATATTGAGGGGGAGATGTGATTAAAATTTGTTTGGATAATCTTTGGATAATTTTTTTTTTTTTTTTGAAAATAATCTTTTTGGCTTTGATGATGTTTTAAACTGATATTTTAGTATTGATGGTTTTTGGGCTTAATCATAGTTAGGTTGCGTATTTCCTCTGAAACTTGCACATATGTTTTGTTATACTTGTTTCTGCTACTAACTTGCAGGTGGTTCAGAAACTGTTGTAACATGTGATACGACATTTTGTTCAACACTTGAACCGGGAATATAAAATTGAGGGGAGTTTTTATAAGTGATTAATACTCAAGTTTTGAATTGATTGATTTTGTCCGTAAAGGCAAAAAGGGGAGATTGTTAGGAATTTTAATTCCTCCAATTTTCGATTTTTATAAAATATTCTTTTTGAATTTTGCCTTTCTAGACTATTCCAAACTTAGAGTTTTAATGAATATGGGAAAGATTTATTTTAGATTCCTACCTATAATAGAGTCGATTCTAGAAGTATTAGGAGTCTTTTATTTCTATCATCTTATTTCCTAACCTATAAAATCCTACTTCTTCCACATTTGTGTTTTCCTTGTTTCCTTTTGTGAATAGGAGTCTTGGACATCAAGGAATCTTGGACATCAAGAAGATCAAGAAGTCAAGAACATCAAGGAATCTTGGACATCAAGAAGATCAAGAAGTCAAGAACATCAAGGAATCTTGGACATCAAGAAGATCAAGGAATCAAGCCCTATATAAGAAGAGGATCGGCCATCATTCTACCTACACCTTGAACCACGAAATTTACAGAGCAATACACGAGAGATACAATCGAGAGAGAAAAATAACAAGATTTTGAGTCTTTGTCAAAATACACAATTATTTTGGGCAAAGCAATTTACTTAGAACATATCTACTCAATAGGAGTTTTGTTTTTCGTAGACTAGTTGAATCATTCATATTCGAGTTGTACTACGATATTTTCAACTAGTGATTTGGTCATAATTGACACTTCTACAAGTTATTCTTAACTTGTAGATAAATTTTTACGTGTGTTTCTTTTTCCACGCTTGTTCCGTAAAATGTTATAACATCCGGTTTAACACTTTCTCCGACATTTTTGAAACGAACGTTTTGGGGCCTCGAAACTTTCATAAATGATCATTGTTCGATACATATTAAAAACAAATTGAGTACAAGAATTTTTCAAGAAAATAATTTATTATTCACGCATGAGTTGGAGAGACTTCATTGGCTCGTATTACCACTTGTTTAGATATCTAAGTGAAATTGTCATTTATTATATTACATAATATGACATTAATGTTATACATTATGGCATCTTACATATTCAACTACTCAAGATACGACTTAGATAGCTTAAAATTGTCATTTATTTTACATAGTTAGGTAATATATAAGTGTAATAGGAATGTGCAAAAAGAAATCTCAATCCATTTATTTTTTAATACAAATCATGAGAATAAAGGGATGAGGAGTATCGAAACCCAAATATCTCGTCTGGGCTTGATTATTTCAACTACTATAAATTTCAGTCCATTCTTGTTAGATAACTTGAAAATTTTCCAACTTATCTTAATAACATTTAATTTTGCTTAATTAAAGTTAGAGGTTTTGTGAGTAGCGATGATCCAAATAAACTCATCTATAATAATGGTAAACTCAAATTTAATTGAAGAGGGGATTGATGGAAATTGATTTTATGAAATGGTGGTTAATGTTCTGCATATAGCTCTTATTGTGCGGATGGGATCATTTGTTGCAAAATGGTGTTTCATCTCATATTCCATCGCAGAGATGATTGCTACGTGTATAAAAACTATGGGTGACAATGTTAGATAAATATTTTTATCGTAATTTTGATGATTTCATATTATTGAGTTTTACACCAAAACAATGACCCCAAGTGTTGTCCAATTACTTCAAAATAATTTAAATATTTTTTTCTAATTTTTTGGAATATTTTTTGAACTTTATTTTTACGAAAATTGGACAACACTTTTATTTGAGCCAACCGACGCCTAGAGGGCAACCCGTGCATGTAGAAAAAAACTAAAACAGAAACGAAACAAGAAGAAAAAATGGGGAGGCCGACCAGTCGACCAGGAGGCTTATCGGTGGGCCGACCGGTTGACCACCTGGTCGACCGGTGCCTGAAAGTTACAAATTGGACAAATGACTTTCTGTTTCACAAATTGTTGGGGTGGACTGGTCCGCATAGGGGTCAACCGGTCGAAGGCTAGGTCGACCGGTCCAACCTCCATGAACCGGTCCAACCCCTTGATTTTCATGTGTTTTTTAATTTTAAATTTATTTTTCATAATAGAGGTCGACCGATCGACCTAAGGTTTTATCGTGTAAACTATCTTTTGCAAATGAGATAACTTTTCATGAAATTGTGGGATTGATTTCTAACAACTATTTTCTCCATTTGATTTGCAATCTTTTACAGATTTCAATCTCCAATGAGAAGCTTATTGCTAGGATTCAAATCCAAGAGCTCCCTATAAATAGTTGAAGGCTTGAAGGATCAAATAAAACACAACACAACAACACAAGCAATACAAACAACAAGCAAACTTCTTGTTCTTCACTTTCATGTATTTGTTGTATTTAGCCTAAGTCTTACACTTGCACATCTTGAGTATTAGACTTCATTCTTGATTACACTTGTACTTCAAAGTTGTATACTTCATTTGAGTTGTAATCTTGAATTGGTTTAAATCATCCAAAACAAGATATCCTTGTTAGTGTTCTTGTGGTAAGAATACACTTGGTTGATTCTAAGTGTTGAAGAGTGTGGTGTTCTTCATTGTTGTAAGAAAATTGTGGTAATCTTCGTAGGAGGTATTATAAGAAGAGTGTGGTACTCTTCAATGTAAAAGGTTGTAATAGTTTGGTATCTATTAATATACTTTTTCCCTTTCGAAATCCATTCGGACATACGGGTGGTAGAGCATTAGGCCCTAGGTGGGTTGAAGCTCTATAAATCATCGTGTGTTATTTATATTTCCGCACTTTTATTTTAGTCATCAACTTCACATTCGAAAAAGAGGGCGTAAATTGAAAAATAGGGAAAATCTATTCACCCCCTCTAGATTTTCGTAGCCACTTGGACTAACAAGTGGTATCAGAGTCAAACTCTTTGGCAAGATCGTTTAATCTTTGCGAGTAAAAAGGAGATCCATGGCTACGAGTAAAAGCTACCTCACCACTGGCGCTCCACCAACAAGCCACCACTATTCAACACCAACAATTATACTTTTTGGAAAGACCGAATGGAATGCTTTCTACAAGGTTGTGGTTTTGACATTTGGAATGCGGTTATTGAAGGGATAGCTCAACCAACCAAGAAGTTGGAGGATGAAACCACGGCCCTCAAGGGTTTCAAAAGAATTTGACGATAACGACAAGAAGTCATTTTCTCTAAACGGTAAGACCTTGAATATTTTGCATTGTTCTCTTACCGCCACCGAGTACAATCGTATTAGAGAATAAGGTCCACACATGAAGTATGGGAAAAATTAGAAACTATCTATGAAATTACAAAGAAAGTAAAACAAGCAAGAAAAACTATGTTTGTTAAAGATTTTGAAAACTTCATTATGCTTGAGGGTGAAGGTATTTCAAAAATGGTGGAAAGGTTTGACAACATAGTCAATCCCCTTTTGGAGCTTGGAAAGGTTATCTCGGAGGAAGATAAGGTAACCAACGTTTTAATGCTCTTCCCGGCTCATGGTCCGAAAAGGTGATGGCTATTACGAAGAAGCACAAAACCTTGAGACTCTCAAGTTCGATGAACTCATTGGAAATATTCTCATCTATAAAGTTTTTCTTAAGGAAATAAAGAACTCCGAACCATCCACTTCACAATCAGATATACAATCTACTCCTAAAGGTCTTACTTCTAATAATTCATATTATGCTAGTGATGAGGATGATGAGGAGACGACCGCCATTGTCCGGAAATTTATCAAGTTTTTTAATAAAAATAAGACAAGAAAGTCTAGAGACAACTCGTGTTTCAAATGCGGGAAACCCGGACACTATATAGTCGATTTCCCAAAATTAGCGAAGGAGGAGCAAAAGAAGAAAAAGCCTTTTTCGAAAAAGAAGGCTCTAAATGCGGAAGCTAAAATATGGGATGAGCTTCTTGCCACATCGGGCGAAGAAGAAGAAGTCGAACATGGTCTCAAGGCCATAGACGATGAAAACAATGAAGTACGCTCTAACTCTTCATCTTCTTCTTTAATTGATGAACTCCAATGTGATTATGATGGTTTACAAAATGAGTTTAGAGATATGATTTGTAAATACAAGATTTTGAAAAAGGAGTATAAAGAGCTTAAATTAGAAAAGGATAAATTATTTACTTCTTATGAATCACTTGATCATGCTCATACTATTACTCTTGCAAAAGTCCGTAGTCTCGATTTCGAAAAATAAATGCTCACAAAAGAAATTAAAAATTTGAAAAAAAAGATGTGCAATGTTTTAATTTGAGTACGGACAAAGTTAAAATAATTCTTGGTGTACAAAGAAGTGAGCAATCCATACTAGGGCTTGGTTACAAACTTTTTCAAACCGTGTCTAAGAAGAAAATAACCAAGCTCGACTTTCATACGTGCTTTAGTAGTCCTAACATTATTACTTGCTTTTATTGTGGTAAAAATGAATATCTTGCAAATGATTGTAAACTTAAAAATAGTTATTGTCATTTTTGGAGACCCAAAAGTCTCAAGACTAACCCCACGGACCCCAAAATTATAGGGTACCTAAAAATAATTTATTTGTAGGTGCTAGGGGCTATAACAATTCTGGAAGATTCAAAATGGCTCGTGGACAGTGGGTGTTCGCGCCATATGACCGGAAAGAGAGAACTCTTTACCAACATCAAGCTCCAAGAAGAAGACATGGTCATGTTCGGGAATGGCAAAGGAAAAATTCTTGGCAATGGAGACATTGGTAACTCTTCTTTCTTTCTTAGTAATGTTTTATTAGTGGAACGGCTAAAGTTCAATTTGATAAGTGTAAACCAACTTTGTGACTCTAATTATGATGTTGTTTTTAATAAAGGAAAATGTCTTATTCTCAAAAATGATAAAATTATTTGTGAAGCTAGTAGAAAAGGCAATCTTTACAAAATTTGCACAAGTGATTTGGTTAGTCAAAATGTTTCTTGTCTTGTCGCCAATAATGATTTAACGAGTTTATGGCATAAGTGACTTGGACATGTTGGATATAAGAATTTACAAAAGATTTACAAAAACCAACATGTCAAAGGACTACCCAAATTAAATTTTGAAAATCTTGGCTTGTGTGACACTTGTCAAAAGAACAAATTAGTTAAAAGTAGTTTTAAGCCCAACAATGAAATTTCCACAACCAAGCCTCTACAATTACTTCATCTTGATTTGTATGGGGATATTGGCACTGAAAGTCTAAGTGGAAAATACTACACATTTGTTATAGTTGATGATTTCTCTAGATACACTTGGGCTATTTTTCTTGCAAATAAAAGTGATGCCGCTAATAAGTTTGCTAAGTTGTGTAGACTTATAGAGAATGAAAAAATAGATACGATTAAATCTATAAGAAGTGACTTTAGAATATTGTGTGAAACCAAGGTTTATGCACATAATTTTTTGGCTCCGAGAACTCCACAACAAAATGGTGTTGCCGAAAGGAAAAACCGAACTCTTCAAGAAATGTGTCGGTCCATGCTCAATGAATTCTCACTTCTAAAATATTTTTGGGCCGAAACCATCAACACCGCTCGCTATGTCATAAACCGGGTATATCTTCATCCCAAGTTAAATAAAACACCTTATGAGCTTTGGAAAGGAAGAACTCCAAATATTAGTTATTTCAAAATATTTGGTTGCAAGTGTTTTATTTTGAATACCAAGGATCAATTAGATGAACTTGATCCTAAGACCGATGAAGGAATTTGTATGGGGTATTCGACTAAGAGTAAAGCATATCGGGTTTATAACAAAACGAGCATGGTGGTCAGGGACGGAACTACACGTATTGGAATGGGGGCCCTGGCCCCCCCTAACATTTCCGTTTTTTATTTTTTTATATATATAAACTTTTGCTTTCAATATACACACTTTTGGCTCAATTTTAATCTATTCTTTTATTTTTATTTGGTATTTATTAATTAATGAGTTAGAAATTAATACGATGGTCAATGAAACCTAATCTATGCCCACATTAGTATCAATTCATTTTTGCTTTTTAGTATCAATCAATTTTTACTTTTTATTATTAATAGGTTATTGATTAGATATTGAGATTGAAATGATTTTAGGTGAAACTATTGATTGATCTAGATTATATTTAATCTTCTTTTTTGTAGATGAAGACCGAAAAAATCAACGCATTCTCGTAGATTGTTAGTTAGTATATATTAAAAAGGAAGTTGTACAAAAATATAGTATAGATTCACTTATATATGATTTTTGTGATATGCTTGGTAGAAATTCAAATTTTAGTATATTACAATTATAATTATGTATTTTGGGAATACTTACTGATGAGTATTAACATTAACTTTGTGCAAATGTAATATATTTTGAATTTTTATTATATATATAATATAAATATTTTATCTTTCAACTGTTGTACTTGGCCCCCCTCGGTGTCCAATCCTGGTTCCGCCCCTGATGGTGGTCGAGGACTCTATTCACGTAAAATTTAATGAAGCCTCCGGTATTGAAAAAATACCCAATGATGAAAGTGATGAAGAAGATGAAGTTGAACCAATTGTTGCAATTAATATTCAAAGTGATCAACCTTCCACATCAAATGATCAACCTTCAACTTCCAATGTTCCATAAGAGGATAAAGGTGATAACTCGGATCTTCTCGTGGCATTAAAATTCAAAGGAGATCATCCAAAAGATCTCATAATTGGGGATCCTCTAGACAAAGTTATGACTAGAAGGAAATTTGCCGAGAAAACTCTTATATATCAAAAAGAGCCAAAAAAAAGGCAAAGGAAGTCATTGAAGATGAAGATTGGTTTCTTGAAATGCAAGAAGAGTTAAACCAATTTGAAAGGAATGATGTTTTGGGAATTGGTACCTTGTCCTCCATCACAAACTATTATTGGCACAAAATAGGTATTTGGTAACAAACTCGATGACCAAGGCAACATCGTTCGAAATAAGGCAAGGTTAGTAGCTCAAGGGTATTGTCAAGAAGAAGGTATTGACTATGATGAAACTTTTGCACCCGTAGCACATTTAGAAGCAATTCGAATTTTACTTGCCTATTCTTATTTTAAAAACTTCAAACTTTACCAAACGGATGTTAAGTCCGCCTTTTTAAATGGCTTTATTCAAGAAGAAGTCTATGTAAAATAACCTCCGGGGTTTGAAAAAGTTTCAAGGCCAAATGATGTTTATAAACTTAAAAAGGCCTTATGTGGTTTAAAACAAGCACCCCGAGCATGGTATGATAGACTTAGCTCTTTTCTTTTGCAAAATGGCTTTTCAAGAGGTAAAGATGATGCTACTCTCTTTGGCTTTGAATAGGGACAAGATTTTTTATTAGCACAAATTTATGTTGATGATATTATTTTTGGTGCTACTAATGAGTTATGAGTTCAATACATCCTGTTTAGCAGAAAGACGGGTATTCCTTGCTCATTATCAGACAATCACTTATTCACAAACTTTGTAAGAAATTTTTTAAGCTCATGCAATGTGAATTTGAGATGAGCATGATTGGAGAACTCAACTTCTTTTTTGGACTTCAAAAAAAATAATACCAAGAAGGCATTTATATATCCCAATCTAAGTATACCAAAGAACTTCTAAAGAAGTTCGGAATTAAAGAAGGAAGGACCGTTGCTACTCCAATGACAACTAATATCAAGTTTGACAAAGATAAAAATGGCCAGTCGGTTGATGAATCAAAATATTGAGGTATGATTGGTAGTTTATTTTACTTAACCGCAAGTAGACCTGATATTCTTCATGTCGTATGCCTATGTGCTCAATTTCAAAGTAATCCCAAAGAATCTCATATGAGTGTCGTTAAAAAAAATTTCAATATTTGAAAGGCACTATTTCATATGGCTTGTTTTATCCAAAGAATGAAATTTTTTCTCTAAAAGAATATAGTGATTCGGACTATGCGGGAAATATTGATGATCGCAAAAGTACTTTCGGATCATTTCAATTTTTAGGTGATTGCATGGTATCTTGGTTTTCAAAGAAGCAAAATTGTGTATCTTTATCTACGACCGAAGTCGAATACATTTCCGCGGCCTTTTGTTGTATTCAACTTCTTTGGATGAAACAAACCTCGTGATTACAAATGTTCTTTTGAAAATGTTCCTATCTTTTGTGACAATACGTCCGCTATAAACTTTGCTCAAAATCTAGTTCATTATAACCGAACAAAACATATTGATGTTCGACACCATTTTCTAAGGGATTGCGTTTTAAACGAAAAATTGAGATGTGCTTTGTTCCGTCTCAAGATCAACTCGCATATATTTTCACAAAACCTTTAGCCACCGAGTCTTTTCTTGATTCGAGCTTGTTTAGGCGTAATGCATATCGAATAAGGTCTATGATTATATTTTGCGTTTTTAAAACTTAGGGGTGAAAAATCGCATTTTTAACTCAAAGTCGGATTTAAACCGGCCTAGGAACCAGTACCAATCAACTCGACCTAGGCCATCGAGGACTTAAGTACTTTCTGTCAACATTTAAAATCTATTTGCCTTATTTCGTAAAATTTCACACCCTTCGCTCATTTCACACACAAGTCACTCAAAATGATTTTCTCTTGCAAACTCTACTATATTGGGCTTGTATAATGTATATATCTTTCATATTATTCATCTCTTCCGATCAATTGGTAAGTTTAATTCCCTCTTTAATCTCAATTGGGTTGAATGGAATCTTGAGAACCTTGTTTATACTTGATGAATTGGTGAAATTCTTGTATGATTGTGATGAGAATTATGTATGTTGATGAATTCCGATTGTAGAATTAGGATTGGCGGGACGACGACGGACGACAATGGATAGTTGATTCCGAGCGTTTTTTCGAAAATTTCAAGTAATGTTTCCCACAATTTGAGCAATGTTTAATATTTGTAGTTTATTTAATTAGTTATTATTTTTAGAGTAAATGATTGTTGTTGGTAGATAATATTTGTTAATTGTTATTTTTAGGCATTTTTATAATTATTAGTAAAAGTTATAGAATAATATATTATTTATTGGTAATTGACATGTATTTTTTAATTGTTCGTAAAATAATATGATGATATAACATAATTTATTGTAGATAATATTTTGGTAAATAAAGTTTTTTTAGGCATTTTACAAATTGTCAGTAGAAATTGTTGAATATTGAATAATATAGTAGGCGTTTTTAAAAAAGTTAGTAAAATGATAGAATATTTATAATTGCTTGTGGATAACTTTTTGTAAATGTTATTTTTATATATTTTATAAATTGTTAATAGAAATTGTCGAACATTTTCAAAATAGTGAGTAAAATGATGAATAATTATAATTGCTTGTACATAATAGTAGATATTTTTTAAATTATTAGTAAAAATGATAGAACTATAACTGCTTGTAGATAATATTTTCTAAATTAATCATGTGTAGCCCTTTTTTAATTAATTAATGCGTAAGCCTTTGTCTAATTAATTATTGTGTTGGCATTTTCTAAATAAAAATAATGTTTAAGTTTTGAAGAAATGTCAAACAAAATTGGAGTTATTGTACACTTTGGAGGAGAAGTTGTTGGAGCAACACATATTGATCATAGTATCGACCTATCATATTTATTAGGACTTTTGTATAAAATAACAGATTTGGATCAGAACAACCATAAGTTGACAATTTCTGCTAAATATCTTCACAACGATAATTCTCGAGTGATTCCAATTAAAAAGTATCGAGAACTTAGAATTTGTTTGGATCCGCTAGGTGGTTTAAGTTCTGAAGATCTATTTGTTGAATTAGAAATTTGGTCTCATACCGTACCAACCACCAATTCCATTGGAAAATGAGTTTTACCAATATACATCTTACATTATTGGTGACTCTGAATTTCCTTCGGTTATCAAGGAATGACAAACATGGGTTTGGGTAGTGCTTGTAGATCTAGTCAGGGGAATTTGGGTAGTTTGAATGTGCCTGTTGAGAATCGGTCTATAGTTTGGGGTGATTTTGTTGCTGTAGATATACCAGGGAACTCGGAACCTAGTGATAATAGCGAGCATGATGATGCTAGTAATGATTATATTGAGCATAGTGATGTACAAAATCAGGAAGATGATCATCATGTGCAACGACATGTTCCATTGGTAGTTCCTCCTCATCCTAATTTATCAAGATCATCCTTTTTTGAGTCTGGACACGAAGAAATTACTGGTGATTCTATTGTTGTCTCGTTAACAACTATGTATTATAACTACGAAAGTGGTGAGTTGAAAAAAGGTATGTTTTTTGTAGATAAAAAACATGTGCAATCCGCAGTTAAGAATTTTTATGTGCGTCATGGCAGACGTGAGTATAGGGTTGTGGAGTGTACCCCGACATTGTGGAAAGTTATTTATAAGCATAATCAATCAGGAGTTATTGAAACGGGTTTATTATCGCAATAATGCAACTGATGGTTGCGATCGAGTTTTGTGAAAAGACATTCGATGTGGCAAATTACCAAGTTGGCGCCTTTGCATAGTTGTGTTATGAGCACTATCTCCAAAGATCATAGAAACTTGTGTAAAAATATTATCGCTAAAGATCTTATAGGGATGGTACAGTGTGATCCGGCGTATGATATCAAGTATGTTCAGCAAAATGTGAAGGACAAATATGAATATGAGATTTTATACCATAAAGCTTGGCATAACTTTAAATAGGCAAAGGAAAATGTGTATGAGATTTGGGAGAGCTCTTGCCAATACTTTCCTAAATATATGGGGCGCAGTAGAAATATAATCGGGGAACAATTGTGGAGTGGTTCCCTAAAGATGTAGACGACCGTGGTGTGCATACGTTGGGGTATGTTTTCTGGCATTTAGGCAGTACATCGAGGGTTTTAGGCATTACTGCAAGGTCATTAGTGTGGATAGAACACACTTGTATACTAAATACAAGCACAAGATGTTAACTGTTGTAGGTCTATATGCAAATCAACATGAGTTATCTCTAGCATATGATATTGTAGATGAGGAAAATTTTAGGTCATGGCATTGATTTCTTTATATGGTGGCTAAATACGTGGTTAGTAGTGCTGAAGGAATGTGTCTTATTTCAGACCACCATCCGAGTATAATAAAAACAGTTGAACGTGTTCCCAAGTTTCAAGCACCTATGGGAGTATACTAGTTTTGTTTGACGCATGTGACATCTAGTTTTAATAATCATTTTAAGAATATCAGACTCAAGGACTCGTGCTGGCAAGTTGGATCAGAGTTGAGTGTTGGGACGTTTGAGAAAATCATGGAGCTGATTAAATCATTGAACTGAGATGCTTACGAGTACTTGACGGTGATTAATAAGTGCCTATGGACACTCTGCTACGATGAAGGGAAACCATGTGGGATTATGACTACAAACATGTTTAGATGCATCAATTGAGTACTTAAGGGTGCCCGACGCCTTCTAGTCACAACCATTGTGTGGATCACCTTGCAAGGTCAGCTAAGTATTTTTTAGATCGCATGATGAGCGCATCACTGACTCAACAGCGGAACCAAATTTGGCCAAATGATGTACACCATAGGTTTGACAAAATGCAGCACCTCGGATTACAACATATGGTACATATGTATGATTATACTGAACAAACTGCAAGTGTCATCACACAAGTACCAGGTTCTAGATGTTCACATACCTTCAAAGTGAAGTTATCTACCCAAGAATGTTCATGCGGCCAGTGGAAGAATGATGAAATTCTATGCTCTCATGCAATGTAAGCTTGTCGTCATTTAATAGTTGACCCAAGAACTTTTATGAAGCAATATTATAGCTACTTCAAGACATATTCTTCATGACATTTTTAACCATTGTTCGATGATGATGAATGGGATGATCCGCCTTTTTCAGATGCAACACAATACTGAGCGTAATGCTGTCAGAAGATGTGGATGAGATACAACATCAAAAATTCGTAAGAAAATGGACCATCCACAAACCCGTGCGAGGCAGCAATATTGTGCACGTGAAAGCGCTGAAACTTCACAACATGGATCGTCATACCATAAGATTTAGTTTGCTTTGTTGTATCCTAGAATTGATTATTGTAATAATTAAATAGGAATGTAAGCTTTAGTTTGTTAGGTTGTATGTCGGAATTGATCAATATAATCATGTTATTTGTCGGAATGTATGAAATTCGCTTATTATTTTCATTTCATTATTATCTGTCTTATTTGCATGTACATTTCTGTCTTATTTACATGCATTGTTTTCTGTCTTATTCATTTTCCATTCTTTATATCATTTGTAATCGATTATTTACATTTTCGTACACAGGATAGAGGATTACAGGTGTATTTACCGACCATAGGTTGTTGATGTTCTGACAGCACAAGAGCATCATCGGTTTGAGGCTGTATGTGACAGAGTGGTTGATAGAGTACGTACTTTCTACTAAAAAGGAATGCGGTCTATTTTGGAATTTTAGGTCAGGCGTAGATGATCACATGCATCCCCATTTATTAGATATATTGTGATATGAGGTTTTATGGTGTTGCACAGTGTGGCGAATCGCCACAGACTGTTAAATAACCTAGATTCAAATTACCCTCACTGTTTCGCATCACGTCCCAACAACAAAATAACTTAGGCGGTGATTGAATATGTTTTCATTTTGAATATTTTCTTTTTGCTAGATGATAGTGGTAAAAACAAATTTTGGAAAAAAAAAATATGAATTTTGAGATTGTGATTGGATATGAGATGAAAAAGTAATGATGAAAGTTAATTTTATATAAAAAAAAGTAAATAATAATTTGATATGATTGGTAGTTAGAAATATGTGAGTGAATAAATATTGAAATTTGTTGGAGGATGTGTAATAATGATTGGTTATTTGATGGATTTTGGAAAAATGGGTAGAAGTGATTGGTGGGAGAAAAAAATGAAGTGAATGAATAGTATATTTTTAAAAAATTTCATAAACATTCACCTTTTGGGGTAGGGGTGGCCACGGTTTCCGGTTCCAAAACCGCCACTTCAGTTTCCTCTAGAGTTGTCTCGGCCCGGCCCGACCCACCAGGCTTTTGGGAAAGATCGGGTCGGGCCGGGCCAAATAGTAACCGGACCGCTGATTTTGGAAGCCCAACCCAGTCAATGAAAAATACACTAAAAGTGTCGGGCCGACCGGGCAAGCCCATCGGGCTCGGCCAACCGGGCTGGGCTTTTGAGGCCCGACATTTTCTAGGCTTGGGATATTAAGCCCATCCCAGTACCGGGCTGGTTGGAACGGCCGCCAGGCTGGGCCGGAATTGACAGCTCTAGGTTCCTCATTTTGAGGATTGGAACAGGAACCGTGTTGTCTCATGGTCCCGATTCCAAAACTGAAACCGACGGTTCCAGTTTCGATTTGAAACCCGGTTCCTCCACGGTTCCGATTTTAACCGAAACTGTTTGTTTATCTTTAGATAATTTTTTTATTATTTAAAAATGGTTTATCAATTTCAGTTACAAAATAAATGGAAAAGGAAGAAAAAGAGGCTTGAACTTAATATTCAATTAAGTTGTATTTAATATTATAATAATATTAAACAATCTATATATACTATTAAAGTATAGATGAAAGGAAGAAAAAGAGACTTGGACTTAATATTCAATTAAGTTTTGTATTTAATATTATAATAATATTAAACAATCTATATATACTATTAAAGTATAGATGAATCAAAGTTCACGTAGTTCGCTAACAATATTTGGTTTAAAACGTGTCTCATGTAGTTACGAATACAAAATATTACAATAAACATGTAACATTTCTTCTAACATATTTTAACCAAAAAAAATTAAAATTAAAATCGTTGGTTTTAACCTTGAAACCGGCGATTTTACTTGCCGGTTTCACAACGGTTCCACATATGATTCTAACCGATGGTTAAAATCATCGGTTTTATGGTTATTGAGACCAAGGAACGGGAACGAGAACTGACTTACACGATTCTGGTTCGGATTTTGGAACATTGACCGATCAACGGTTCCCAAAACCGTTGACCACAGTTCTGATTTTGGTTTGGAACCTAGTTTCGGTTTCATTTAATTTGGCCACCCCTATTTTGGGATAAAAAATGAAAATTTTTAGTAACCAATCGTTCAAAGGGGTGTCTACATTCAAATTTTATATTCCTCAAAGTTAGTAATTATATAATTCATAATTTTAAAGTATCAAATAATAAAAGATAAAAATACTTATAATAATTAGTTGTTCTATACTCATCTTCTTTTGGGTCGATTATTAGATGTTTAAATTTAATGATCCTTGACCTAGTAGTCAAATGTGAGGTAACTCTTGACCTCTCTTTGGAGAGGTCAAGGGTTCGAGCCCCTCGGGGCATGATGATTGAACAATTAATATTGAGGGCTTGAAGCGCATTGTGAGAGACGTGATTAGGGGACGATTCCTTATTACATGGGGGCAGTTCCTGAACTAGTCATATGAGAACATGGAACATAGTATCAAGAAAAATATTAGATGTTTAAATCTTTAAAAATCCATATCCCCCCCCCCCCCTTTTTTTTAAAGAATGATTAAAACTACGTACAAACATATGGCCAAGCAACACAATACAGAAATAGTCAAATACTACGAATAAATCCAGGATTTTGTGGGCCAATATACAGATACGAAATAAAGACGGCCAAGAAAAGAAAATAAAAAAATTCGTATGAAAAAAATAAAAATAGCACCAATCACATCTCAATTTTTCTTTTTCTTTTTTTTGATAAATATATTTTTCTACATAAACCTTATATTTTTTATACGGTCACCGAATTATTTTCAACATATAACCTATCATACTCTATTTCCATATTTGAAAATTGCATTATTGAGGAGCCAATCGTGATGAAGAAATAAGGACTCGCCTGAAAATCTGTAATATGATAGCTACATCTCACCCAAGTTCTAAATATTGCACTTTGACATCTCACCCAAGTTCTAAATATCTGTAATATAATAAGCATGCCCACATTAAATCTCGGTCTTATCGGACTATTTAGTCTATTTTGGTGACTACAAAAGCAATTTTCCTGTCCTAAATTTATTGTTTTTATTTTTTGAAAGAATTTTCAAGAGAATGCTCTATCTTTTTCTTTCTAAAATACGCAAAATTATCCCTCATTCTTTTTTTTTTCTTTTTGTTTCGTTTTTGGAATACGATCAATTGTAAAATTAGGTTGATGTACTAGTACTCTTTCTGTCCTAATTTTATTATGAGAAAATTACGCTAAACTCCCTATACTACTCGTGTTTTTATACGTTACCATATAAATTATTTTTTGTTACATTGTACCATATGAGCTATGTAAATTTTGCACCTTGCCCCTAAATTTTTGTTTTTCTTAGAATAAAGAAAATAACATAATTTTTGCACTTTGCCCTACATGGATAATTTTGCCCCTAAATTTTTGTTTTTCTTAGAATAATGAAAAAAGTTTATTATGGTCATGAGGCCTATCACATTATCTTATTAAATTCATACATTGTTTCAACGAAATGTAGATATGTATTCTTAGTTGATTTTTGGGGTTCTCTTCACGCGTACAATTTTACGACTGTTCTTTACATCAAGCTTAACAAGTATCGTAATTGTTCGTACTTACACGACAAAATAATCAAAAAATTGCAACAAAAAAAATCATCGCTAGCTTTAGACATTAGCGACCAATCTTACGTATTCGCCACTAACTGATTAAAAATAAATTAATAATATAATCTAAGTCAATTAGCGATGAAAATATTCGTTATTAACCAATCAAACAATTATGAATGTAAGATATTATCTATTTTTTTATACGGAAGCATGATAGGCTGGATATAATCGTAATGAACTATATATTATTATTTTAAGAAAAACAAGATTTTAGAAGTAAAATTGTCTATATAGGGTAAAATGCAAAAAGTTACATAGTTCATATGATAAAGTGCAACTAAAAATAGTTTATATGGTAAAGTATAAAAACGTGAATAATATAAAGGGTTTAGTGTAATTTTCTCTTTTATTAATCATAATTTTGTTTCTTTTTTTTTCTTTCAAAATGAGACTCTATATATCTTCAATTTTTTTCCCAAAGTTTTTCCTAGTCAAAATAATAATATTAATTTTCAATCATTATTTTTAAGTACAGTAGTATATACATTCTATTACTTTTGCAGACTTCTAACCTAAAGAATGCATGAAACAAAATTTAATATTTTTAATCTAAAATTGCTCATGATAACGAGGTAATACCCTTAAATAATTATGCCAAGATAGACAATGTCAAGACTCAATTGTCAAATGAATTAATGAATCAATTGAACTTTCAGCCGGCAATAAAATAGTAGATACATTTTGTAGGTAGCCTAGTGCGCGAAACTTTTGTGGTGAATTTGTAAAATCCAAAATTTATGGGTTAAAAAGGTAAAATTCTAAATTTGCTCGCCGCTTTATCTAATGCATTTTTAGTTAAAGGGTAATATTTCTTTTTTCACTAAAATAGAAATTTTAGAATTAAACAAAAAAGGGAAATAAAGAAAAAAGAAAGCTCAATTTCCGAGGAAATCAATCATTTTGCAGCTACTTTTTCATGCACAATCTTTTCTTCGTTCCGTCCTCCCCTCGAAAATTATTGTGGATCTTTATAAACATCTCAATCATTATTAGCCTATATAGAAATAAATAAAGAAATAGTTTTTTTTTTAATGAAATAACCTGGAAAAGATTAAGAGAATTCAAATTGAAGTTTTCTCCTCAAGATGTTTCTCAAAGATTTGGAAAATTAATACTCAAATTATTAATGTTGATGATACCCGAGCCGAGCGGGAAGAAATTAATCCAAGTCATCACCCAACACACATCCGAGTAAGCGACTGGGCGAGTGACGCCAAGAATGATGCGCGACAAACACGCCACGAACTAGGCTCGCCCATTACCGAGCCCAACCGCAACACGGCCGCCGAGCCCCGAGCCCAAACCGGCGGAAACGCATGCGGGACAGATTCATAGAAGTAACCACTTGCCCATACTTAACACTTTATTGATATCGTAAAGCGCCACATGTCGAAAGTTATAAAAGAAGTTTCGACAAGTGGCAAGATTTGATGACATGCACATGAGTTAGAGAGGACATGTGTCTTTCTTTAATTATTTTACTAATTAATGAATAGTTAGTGAAAAGATGATCGTTGTAAACCCACTTACTCGAAGGGGTATAAAAAGGCCGAGAAACAAAAAAATAAGAGAGAGAAAAAGGAGATAAAGAAGATTGTAAGAAAGACCGACCCCAATAGTTTCGGCATTATGCAAAAAAGGCAGAATTAGCCAAAAATAAATATACGTTACGCACGTTTATATTTCCACGTGTTAAATCCTTTACATATTTTTGCTTGTTGACCAAAACGCACGCCAACAAATGGCGCTAGAAGGAGGGTCCGTATTGGTCCGAGTTCCGAGTTCAGTCAAAAGCAAGTGAAATAAAAACCATGTAAAGTTTAACGTTTAACCTTTTCATAATAGACAAAAATGAGTCAATCGCCGAGAAATGCCCGTTTGATCAAGAGCAACATTTGAACAACCAACCTGGCCGACTACAAATGGCCAAAATATGCTCCAAACTAAGGCAGGAGCACTACTTTATTTCCTTTTGCTCCTAATTGCCAACCCAACTTTTGTACAAAGAAATGAACCAACTTATATCACAAACTCGCTACCACAAACTCTCAAGCACCTCCTCCACTCCTTGCAAATACTAACCCACTCAACCCACAACTAAATGTTAACATTAATCCTCAAATTCCCGGACTTCCTCATCACGAAGCCCAAGAAGCCAGTTCAGGTAATGAACAAGATGTCCGTCGTGACAGAAGGCGGCAGCGAGAAGATGAGGAGGAGCAAAGTCGATAGCGTAGTCATTTCCCGAGCCAACGCGATATCGCCATGCTCACTCGGTGTTCGCCGACGATCGGGAGTTGATCCTTTTGCCCAGCTGATCGATAAGTTCCCGGCTCGGGTTTCCGGATGAGCGGGAGCGGCTCTGGGTCAATCAGGTCCAAGGCCCTAGCTTATGGCAGGAACGGGATGTAGAAATACACCGCCTGCATCGTCGTCTGAATGAATTGGAAGGCGGTCCGGATGGCGAACAGTCTCGAAGACCGCCCCAAGTAATGAATGAGCCAGCCCATTGCTCTGGCCGCCATTTTCCTCGGAATTCTCGGGCGACCCCATTACCGCCAAAGTTGAAAATCCCCGTGTCGGTCTCTATAACGGGAAACCGACCGACCACTCACGTTCACAAGTACTTAGCATGGATGGAACTGCATACCCAAGCGATGCCATCCTCTGCAGGCCTTCCCCCGACTTTGGGCGACCGAGCCCACCGTTGGTTTAGACCCTACCACGGGATCCATTCAGCATGGGGGATCTCGCCTCCGCTTACGACGCATTTCTTAACATCCAAAGTCCGAGCCGCACCTAAAGATCTCGCCTCCGCCTTTACGACGCATTTCTTAACATCCAAAGTCCGAGCCGCACCTAAAGACTCCCTCGTAAACATCAAACAAGGGAAGGACGAGCCCTCGAAAAGTTATATTTCTACCAATAAACAAGTTCGAGAGATGGAACCGGTGTCGGATGACGCCATTTTGATCGCAGCCACGGCCGGACTAGCCCCGAGACTTGGTTTAATTACTCCATCCACGAATCGGGGCGACCTCGCACTCAAGAATTTCTGGTCCGCGCGAACGCCATATTTGTGCGGAAGAAGCCATGGCAAGTAACCGCCCCGAGCACCGGCAAGGGGGCGCAAGAAAAGATGGAAGGAAAGAATCGCAATTGGGTTGGGTCGGGTCGGATTCCGGCCGTTCTCGGAAAACCCGACCACCGGATTTAGGCTCGCAAGAGGCGAGAGCCGAAGTCGCCACAATGAGGAGTACTTTGACCCACACTCCATCACCCATATGGAATGAAGTACGTGGTCTCGAATTTGTTGCCTCCCGCTCGCCTTTGAAAATTGAGTCGTCAAAATTAGATTCGCGCCGATTCTCGTGCCTATCATAAATTGATAGGTCACGATCATCGACGAGTGCCGAGATCTAATTAGGGAAATTATGCGTGTTGTTCGGCAGGGCGGTCTTAAAAGGTACGTTCATGAGCTACCGCCCCACCAAGATCGGCTCAAGGTGTGTCCCAGGCAGCGCGTAATCAATCCAGCTCTCTCCGCCACCCCGGCTGAAAACCTGGGAGGGAGATCCTCATGATGTCGAGTGTCGGTCGAATCAATACTAACACAAAGTAGAGGATAGACGCTCCAACAGGAAAAGAAAAGCCAATGTTAGACAGGCAACCAATGCCGAAAGACAAGTTCGAGTGGCGGAAATCAAGGAAGGCCAACCCACCGGCCACTTTGTGTTCTCGGATGCGGATGCCACCAGGTGGTCCATCCTCATTCGACCCTCCTGGTCATTCGCACCGATTTTGGGTATTCCGGTCCACGTAATTTTGATCGACACCGGAAGCTATTCGTTAGTCATTTATGTCCGAGCATTTCGAGATTGAACGTGGACGATAGTTATATCCGTCCATGCAACGATAGCATTCTGGGGTTTGGAGGAGGAAGGATAGTCCTGCTCGGGGAAGTTGATTTGCCCATCCAAATGGGACAAGGTTTGCATAAACGGAGTACAATGCTATCATTGGGAGGCCATTGCTTTATCATATAAAAGCGGTAGTTTCAATATATCATTTTTGTATAAAATTCCCAACATCCGATGGCGAAGCTATACATAAAAGGGAATCAAAGGAGTCACGAGAGTGCTCTCTTTAAACTCCGACCAGTAGAGATTAACGTGGCGGAACAAGGACAAACCAAGTGGAACCACACAAGACAATCCCGCCCAAGGAGGAGTCCGAGCGGAAAGTGGTGATCGTCAGAGGATAATCCAGTCGTCGCCGGGAAGGAGCAATGATGGAAGAATGTGAGCCGGCGCAATCGAGAACGAGCGGCCGAAGACGAATTGCCCCCGCAAATCAAGGAGGGGCAAAGCAAGAAAAGAAAACGGGCGAACCAAGAGAACAAGGTTGATACAATCAATGTCGGAAGGCCAAGGGCGCCAACCACGTATTGGTCATGATCTCCCATAACCATATCGGCGAGCGATCGAGTTTTGGGAAATAATCTTGACGTCTTCGCATGGACTCATGCGTACATGCCCGGAATTGACCTTAAGTATGCGTGCCACCGCCTCAATATTGATCTAATGTTCCGCCCGATTATCCGAAAAGGCGCAAACTCGGCCCCGACAGACAAAGACTCGAGACCGAGGTTAACAAGCTACTAGACAATCAACTCATCCGGGAAGCCCTCTATCCCCGATGGGTCGCCAATCTGTTTTGGTAAAGAAAAGCAATGGCCGCTGGCGCCTATGCGTGGATTTTACCGACCTCAACAAAGCATGCCCTAAGGACGCTTATCCATTGCCAAATATCGATTATATGGTGGATGCCACGGCAGACACGAGCCGATGAGCTTCATGGATGCATACTCGGGTTACAACCAAATACGGATGCACCTTAAGATGAAGAAAATACCTCATTCTTCTCTCGCCGAGGAATTCATCATTACAAGATGATGCCCTTTGGATTGAAGAGCCGTGCGACCTATCAAAGGTTAGTAAATAAGATGTTTGAGAAAATGATAGGTCACACTATGGAAGTCTATGTAGATGACATGTTGGTAAAATCATCAGTACATGTCCGATCATCTAAACGATCTTAATAAAATGTTTTGTTTTGAGAGAGTACAAGATGATGTTAAACCCGAGAAAGTGCACATTTGGGGTCGGCTCAGGGTAAATTTTTTGGGGTATATGGTCACCAAAGGGGAATCAAGCTAACCTGACATAAAATAAAAGCCATCACCGATCTAGAATCCCCAAACTCGTAAAAAGGTACAAAGCCTAACAGCCGATTGCCGCCGCCTTAACCGATTTGTTTCTCGGTCCACGACAAGTGCAAGCCTTTCTTTGAAATTATAAAGAAAAGAAAAATTTCGAGTGGACCGAGCAGCATGCATTGCCTTTGAATCCCTCAAACATCACCTTTCTTCAATCCCTATATTACAAAAACCAACCCAAGGGGAGGACTTGTATTTGTACTTAGCGGTATCCGAACGCCATCATTTCGGTGTTAATCAGCCGATGGTTCTATTCAACATCCGATCTATTACACAGTCAAAGCGTTACATGACGCCGAGCCCGATACCCGCCAATGGAAAAGTTGGCTTATTCATTAATCATTGCGGCGCGGAAACTCCGTCCATATTTCCTAGAACACAAGATTATAGTATTAACGAACTACCCACTGAAACAAATATTACACCGACCTGATACTTCTGGTCGGATGATCAAGTGGGCCGTCGAACTCAGTCAATTTGACATTATATACGAACCACGCACCGCAATAAAAGGACAGGCTTTAGCCGATTTTGTGGCCGAATTCACACCTTCCATACGATTGGAAGTTATGGAAGACCAAGAATGGAAATTATTCGTTGACGGCTCTTCCACCGCAGGCCGAGCAGGGGGCGGAATTGTGATAATCGATCCAAATGAAAAATGCTACTGCTCGGCCGTACGATTTCAGTTCCCCGCAACGAACAACGAAGCCGAATATGAGGCGCCCCGGCAGCTTAGATATGGCGGCCTTCTATGGGCCTAAAACAACTATTGGTGCACACGATTCTCGTTGGTCGTTCATCAAATCAACGGCGAAGTACGGCGAAAGAGCAAAAATTGCACAATATTTGATTTGGTCAAGAAGAGATTATCACACTTTAAAACAAAAGTCTTACATGTGCCCCGGCCGAGAACATGCAAGCAGATGCCTTAGCTCGGCTCGGCTCCCACCCAGGGGACGGATGCCATCACGGTGTGTCACTTTGTCACACAACTGCTCGCCCGTCACTTGGTGCAAAGAAAATATATACAATCGAAACCGCCGAGCAGACTTGGATGACCCCAATCATTCAAGATTTAGAGAAAGAAGTTCAACCCGAAAAACAAAGCGAGGCCGTAACACTACGAACTCAAGCGGCTTGGTTTACACTAGTAGACGGCATCCTATACAAACGAGGATACTGTCCCATCACGTGCGCTTTCGAGACAGATGCAGATTATGCACTTCGAGAGGTTCATGAGGGAATATGCGGCAACCACGCTGGGGCCAAACGTTGGCCTATAAATTAATACGGCAAGGATACTATGGCCATCCCTAAGAAAGGACGCAACCGACCTCGCAAAAGATGTGAGAGGTGCCAAAGATTTGCACCACAGGTCGATATCATCCGAACAACTTACTCCGTATTTAGCCCATGGACGTTTGCCAAATGGGGAATGGACCTCATCGGACCACTCCCCACTGGCGAGGGGGCGTCAAGTATGCCATTGTGGCGGTGGATTATTTCACAAAATGGGCCGAGGCGAGCCTCCGCAAAAATAGATGAAGAAAAGATTGTGAGCTTTGTATGGAAATCCATTATCGTAGATTCGGGATACCACATTCGATTGTTACGCATAATGGGAAACAAGTTCGACAACCGAAGGTTTCAAATTTTGTGAAGGTTTCCGCATAAAAACTATTTCTCAACTCCATACCACCCCAAATCGAACGGACAAGTTGAGGCCGTTAATAAAATACTCAAGTATACCTTGAAGGCGAGATTGGAGGAGTCTAAAGGTAATTGGCCGGAGGAACTACGGTGTACTATGGTCATACGTAACGACACATCGAGCGGCCACCGGAGAAACACCTTTTTCTTTAGCTTATGGAGCCGAGGCGGTGATTCTGTTGAGATTGGAGCCCCTACCTTCGTAATTGCAAATTTTGAAGAAGACTATAATGAGGTCGCGCTCCGAGCCGAGCTAGACTCTTTCGAAGAAAAAGGTGCAAAGATCGAGATGAAAAATGCAAAGTGTATAAACAAAGGAGTGAAAGGTACTACAATTCGAAAGTAAAGGAAAGAAGATTTCGGTCGGCGATCTTGTATTGAAAAAGATAACGGGTATTCAATTTGACCCCATTGAAGCCAACACGGGAGGGCCCATTTCGGTCACCCACGCCTTATCCGGTGGGGCGACCACCTAGAATATTTGAGTGGAGAAAAATTTATGCATCCATGGAATGTAGCATACCGAAACGGTATTATCAATAAAGATCTCGGTCTATGATCAGGATAGGATTCCAAAGAATTATCCTTTCATCCGGTATTTCGTGAGCTCTCTAAAGGGAAACGAAGTTTTTACTCACCTCGGCTATGTACCGAGGACAAGAAAAATCGCCTCGGCTTAAGCTGAAGGGCGAAACGTCACCTCAGGTACGTCACAAAATAAAGACTTGGTTACGCACCGAGCACTAAAATCAAGACTTGGCTACGCACCGAGCACAAAATAAAGACTTGGCTACGCACCAAGCATAAAATAAAGACTTGGTTACGCACCGAGCACCAAAATCAAGACTTGGTTACGCACCGAGCACCAAAATCAAGACTTGGTTTCGCACCAAGCACCAAAATCAAGACTTGGTTACGCACCGAGCACCAAAATCAAGACTTGGTTACGCACCGAGCACCGAAATCAAGACTTGGTTGCGCACCGAGCATAAAGTAAAGACTTGGCCACGTACCAAGCACAAAACTAAGACTTGGTTACGAATTCAAGACTGAGATCAAAGATTTGGTTACGCACTGCAAAGAATCAAAGATTCAATATACACACCAAGCGAAAATAAAAACTTGGTTTATACACCAAGTACCAAAAAACAAAATAAAGAACAGGTTCATATACCTAGTACGAGAATCAATTAAAACAAGTAAGCAAGTAAAGTCCCTTATTCAAGATCGGGAACCGAGCTCCGACTTGGGAATATAAAAGGAAAAAAAGACAGCAACAATCGACAAAAAGGAAAAGAGCCGAGCATCTACAAAAAGCTTGAAACACATACACAGTGAGGAAAATAACAATTCATTTCTACTTCAAAAGTATTTACATAAGGGAGGCCGGAGCCCATTACATCTTGAGGCACGAAGCCAAACTACCTACCTATGGGTACATATGAAAGCATCAAGATCGAGCAGGGGCGGAATTTCGATGGCACCGCTAGAGGCGACTTCTTCCACGTCCGAGGAGGAGAGCCCTGCGCATTAGGAGCCTCGGCCAAGTTCGGCCGGGGTATCGAGATCGGCCTCCGGGAGGGCCAGATCTTCCTGCCGAGCAACAAAGACGCCCGCCCTTAACTAAATCAAGAATTTCTGAGGTCGGGTCGCGTGGCGCGAGTTAACATGAATGCATACTCCTGAGTCTTTGTAAGCTTCAATGGCCTCTCTGCGGACTTCCCGATTTGTCGACGGGCGTTTCTTGACCTCTCCTCGCAAGACATCGGCTACGCCTCTCCATTTCCTGACCGGCGTGGCAAAGACATTCCGGCTCGGCAACCTTAGCCCTAAGCTCTTCTTCACCTGCAGCCCGATCTCGCTTCCGCTCGGCCCTCGCAGTAGTTTCTCTCTCGAGTTGGCCCGAGCCGTAGCCTCATCCGCTTGAGTCTTGAACGATTCTTGTACCCCTTGGAGGGTAGCATAGGCCTCCTGAGATCCCCGTGCCGCCTTTCCGGTCGGCATATTTTTTTCTCTAGCTCGCGAGTTCCCCAACCGCATGCCATAAGAGCCCAATCATCCGCCCGACATGGCCATGGCATATCGAATTTGTTCTTCGAAGCGATCTCCGAGCAGAATTGCTCGATACCTTTTGTCCGGACAGAGCCGGGACACTCATTGCGCCCGACCTGCCTCCGGTAAGACTCTCGTTTGCTCCTCCGTCGGCGTGGCACGAACGAATTCCACAAACCATCGAGGGCGTAGTCCAATCATTCCTCGCAATATTCATCCCTCACTTGACTTGGAGGGATGAAGTGACCTTCCCCGCCGAGGTCATCCGAGAAAGTTCGCGGACCTCCCTCTTCCTGGGGTCGTTCGGGATGTTCGGGTACCGCTCGACCAACCCCTTCACCGATCGGCTCCTCCATCACAATTCCTCCTCTTCTCCTTTGAAGAGAGGTCGCACCGCCCCGCACCCCATCGCCAGGACGTTTACCGCCCGGATATCTTCTCTCCGAGCCGCCTCCACATCCGCAGTTGATCGACGCCTGCCCGAGTTCGCCAAGCGTGGCCGTGTTCCTCACGCCGTGAAGACGTGCACGTAAATCCAAGCCACGCCCGCACAAAGCAACCACCGTTAGAAGATCAAAAGAAAACAAAGACGTTTCAAAAGGAAACGTGAAAAACACAAATGGTTACTCGGACGGCCGCCGACTGGCGGCCTCGAGTCTCGTATGCATCCTACGGCGCGAGATGATGCCACAGGGCTAGCCGTCGCAGGGACGACATAGCTCGCCATTCTCGCCGGTTGCTCCCCGGAGAATGGGTGCATTTGTTCATTACAGGAGGATCCCGCCGAGGCTCTCTCAACCTCCACCTCCCGCTCGGCCGCCTCATCCCGAGCCGCCTCTCGGTCTCGGGGCGGGCGCAGCAGCCTCAAGCCGCCCGCGACTAAATTGGCCTCATGGCGATCTCTCAGTCCGCTATCTCTCGACACCTCGGCCTGGATATTTTCCAGCCTACGGATGAAGGTGGCCGACAAAGGCCCTTTTGATGCGCGGTTCTCTATAAAGGAAAAAGACAAAAGTCAATCACAAAAAGAAACGATAAATAGCAAAAGCAGAGAATGGAGAAAGGATATAGACAGGATATAGACTTACTATAACCAAAAACAAAATCTGAAGGAGGATAAAGGGACGTCTCTCCTTCCAGCCCGTTCTCCACGCGAGCTTGCCACTCGCCGCTCACCCAAAGCCATTTTTCTTTCCAGTCCTTCAACGATGAAGGAAGACCTTCTACTAAACTATCCAGATACCCCAATCGGGTTTGTACGTAATACCATCCAGACGTCTGACCTTTTGATGAAGGAGTTGCTCGCCTGCACTAAAAGTTCATTCATCTCTTTGAACTTAGGGCGAGGGTACTTCTCTAGGTGGAACATCACCAAGAGGCCAATAATCCTACCCCACGTAATGGGATGCACTTGGGTTGGATGCATACCCCACTTGCAAAGCCACCGCGTGAGAAAAACCGGCTGGGAACCGCAGTCCGAATAGAAGGTGGCGGTGTGTATACCCACGCAACCCACAAGGGGGTCCGGGGACTCGGTGCCATCCGGTACCCGGAAATGGATACCACTTGGAATACGATACCTTCGCCGAGCTCTCCCATCTCCGGATCATCAAGCATGCTTGGGATATCGTTTATATCGCTCGGTGTCCACCGAGACTCAACACGGGCGAGGGCCTCCTCCTGCCGGCCGTCGCCATTACGATGACCCATAGGCCCTTGTGGCCTCTCCGCCTCGAATCACCGGAGGGTTCGTTTACCGGTCCACGTTATCACGCACCGGCCCGATGGGTCCATATTCTCTTCTTGCCGAGCATCGTCTTTTCTAAAATCAACACTCTGGGATTCTTCGTCGGAACTTGCTTGTGCTAGTCCGGGCCGGGTACATCGTTCCTCTCTAAAGACGGTCACCGCGTCGTCGGATTAAAGATAGTATGAGTCCGCCCCAAAGACGTTCCACTTCGTGGAGAATCAGGAGAAGATATCCGAATAATGCTCGGGCTATGAGACGGAGATCGCCGTCTTTGGTGAGAAATAAACAGAAGGTTCGGAGGAGGATCTTCAATTTCAACCTCTACACTATAACTACGACTCCTACTATCCTCAAAAGAAGACATTTATAGGTAAAGGGAGAGTATTTGAAAAAATACCTAAGTTCAAGTCTCGAACTTGGGAAGCCGACCGAAATTTCTCGCTTCGGTTTTAGTTACTTTAGCTCAATAGTTAATGGTTGCGAAAGTGAATAATGGGGGGAAACAAAGGTATTTATAGAGGGGTTCCTCGATAAACGAGACGTTTATTCGAAAAAGACACCTTTTAAAAACTCAAAAGCCGTCAAACATGTCGTAAAAACGTTGCGTCCCCACGCCACGACAGAATCGACGATTTTTTCTGCGCAAGATTGGTCCAACCACAAGATGCCACGTTCCGCATTATGGCAACCCAATTAATGCGCCGTTTGAGGCATTAATCACTACGCGACGGATGCCAGGAAAGAACAAAACCTTTGAGAAATCCGTTTCCCATTAAATGTTCATCATTAGCATTAAAGTTTAACTCCGACTTGAGAAATTCTTCTTTCGGAATCAAACTTGGGGCCTTTGATGATACCCGAGCCGAAAGGTGGAAGAAATTAATCCAAGTCATCATCAACACACATCCGAGTAAGCGACTGCGAGTGACATCAAGCAATGTGCACGACAAACACGTCACGAACAGGCTCGCCCATTACCGAGCCCAACCGCAACACGGCCGAGCCGAGCCCGAGCCCCGAGCCCAAATTCGGCTTGGAAACGCATGCGCGCGATGCATTCATAGAAGTAATCACTTGCCCATACTTAACACTTTATTGATATCGTAAACCGCCACATGTCGAAAGTTATAAAGAGAAGTCGACAAGTGGCAAGATTTGACTGACATGCACAGTTAGAGAGGGACATGTGTCTTTCTTTAATTATTTTACTAATTAATGAATAGTTAGTGAAAAGATGACTGTTGAAAACCCACTTACTCGAAGGGGTATAAAAAGGCTGAGAAACAGAAAAAAATAAGGAGAGAGAAAAAAGGAGATAAAGAAGATTGTAAGAAAGACCGACCCCAATAGTTCGGCTCGGCATTATGCAAAAAAGGCAGAATTAGCCAAAAATAAATATACGTTACGCACGTTTATATTTCCACGTGTTAAATCCTTTACATATTTTTGCTTGTTGACCAAAACGCACGTCAACAAATGTGAACTGAAATTACATAATCCCAAGAATTATCTAAGGCTCCATTTAGATTGATAGATTTGAAGCTAAGAATTTTAAATGCATAATAACAAATTCATTGAGGTTGTTTGAAGTCATTATATAATGGATTTCAAATTCTTTAAAGCTATTTTCAGAGTCATTATGGAGGATTTTAAATTTATCTTAGAGAGAGTCATTTGAAATATTTCCCCCAAATTCTCTTCTCAAATCCAAATCCTTCAATCCAAATGAGACCCAAGTAATTTTGATAGGCCATAACTCCACCACAAAAGCTAATTTATGACAGTGGAGATTAGGGATGACAATTGGGGCGGAGCAGGGTGACCCGCCACGGGTCGTGGGACGGGTCGCCCCCTGTTGAAAATAATTTTATTTTTTAAATATTTTTATCTTCTATTTTATATTATTAATAACTTTTAATCTTATATTTTGTATTATAAATGCATATTATTTATAAAATTTGTCATTATATATGTTAAATAAAATACTAAACACATAAAACTATATTATTTTATATAATATACATGTAAAATATATATTAAATATATTAAAAAAATAAAAAAATTGGACGGGGCGGAGGAGGTACCTAGACTCGCCCCGCCCCCGCCATGGGTCACGGGGCGGGTCTTGATCGGGCGGGTTGAATTGGCATCCCTAATGGAGGTTTGACCCCAACTTTAAGTATCAACTCACAATTGGGTGTGGATCTGATGTGGGATTGTATCATTGTCGTCCCCTTGAGAAGCCGAACGTCCGCGGACGACTCTCACTCCGCACTCTTCTCGGCACCAGGTAGCCCTTTACGGCTTCACTCCAGACCTTATTAATCACCAGGTAGCAATGGCGTAGCCAGCATACTATAACAGGGTGGGCCGATACACGAAAGTGGGGTGGGCCGTATAAAAAAATCATATAAATTTTAATTAAATTTAATTCTCTCTCTAAAAATTTGCTTAGTAATTTTTTTTTTTTGAAAAGAGGGGGGCCAGGGCACTGGCTCTCAATGAAAGCACCAATGATAGGTAATTATGTCCAAGACCCTAACTTTACCATAAAAACTAGCTTATGAGTGGATGTTTGACCTCAACTTTAAGTATTAATCCACAATTGCTTGTGGGTCCCATGCGGTATCATACCAAATTTGCTGAAAAAATATAATCGAAATCGGCAAATCCCTTTTATCCTTATTATTTCGATAATAAATAATTTGAAACTTTTATGTTCTATATATTTTATATTACATATCACATATCGTTAACGAGGGTACAATTATTTTGAAAATCTACATAAAAAATATTTCGCATATAACACATATATAGTTTATAGAAACCTTTCAAAAAAAAAAGTTTATAGAAAGCGTTTTATAAAAATTGCAATAGATTATCCAGTTAAATTTTCCATATGTTTATTTTCATTTTTTTTAAGAAAATAGATTAATTGTGACAGTGAAAATCAATGAAGGGCAATAATTTTTTTTCTTGGCATAAAACAAACATTATGGTTAAAAACTTATTATTTTCCCATGAAAATTAATAATATATGTTTTAGCAGTGAAAAATCCAAAGTATTTTGGCATTTCTGGCAACTAGGGGTGTTCATCGAATCGAATTCCGAATTCTTCGACTTCCTCGAATCGAATTTAATCGAATGAAAATTTTAAACCTCAATTCGAAATTCGATCCTAATTCGATTAATTCGAATCGAATTTAAACGAATTGGATTTCTCGATTTCCGAATCGAATTCGAGTCAATCCAAAAATCCAAATTTATCAACAAAGTGAATAAAGTTTGGATTCATAACATAATATTTTTGGACTATACCCAATAAAATTCCAGATTTTGGTTTTTCAAAATTACAAATTAACCATTTTTCATTGTTTAATTTAACTAAATGCTATCATAAATTCATAACGAACTCCCTTATATAAATTTAATAAATCATTTTGTGCTAATTTTATACCAGCACTAGTTATTTGATAAATAACTTTTATATTCAAGTATGAGGTATCAAATTGACAAAGTGTTTGTGTGTAGAAAAAGATATATAGTGTGTGTTTTCATATAATTTATTATTTTAATATGATCCGGAGATAAATATATGTAATATAGTGTACAAATGTATAATGTATAATGCATATTCAAATAAGAATTTAAAACAAAGGAAAAAAGTCAAAGACTATATTGTATAAACTTATAATGTATGTTGTATAGTGTATGTACACAAGTTTTGTACTTTTCCATACAATGGACATAGGCTCACAGCTGGTAGGATATTCTTATAGATTATTTCACTACATGCCCTCCACGTGAGACTGTAAGAGCGAAATAATTTTTACCTGAAATATATTTTTTAGAACAAAAAATGATTATTTAAATATTGTCTAAAGATAAAAATTTGAAGTAATGTAAAATGTATTTTATATACTATTGAGTATAATTATTTCTAACAAAAACTAAAAAATTAAGAAGGAAAGAGAATATATTTATAATTTTACATTTTTATTTAAACATTAGTGTTTTATTCATTTATATATATTATAAATGTATGTGTATAATTTACATATATACAATAAATAATTCTGTATAGTGTGAAAATATACATATAAATTTCGACTTGAAATACGAATTCGAATTAAAATAAGAATCCGAATTGTAATACGAATTCGAATCGAAATACGAATGCGAATTTAGTCGAATTTTACCTCGAATTAGGATTTTCGAATAGAATTCGAAAAAAAAACTCAATTCGTTATTCGATTCAAATATTCATATTCGAAATTCGAGTTGATTCGAAATTCGATTCGAAATTCAAAAATCCTAATTCGAAACTAAAATTCGAATTCGAACCGAATCGAATTTCGGATCCATTCGGAAAATGAACACCCCTACTGGCAACCAGTAATATGCAGAGGTTAATGGGAACAGCTGGCCAGCCATTTTCTATCTGACAAATAGAAAATAACCTTTTAATAATCCCACAAAAAACCATAAATTGTCGGCCTGCATTCTGTCATGGATAATCAGATTAATTTAATAATTATTATCATTGTAATAAGCGAGCAAATGTCAAAAAGCTGACAACTGGTTTGCTTTTCTTTATGAATAATCAGATGTCAAATGATATCATTAACAATTAACAATAGTTTTGTTCACTTGATTTGGGTTTTGACCCAGTATTTAATAAACCACACCTCTAATTGAATTAGTTTGATCTGACATAAAATTTGAGATACATATAAAATTAATTTGATCTGATCATTTTTAAATACAAATGATAATTTCAACCCTAATCGATGCGTTATTTAACAAGGAAACAAGATTCAACTTACATGTAATAGGACAGACCATCTCTTCTATATATTCTCAATATATTAAATTATGTCACACTTATAATAATAACATTATTCAATGTATATGGCAGTCAATCTAATCTCATCCGATGTACTAGAATATTAAATGAATCTGGAAAGGGATGTAATAAGGTCAAGTGTAATGCACAAATAACCATTCCAAGAAAAGTTTATAGGTAAAAATATTTTTTTGGTCCACTAAATGGATGACTTGAGATATTTAGTCCACACTTTTAAAAATTGTCGAAATTGGTCTATTAAGTGGCAAAAATCCGGACATTTAGTCCAGTAACCTGCTATTACAGGTAATCTTGACATGCAATCATATAAGGATTTTTTTTCTTTTTTTCTTGCCTTAAATTATGAATTATTTTTGTTGATGTGGCATATTATGTGGCTTGGAGGAAAAAATATTATTTTCAATGTAAATTAGGTAAATATATAATATAAATTATGAATGAAATGAAAATAATTTACATAATATATTTAAATTATTTATTAATTGAATAACACAAAATAATTTTAAAAAACGTCAATGAGAAACAAGAATAAAGTTAATAAAATTTAAAATATTTTAATTGAATAAATATATTCAAAATTATAAATAAGAAAATTATTTAAATCATAAGTTAAAATTATTTTTTAATATTAGTATTTTTAAAATATTAGACATAAAATATAGAAAAATATATTTAATTCAACTATAAATAAAAATATATTGTGGTAAAAAGAAAAATAAAAAACTATTTAATTATTACTCTTTAATTATAAAAAATGAAAATATTATTTATCCAATAAAATATTATGATATGAAACTATTTTATTTTATAATTTTGAATATATTTATCTCATTAATAAATTTTGAATTTTATTAACATTATTCTTATTTTTCATCGACTTTTTCTTTTAATTATTTTGTGTTTTTCAATTAATAAATAATTTAAGACAAGAAAAAAATAGCAAAAACAAAGTTCCCAAAGATTACCTGCTATTGCAAGTTAACGGACTAAATATTTGAATTTTTACCACTTAATGTGGACTAAATCTCTTAAGTCGTCCACTTAGTGGACTAAAAAAACATTTTTGCTAAAGTTTTTATGTCAACAAGGTCAAAGTGTAATATTGCACGAATAACCATTTCCGAAAAGTTAATATATATGGCAGGCACAAAAGTATATCAAATTTTTTGAAAAAATCTCATTCACCATTATTTGAAATCAAACAGGGATTTATGTTAAATAATGATTAAAAAGAAATCTATTCGAAAAATATTTATTATATTCCTTTGGGATAATTACAAAACCTACCCTAAGGTTTGAGATAATTACAACTAAACTCATAGAAGTTTCAAAATTACAAATAAAATTCTTGTTTTGTTTCCATCTTAAAATTTTCCTTTCATTAGAAAAATATTTCTCTGATTTTTTTTTAATTACCCCAATCCTTAATGATAGTTTTTATACGTAACCGATTCCTTTTGTACTATATCTGCCACATTCATTTATATCAAGTAACAAAGTTTCAAGAAAGGAAAAAGCCTTCTATAACACACACACACACACACACAAATAAATTTTGCTTAGAGGCCCATCATCCATTATACAAATAAAACAAAGTGGTCAATTTTGCAGTAATAATCACACATCAGATTACTCCAACTATAATTACATACGGACAACAAATTCAACACACACACACCCTGACACACATATATATGTATGTATAGTAATATGTCTTCACACACACACAGACACCAAAAAAAGTGTGAAACAGAGAGAGAGAGAAGGGATAGATAATTAATCATGGGGGAAGAATCTGGACAAGGGGTGGAAATCATGAAAGAGGAGAGCTTCAATGATAAAATAGTTAATCCGCCACCACCTCCACCACCTCCGGCGGCGGTGGCGCCGCCGCACTTTGTGTTGATTCATGGGATAGGTGGAGGGGCATGGTGCTGGTACAAAATAAAGTGCCTTATGGAGAATTGTGGGTACAAAGTTTCTTGTTTGGACCTTAAAGGTTGTGGCATGGATCACACTGACCCAAACACCATTCTTTCCTTCCATGATTACAATAAGCCCCTTCTTGATTTCCTATCATCCTTACATGACAATGAACAGGTAATTAATTATTTAACCCTTTTCACACACACACATGTGTGTGTGTGTGTTTTTTGTGTGTGTGTATGTGTATGTCATCATGGTCGATCATGAATGTTTATGTTTGTGATCTGAATTTCATATGTTTTACACCAATTAATTGGTCCTGTAATTTAGGGTGGCCGGTGTCAAAACTGGTCATGTTCGTTTTTAAATTTTTAATATTTTTAAATTAGTCTTGTAATTAGGTATTAAAATTGCCCAATTGACACATGATTAGCACGTGATGCCCAAAATTGGACTTTTTTTTTTTCCTGACGATTATTGGGTGATTTGGCACCATTTCAACAACCCTTAATTCAATTTAAATGCATTGATACTCAATTTAATCACATCCCTCTGCATTACACCTTACACCCAAAAAACGCCGAAAATAAAAAAAAAAGTTTCCAAAAATTGGGTCTCACATATGAGTTATTTGCCAATCTTTGATGGATTTGAACATTCTCGCGAATATAGGACTAAAATCGCTCTAAAATCGAGCGATTTTAATACGCATATGACTAAATTAAGAAATTAGAACGTACATCATCAATCTTGACACCACCCCTATGTTACATGACCAATTTGACAATTTTGCCCCTAACTAATTGAAACATAAGGGCATCTCCCGTGGAAGGGTTTTTCCACAATTTTTTGTGTGCCATGTCACCCGTCACGTCAAAAGCGAAAACTACACCATCTTAAAAAACATTTTCCCACAATGATTAAACCTATTTACAACTTTTTAATGGTCCCACCATACAATTTACAAAATAATAAAAAAGTAAAAAAAAAAATCAATTTCAACCTATATCTCTACACATGGGCCCCACACCACCAACTTTTTGGCCCATTAGCTCCCCATGAACCGGTTTATACTTTATAGCTACAAACCGGTGTTTCCCCAAAAACCCAAAATTACCCCTCACAATGGTAAGGATTTTCCATGGCACGATTTTTCGTAAGAAATCCCTTCAAAATCTTTACCATTGTAGTTGCCCTAAATGAGATGAAACATTTTAAGGAATAGAAATTTCGATGTGATATTTTTATACTAGCTTAAGCTAGGTATTTAATGTTTTTTGATGATGATTTATGCAGGTGATTTTGGTGGGACATAGTGCAGGGGGACTAAGTTTAAGTGATGCCATTCACAAGTTTGGAAAGAAGAAGATTAAGCTTGCTGTGTTTATTGCAGGCACTATGTTGAGGTCGGGGTTTGTGACAGACCAAGATATTAAAGATGTAAGTTTTTTTTTATTTAATTTAATTTTCTCCATCTACCTAATTATTGGTGTTTTGATTGGTACTAGGTAGATTTATGATGCCCCTCCTATTGATGAAAATGTTAGAAATGAATTTTCTAGCTTAGGTTAATTAACTAGTAAATAATTTGCATTTGTTCCATGCATTTGACTATAGTTCTTTTTTTTAAACAATTAAGTTTTACCCCAATGGTTGATCTAGTGGCCGTAGAGTTGCAATTGCAACATCAAGGTATTGGGTTCAAACCTTGACCAACAAGGAGTGAAGGATTGGGGTTGCCCCTCTTCCCCCAGATTAGGACTGTCCCTAGGAGGACGGATGTCCCATACTCGAAAGAAGTGTTGGGTCTATTGCCCCGACTGGTATGGTGATACTCTTGACTCTTGAGTAGAAAAAAAATTATAAATTTTATATTTCAATTCCTAACTTCATTGGATGTTCAATTGACTCTGAAGTCAAATCAAAATTGTACTTTTAATCTTTTAACTTTATTTACTATTTAGTTTTGTTTTTAACAATTTTTGATGTTATAAAAGTTTCAAATCACAACACACTACAAGACAAAAGTGATATAATACTGATAAAATATTAAGTTATAATTTCCAAATTATTACTACTAATATATATATATATATATATATATATATATATTAAGTGATATTAATATTTTGTAATTTGTAATAATAATATTTGTTACAAATTTAATATGAAAAACTGACAAAAAAAACGCATTTAAATTGTTGATGTGATGTCTATAATGACTCATGCAAATATATATAGTTACATAATCATTATGGATTTTTTTTTTTATTGTAATCAAATTGCTGTTATAAGATAGTTAGATTCATTGATTTTTAAATTTACATCAGTATTTTATTACACATTCCACCAATTTCCTTAAACTTATATTTGGTATATAAATATACAATACATAATCTAAAATATCACTTATTATCAGTACTTTAAATCATGTTTTTATTAATTCAATATATATTAGTGCACTTGGGCTCCATTTGGTTGAGGTTTATGGGTGTGATATCACACTTTCTTATTATTTTATTTATGTCCTTGAAATGGGTGTGACCCGGTTATTTATCAAACTCTTTAGTTATTAGGTATCCCACCTCCTAGGTGGGATGTATAATCCAACTCATTTTATTGCTTTTGAAAATTACTTAATTACCCTTAGGTGTCCACTAAAGTATGGTATAGGGGTAATATTGGAAAATCAATGGACGTGAAGGGCACAAAAATATTATAGATTTAAAAAAAAACAACCAATTAATAAATCCACATATATCCTACATCCTAATCCTTCAAACAAATAATATATTAAATATTAATATATCAATTGAATAAGGCCAAATAATATAATGGGAATTAATGAAGCTCATTACCATCATCCAACCAAACGAATTGAAGTAAACATAAAATGCCAAACAGGTGTAGTTAATAGATCACGTGTAAACCAAGTCCATGTAGATGATGACTTTGGTAAGGTAAAAAAGATAAGGTTTCAACGATGGAGTCTTTGTCCTTATGTAGTTCAAATTTTACAAGATGAGATGTCTTTGCTGTGATTGCTTGTGAATTTTTTTTTCTAAAATTTTTATTTTTGAGCAAAAAATTCTGAGATGTTGTGTGATTGTTTACGAAAAAAATAATTTTTTTTAAAGAAAATCTCATTTTTTTATGTTATTAACTTACTTTTCTGGTCAACTATAATATTTATATCTCTCTCTTTTATTTAAATAAAGAATTTCTATAAGTTTTTAATTTATTACCATTTTTATAAATTTTCTTTTAATATTGATAACAAATGTATAAAATGAGACTCATATTGTCTATTTTTGGTTCAATTTTTCATATTTATTTATTTATTTTTGCATTATATATGTTTACACTATTATTTTTACACAAAAATTCACAAACAATCAACATCTCTGAATGTTCTCAATCACACCAAAACAATTAGAGTTAGTCTCCTGTTAAACGGCCTAACGGTTAGACTGATCCACCTAGTGGATCTAGTAACCCACCCATGGATTTAGCGGCCCAACGGAAATATTGATACTTTTTAGAGGACATGCTAATACTTTTCAGTTGGACTACTAATACTTTTTATTAGAAAACTAATACTTTAAGGAGAATTACCGAAAACCTTTCACGGGTATTTTTTAAGGAAACTACAAATACATTGTTAAACTACTAATATTTTTGACGGAAAAAAACTAATACTTTTTAGGCGGTTATTAAATATTTTCAAGTGAAACACATAATAATACTTTTCAGAGAGATAACTAATACTTTTCAAATGACTGTCCAATACAAAAATTAATACTTTCAAGTGAACTATGTACTTAAGATTTTCAAATGGTGATCGCTTATACTTTTCAAAAGCGATCATATTACTTGGTCCCCACTAATAAAATAAAAACTTTTACCGGGTCAATTTTTGGGTTCCATCTAACGAATTTTGGCCCGTTAGACTGTCTGACAGGAGTTTTTGTCAAACAATTATACTTTTTTCTCTACACATCCAACTTTCACTTTTGAAAAGGTTTTCACCATGATTTATTCAGAAAATGAAAATGGACGGAACAAACAATCACAATCACAACTTTTCACTTATTTCGAAGGTATTAAATATCAATATATATCATTTATAAATTACAATAATAATAACATTTACTTTTACCAAATGAAAAAAATAAAATTCTTTTTGGCTTTTTGCAATAAAAGATCCCGTCAAATCATGAAGAAAATAATACAAGGAAATATAATTGAATTGATGAAAAAAGGGGTATGGAATTATTGTCAAAGTTGGTTATGGGATGGGAAATAGGAATCAATTGTACGTACGTCAGTGTGATGGCAACAACATTGGATGGTTCCTAAGTAAATGTTTACAACTGTCATCAATTTCAGGCCCTTTGTCCTTCGAATCTTATCCCATCCATCTTACTGTTTTCCCCAACATGCACATGTTTTTGGCAACCTAATGTAATCTTGGATCATCATTTGAAATATTTTCTGTTGATAAAAGGGAGGAAATAACGGATGGGACCCATGATTTTTACAATTAATTAGGGACTGATGAGAGAATTCAGGTGGCAATTTCTAATATGATACAAACTTAACACGTTATAAGCGAGTTGGAGCTGAGATTTGTCGATTACGGTCAGAATTGGGTCAGACCCAAATAACATTTAATAAACATGTGGGCTTAGAGTTAATTTAAAATGACACGATTAACCCATGTGACTCGATTATTTTGTTATCCTATTGCTTTTGCAATATTTTTTATTTATTGAATATGTTGTTAGCATAGTAATTGAATTTTGAAAAATTATCAAGTGTGTGCAAATATAATTTGTGGATTAAAATCAACTCGTACAAGCAATATAACTCATATAAATAGATGAGTTATTTAGATTTTTAACATGCACAGGTCATTTTCTGTCACTTCGAAAAACACGAATAATAAACATGTCGGATTAGAGTTGAGAAATCTGACACAATAATTAAACGGTATATCGTTGACAAATTTGATACAAATGACACGATATGAGCCACACGGTGGGATGAATATATTCATATATTATTGACCAATAATGTTGACCAACTTATCATATTTCTTTATATAATACTCTTTATATAGTACATTGGGGGTTGTAGAGGAGGTACTTGAATATACGACTCATATGAGATTGAAATCAGGTCAATTGTCCTAACAACACAAGTTTCTACCACTGAGGTACAATGGCGATCCAATATATACAATACTCCATTTTAAATTTAATGTATTATACTAATTTCTGATTTATCACACATCCATATAAATTATTAAATAATAAACCAATCATTATCATATAAAAATATATAAATCCATTTAAGTTTGTAATCTTTTAAAATCTTAGACAATAAATTGAGAGTGTGTGTAGTTTATGTCTTGAATTTTTATTTTTATTTTCATTTTTTCTACTTTCAGTATTTAATTTCTCCTCTTTTGTTATTGCTGAGAGTTCTAAACTACGGAAAGGGGATTTTCTCCAATTACTTGTCTCCATTTTCTATCGAAAAATAAAATAATTGCAGTAATGTTTAATTTTTTAATTATTTAATTTTCATGTCTTTAACAGGGAGTGCCAGACTTATCTGGGTTTGGAGAATTGAATGAGGTATTTGATATTGGGTTTGGTTTAGGACAAGATCATCCTCCAACTACTCTGATGGTTAAGAAGGAACTCCAAAGGAAGATCATTTACCAATTGTGCCCCCAAGAGGCAAGTTTCTTTACTTTTTATCCCCCCCCTAAATACCAAATCCATCAAAGAAATAAAAATGTCAATTAACTCTTTTTTATAAATTATTACGAGTGAAATGAATGCTATATTCTACATTGTTAACCAATTATATCATAAAATTGAGTCTGAAAGCTTTTTAGTTAGAAAGCTCAATTAATTCGATGTCAATCTTGTACTTTAATGATAGAGAGTTGTATTGTCAGGGCGATTAACCCGGTTTCGATTTCATACGAGTGTGTCCCCTCCATATCCTAATGTTCCCCATTGTACTATAAAAAAACCATCTATTATATCTACAACAGGAATGACGAACGATCAAGTAGGAAATCAATCACGCACCATCTTTTATTCAATGAAATTCCTACTATAAAATTTATTCGTTATGGGTGGATGATACTTGTATACATTTGTATTCAGGACTCAACTTTAGCAACAATCTTTGTTAAGGCCGGGCCGATCCAGGCATTAACAACAGCTCAATTTGAAGACACTGAGGATGCAGACAAGGTACCGAGAATATACATCAAAACGATGCAAGACAACGTTATCAAACCCGAACAACAAGATGCGATGATCAAGAAATGGCGGCCTCCGATGTTTATATTTTGAGAGTGATCACAGCCCTTTCTTCTCTGCTCCATTTTTGCTATTTGGTTTGTTAGTTAAGGCTGCAGTTTCTTTTGGATGTTGAAATTTACTATTTGTTCAAAACAAGAAAAAAAAAAGATAAATTGGTAGAAGAAAGATAACAATTGTTTGTAAAAGAAAATAAGCACTATATGAATTACATATTCATATAGATAGAAGTGAATCAGCCATGGGGTATTTATTATGTGCAGCAAAATTGGATTAAGCCTCATTTGGATTGAAAGTGTTTATTTGTATTTGGATAGAAGAATTTTGATTTGAAAAGAGAATTTAACTAGGAAAAGATTCTATCGAGCATGAATTTGAAACTCATCACAATAACTTCAAAAATAGCTCAAATTAAATAGGAGATCAAGGCCGATGTGCTTTGCCCTAGTGGTAAGGTAGAAATGTCGAGACTAGTAGGTTTAAAGTTCGATCTCCACTGATAGCATGTGAGTTGACTTTCCACATTTGAAATTGGTTTGATTTCTACTGTGTGGTGCAGTTTGAGTCTTATTTGGATTGTTGTAAGGTTATGGAGATTTTTAATATGTATTTTTTTAAAAAAAAAGATTAGGATTTGAAATTTATTGTATTATGAGTAGAAATGTCAAATGGGTCAGGCAGGGACGTGGTGCTGGCTTGATAGGTCAAAGAAAAAATTAACTAGGCTGGATTGCTATTTTAATTTTTAGGTCCAAAACCAACCCCAAATCATGAGAACACACATGAAATGTTCTGGCTCACTGGGTCGGTTCGACTTTTCGGGCCGAATATCGGTCCTAGGGATGAACACAGTTCTGAAACCACCGGTTCCGGTTCCAAAATTTTCAGTTCCGGTTTCTCATTTTGGAGGAACTGGGAACTGTAGCCTCACGGTTCCGATTCCAAAACCAGAACCAATTGTTCCGAATCGGGGTTGGAACCTGGTTCCTCCATGGTTCTGGTTCCAGTTAAACCGGAACCGTTTGTTTATCTTTTGATACTTTTTGATTTTTTAAAAAATATTTTATCAATTTCAGTTAAAGGAAAAAGGAAGAAAAAGAGTTGGACTTAATATTCAATTAAGTTTTGTATTTAATATAAATAATAATATTAAACTATGTATATATACTATTAGAGTATAGATGAATCAAAATTCACGTAGCTCGTTTACAACATTTGGTTTAAAACGTGTCTTATTTAATTAAGAATATAAAACATCATAATAAATAGGGGTCGAAATAGGCCATGCTACCCAACAAGAGCTTACGACATGACCTACTTTCGGCCCCGCCTAGCCTAGTCTATTTATTAGATACGCCAGGCCAATGCCTTTTAGTAAGCCAATTTAAATAGACCAGGTCTATCCCTCAACAACAACAAAAAAAAAAAAAATAGACCAAGTCTAGGCTTTTAAAAAGGCCTTTAAGGCCTATAAATATAAAAAAAAATATTTTATATACTTTATTAATATTTTTATTATTATATGATTATTTAATTATTATAATTGTTGAAATATATCGTTTTGTATACTTTTGATGGATTTTTAATAGGCCGAAGCCAAACTTATTTTTTAAACAAGCCAGACTTGGGCTGAAAAAAAAGCCTATTATATTTAACAAGTCAGGCTTAACAATTTGTTGAAAACTTGTAGAGTTCGGGTCTTTAACAATTTTTAGATTTATATTTGATAATTTAGAGTTTAGATTTTAAAATAATTTTCTCATCTTCGATCGATTCAATAAAGTTGAAGTATGATATTTACTGTATTCTAAGTGTTTCGTATTCAATCTCTGAGGAATACGACCTTAGTCGCTACTATCAGCTAGCTACATTGTACACTTGCAGTTTATTGAAAAGATTTTCACGATCAACTCATATGAGCAAATTCATCTCTCCAAATTGGACATGGTTCATATAATCTATATTGGGGCATGGTTGTGATTGGACAACACAATAACCATAGTTCCATATATACTTTGAAAAGTATCATATATCTATATCTATATCTATACCTATTATGAAAGTGTGAATATGTTTTAAGGTTTCTTGAAATTTTGATTTGCCAAAAATATCCTCATGGTAAAGTTAGCTTTAAGGGTAATTAAGTAGTTTTTCATATTCATTTTGATTTTATTTGTTTAATAATATTGACAAGTGTCTCTTTATATTCCAAACCTTTCTTATATGATTGATTGCAATTTTAATTCTTAAAATAATTTATATTTTTAGATAATATTTATTTTATATTATAATAGATATCGAGAGCTTTCCAACCATATGTCACAAGCATATATAAAAGACTTTATATGAGAGAATTTAAGCAATTTAAAGTTGAGTGCTATGTAAAATACACATTCATAATATCTTTCTTTAATTTTTTAAATAATTAAATACATCAAAAAAGAACAAAGAGTATGAATTTACAACAAAATGAAGAGAAAAAATAAATAAAAAATAATTAATATTATTTTATTCAAAATAAATAGCAAGACAAAATACATTTTTTAAACTTCACTATTTGTTGAGAATATCCATACTATAATAAATTTATCATCTATCACACACTCTAAATTGTGAGATAATATTATTTTTGGTTGTAGTAAATGATACATTTTTTAGGTATGGGAACATGAAAATTCGCGACTATTGAAAATTTCAAGGAATTTTATGCTTTTCCCATAAAACATAATTAGTTTTTAAGATATATAAGTTAAATATAAATTTTTACTAAAATTTTGAATAAATACTATTTTGTTTCTAAGATCTATTCATTAATCTTTATGATGTTTTTTCCCGTAATAACGGATATACGGTTCAACATGATTTAGATTCAATTATTAGTTTATTTTATTCATGTATTCTTTCGATAAAAAAAACTCGATCATTGTGACAATGTAAAGTTAAATTTGCAAAACAAATATATTATAAGTACATACTTTAGAATTTAAAAATAAAATAAACTTGGCTAAGAGTTATGTGTTTGAAATTAATGAAATGATATTTTAAATCTCAAAGTGAAGTGGATGAGATGAATAATATTTGTTTAATTTTTATCCACAACTGTATATGTATAATTTTTTTTACTTTTTTAAGGATTGGCATATATATCTCTATTGTAAAACTAAATAAATAAAAAATGAAAGAAAAATGATTTTACAGCAAAAATTACAATAACAATATAAAACAGTTAATACTAAGAATTTTGAGGCTAAATTGAAAATTGAGAACTAATTTTTCTTTGACATTTATTTATGCACTCATTTTTTTTTTTATGGATGTACCATTTGACCTTTCAAATCCTATAATTCAGATTTGTTTATCAATTTTAATAATATATCTATATTCTTTTAATTAAATAAGCCCAGTGAATATGATAATAAAAACATGAAATTAACTATAAAAGATACTTAAAAGGATAAAAATTTGTTCTCAAACTTAACAAAATGCAATTATAAATTATATTTTAATATGGAGGTATAGAGAACAAGAAAATATATTTTTTAACTCTAATTTTATTTTCTTGGCATAATAAATTTTTAATTAATAGGATGAAATGTCTAACAAGTTTGGATAAAAAAAAAAAGAAAATAAGTCATTTTATTGTAGCAAAATATTTTATTTTTAAATTATAACTAAGAAGTCAATATGACGTTTAAAAATCTTATTCTATTTTACATATCAGGAATTTTAATTTAGATTGAAATTATTTTTCTTATTTAGTCTTTCTATTTTATGGTAGTTTTTTTTTAATTATTACTTATATAGAGGTGTATTAGTTGAAAAAAAAACTGCATCAATAAATAGATTTTGATTTAAAAAAAATAAAAACTAATATAATAAATTAAAATAGATTTAAATAAATACAGTTAAAATGGTATATATATATATATATATATATATATATACTAAGAATGGTAGAAGAAATATTGAAGAAAAATCACTTACATATGTACATTTTAACATGTATGACAATACTTAGCTTTGCTTAAAACTTACATACACCCTTAATTAGATAAAAAGATATGTATTATATTAATTAGGTATTGAAATAATCTAACTTAACAAAAACAAAAGTAATATAATATGGAAACAAGAATCAAACCTGAAAATTTAAAGAAGTATATATATATATATATATATATATGCTAAGAAAAACTAAAAAAAAATAATAATTTGACATTTATATCATAAGTACATATTGTATAACATACATGTTGATATGCTAAACTTTTACTTAAAAAATATTGTATTAAGTTATGCACAATAAGTATAAAACTTACTTGATATTTGAATTTTAGGCTATAATATGACCACAACATTACATTTGAGTCAAAAAACAATTATCAAAAAGTTTATTTATGGATCAAAGTAATATATTCCTTCTTATTTCAAAAATAAACATGATTTTGAAAATAAATTGTTCATTATAGTTTAAATATTACTTTCATTAATAAAAGTAATTGATTTTAGTCACCTTTAAATCTTGAGTCTCTTTGAAGATATAAACACTATACTTTAATTTTTATATATATAAAAAAATTATGATATTGATCTCACATTTTGTAGTGTACGTATATATATATATATATATATATTATTAAAGTAATAATTTAAATTTTGGTCAGACGTTATTTTCATAGTTATGCATTTTAAAACATGTCCCTCTCTTTAACAATTTAATTTTTAAAATGTATATTTTTCAAGTGCAACCAGATGTTATCGTAATCTCAAATTAACAAAGATCCAAATAGCATTTTTCATGTTTTTCTTCTAAATTTTACTATGACGGGCATTCCATTTTTTAATCTTCTTTACTTTTAACTTTTGTTCTTATTTTTTTCACATTATATTTTATTTTGTTAAATAAAATTCTATCTATGAATAACAATATACATACATACAATTAATTAATAAAAAAGTTATGACGGAATATCAAGAGACAAAAAAGAACAATAATTTGAGTAAGATTTGAAAAGTTATATTAATTTATTCTCTTCTTTAGAGTTCAAAAGTAAAATTCTAAACATTCATATATAAAATTCTATATATGGATAATAGTAATCCTTTAATCAAATGCTCAAATGTATATATTGACATTCTTCAACATCAAATTCATCACTTGGTAAAAACTGATTTAATATTAGGTCGAAGATTTAAATTTATGAAGATATTTATTTTTAACATTTTAAGCATTCAAATACATGCATTATACTTTTGTGAATTGTCTTTTGTAAATTTTATGCTACATTGAAAGATGCTCACCGACAAAGATAGAATGAATAAAATGAATTTTTTTATCCTTAAGACAATAAAAAGATAGCCTATCAATTTATATATGATGTTTTTTTCGATTTTACAACAACAACAAAAAAACATAATAAATTGAGACCTATATTTTGTTCGAAAATGTCACATGCATAGAACATGATAACTAAAAAGTGAGGAGGTTTTTAGTTATGCCATTTTTATAAAAATGATATAGCTTAACCTATGTTTACGGTTATTTGACACGATTTGGATTATTATATTCTATATTCTATATTTTTATGTAAAGCTCGAGAATGATGGATTATACTTTGGATATGTTCCATTGAATGGATTTTTAGAATGTAAAGTGATTTTTTTGAAAGAAAACAACATAAAAGACGTAATTGAGGTTCTTCATATAATTTATTTCAATGTACTAATTAATAATTTTTACTGCTATTAAATTTGTCATTACTATATTACATAACTAATTTTTGATACAAAAATTAATTAGAATAACAATTAGTCATATCAGCACACTCAATAATAAAAAATTTATGTGGAAATAATAAATTTATGATGCCGTACATGCTCTTAATGATAATAGAATTGAGCATAAATATTGTTAGACACTCAATAATTTTGATTTCTATGATGTAGTTCTGTCGTTTATTTGATATATAAATGTGACTATTCTTTCAAACTTAATCAATTTATTGATTGTTTTCAATTACAATTGATTAGTCTATTTATCTTCATTTCTGTTATATAAATAATTAATTTAATCATGGAGAACATGAGAAAAAATGGATAATGGTCGAGTGGTAAATACTTCCAAGATATGTACTTAAATATAAAAAAAGAACATGAATCAAAATATGTACGGGAGCTAAGCTTCTAAACATAAAGTAGAATTTTACTTCTTATCGTTCTTAACAAAAGAGGCACATGATGAATGAAAAACTGAATCTTGTAGTCAAATTGATTTAAAAGATAACACGCATTAGAAAATGGAATAAAAGAGAAATACATCCATACGTCAACCAATAATGCCTGAGCTAAAAGTGCATTAAAAATATTGCAAAAAATCTCAAAACTAAGTATGAAGAAGAAGTAGACACTCAAAAAATAAACAAGATGCATTAATTTAAAACTCGTCTTGAATATATATTTTTTAAATTTTTATATAGATTACTTATCAGTTTTTTAATATTCGTTGTACTTTGTTGAGCGATAATATCATTTAAGTATCATGTTTTTTAGTCCAAAATGTCTTAACCATATTTCACCGACAAATAAGGTTAAATTTACTTTTTGCAAACTTCTTTTAAGATCAAACTACATGAATGACATTTATATATTATAAATAAAAAAAAATAAAATAAAAATTGATTATAATTTATAGATTTAATTTGAGTTAAATTAATAAAATTATTTGGTTCACGTGCAACACACGTTCACCTTACTAGTAATTTGAAAAGTATCAGTATTTTGCACTGGGATATGAAAAATAATAAAACATAACTGTGCATGTTAAAAGTATCAGAAATTGCCTTAAAAATGTCACGAATTTCTTAAAAAGTATCACGTTACAATATGATTGCTTTAAAAATTATCTCTAAAATAACGAGTATTTGGAGTTTTGGAACCAAACTCCTTGGCTTGAGAACAGTCAGACACATCGGTCGTCTTTTTTTTTTGCTCTTTTTCAAACTTTCTTCATCCGTTTTCTTCTTCCCTTCATAATAGATCGAGTAGTCGTATTAAATCTTGTAACATATAATCAAGATCTTGAATCTAAATCTTTATCTTCAATGTCTTTTATATCATCTTCATCACTAGAAACAACAACTACTGAATCCAAGTTTGCACCCACACAATGAATAAATTATTACATAAACATTCTTGTTTTTTTTTAATATGTAAATATTAAAGTGTCAAAGTTCAACTTAAATGTGTCATGTTTATTACACAAAAGTATCACTGTTTTCGGACCAAGTATCACTTTTTATTTCAGAGATTTTAAAGTATCACAAAAATATCACTACAAGAAAATTGATTTATAATGACGGGAAATTCCGTCATTATATGTCCAATATCCATCATTAAAATCTTTTAATGACGGGAAATTTCCCGTCATGGCCCGTCATTATTGCCCTCCTAGGTAAAAGTAAATAATGACGGGAAATAAGACCCGTCATTATTGTCTTAAATATTTAATGACGAGATTATACTCTCATTAAAAGTTAATTTCAGTTATGAAAAATTTCATCATTAATAATATAATTTTCCCCTCATTAAAAATTACTTTAATGACAAAATATATCCTCATTGTATAGTCATTTTCCTCTCACTATATGTTATTTTATTGATAAAATTTACTACCTTTATTAACCAGTCACTAAAAATTATTTTAGCAATAAAATTACCCTCATAATTCAATAGTTACCATCACTAAAAATTATTTTTTTGGTTAAAAATTTAGAATCATTATTTCATATAAATTGCTCGTTGAATGGAAAACACGTCATTATTATATCATAGTAATAATCCTAGTTCAAGAACATATAATATTTTTGAACCACCAAAACATCGGCATCCACATTCATTCATATACACAACATACACAATAGTAATTTGTTCCAAAATATAAATCTCATCTCGATAGATAACTAAAATATTCACTATATCTATCTCATTGAGTACAAGATTATTTGATAACCAAGAAGGTGAATCACTTGGTTGCTTCAAATACCACGTATCAAATTCATAATCCATGCTTGAATCCTTCTTTGTGAGTCAAACCTACAAGAAAATTAAAAAAGAGAATCATTAATCCAAATGGCAAAAGATACTTACGCCCCAATGTTAAATTCATTGTAATCGACAGAAGAATGAAAAGATGGAAACCTTCTGGAGTTGCATGCTGAGTGTTTTTAATAGTAATATGATTGGTGAAAGTACCAAGTAAAGAGTAATTCTTCAAATCTATTGAAAAACCAGAATGCAGTAGTTAAACTAGCTACAGATTTAAGTTGAATTTCAACAATAAAATTGAGACTTCAACTACAATCAACCAAAAATGCAATCTCATGTTCCGATTTAACGCAATCACCCTAACAGCTTGTGATCCTTCACTATAATTACAAACTGTAATCAAAACTCAATTCAGGAAATTTAAAACATTTGAGAACAAGATACCACATGTATATACAAATATGCATAACATCTGAAAACATCGTAGAATCAAATGGGTTACAGCTTGACTTAAAACAATTGAAAAATGCAATTTTAAAATCAAAATTACAATATTGATAAATTTCCTAAATAAAGTTGGTCACATAATATAATAAGGAATAAAAGATAAGGGAACCTCCGGAGCCATCCAATGGTAAGTTCCAGTTTCTGCAGTCAACTCCTGACTGAAGTTGCACTCTAGCAACACCAAAATCAACTCTTTTAACACCTGCATAGCATAACTTCTTATGACTTGCTAAAGAGGCAATGGAGTTTTTAAAAGATGACCATATCTATAATCAAGTTTGCTTCAATACATGGCAAGTTAAAATTATAATTCTGTTTGGAAATCTCATAATTTCTTACTTTATATTCATCCATCAAAAGGCTGGCAGCCTTTAGGCCCTTATGAATTATATTATTTTGATACAAGTAGCTCATTTCTTTAGAAACATTAATTGTGACTTTCAATATGGCTGGAAGCTTGGAGACGGCCATTTGTGTAAGAAGGAAATCATGTTGGGAAAAACGATCCCCATTCATTCCTAGGGACAAGCAAAAATAATTGAGAAATAAAATAACAACAAACCACAACACAAGATTTACGTGGAAACTCCAAAACCGGAGAAAAACCACGACCCACAGAGCAATTCTACTGTATGAAAAATTTATACAATCACACAAAAATTCTCTCTCCCGACTCCCGACTCCAATACTCGCACACTATTACAAATCTTTGACTAACTCACACCTTTCTCCCAATTCTACAAAAGAATACAAGAAAGGAATTTAGAAGAATCAAAATACAAAGATTATAGTGTATTTGATTACAAGACTTGAAATCAAAACACATGTGTTCCTTAAATTTTTAAGGCTCCCATCCCTTTTGTTTCCCAACCTATGTGGGACAAAAACCCCTTCTTCTATTTTGACACCAAAACCAACAAACTCCACCTTGGCAAAATAAAAGAAACTCCATGATTCTCAACCCAAGAACCATCATTCTCAAACCAGAGAATCCTACTCCACCATATAAGTAGACCACTTAGAATAAACCATTCTAAGAATTTCAATCGGCACATGTCGAAAAAAAAAAACCGCTGAAAATTCATGGTGCAACTTCTAGCTCTTGGCTCTCCTAGAAGTCCTTCAGCCATCGACATAACATCCACCACACACCCTGCATCCATGCCAAGTCAATGCCTGTGTGTAAACTTGAGGACCTGCTAACACCATCACATCCTTTTTCATGACAACTAAACACATGCCATAAGGATGCACATTTTCTCCTCAGAGAAAATCTTCATCAATCACAATGTTAGCCTTTGATTCGGAGCTATTTGCCGCACCAACTCCACCTTGACAATTACGCTTTGTATGCCCAGGTTCTCTGCATTTCCAACAAACAACATTCTTGGAGTCTTTCTTCCTCCCTTTACTTACCGCCACCGCTACCGAATTTTCTGTGGAAGTTCGCCCATCACTCATTAGCCTTCTCTCTTCAGAAAGAAGTTTACCTGTGACTTCCGCAAAAATTAAAGTTTCCTTCCCATACATCAAAATCGGCTTCATGTGCTCATAGGAATGGGGAAGAGACAAGATGAGTCGTAACGCCTTATCCTCATCTTCGATTTTCACTCCAATCGCCTCAGCTGCGAGATGATGCCATTGAGTGTACTCAAATGATCTCGAGATTTTAGATCCTTCGTTCATCCGCATGTGTGAAATCGCTCCTTCAAGTACAACCGATTTGAAATGCCCTTTGCTTGGTACAAAGCCTCAAGCTTTTCCCATAACTCCTTAGCATTTGAAATCCCATGCACATTTGCAAGAACATTCTTAGCCAAACACAGACGTATTGTGCTTGCAGCCCTCAAATCCAGATCCTCCCAATCTTCATCACTCATACTAGTCTTCGCAAAATCTTTGTCAGATGCTCCGCTCGATTCACCAGCACCATCTGACTTGGTAGAATTGCCCGAACCTGACCTTCCTTTCAGTGCCTTGTGTAATCCGGATTGTATCATCACATCTTTGACTTGTACTTGCCACAAGCCAAAGTTGATTCTTCCATCAAACTTCTCCACGTCAAACTTCATTGAATTTGAAAACTTTGACATACCTGCTTATACACCCCTAACCTAATGAATACCCGCCTCAAAAATCTTTTCTGATGTGGAAAATCAGACAAAGCTGCAACCACAGAGCATACTAAGAAATTAGGAGACCCCCGGAACCTACCTCTCAAGAAATCTTTTCTGATGTGGAAGATCAGACAAAGCCGCAACCACAGAGCATACTCAGAATTTCAAGAGACCCGACCCGGGCTCTGATACCACTTGTTGGGAAAAACGATCCCCATTCATTCCTAGGGACAAACAAAAATAATTGAGAAATAAAATAACAACAAACCACAACACAAGATTTACGTGGAAACTCCAAAACCGGAGAAAAACCACGACCCACAGAGCAATTCTACTGTATGAAAAATTTATACAATCACACAAAAATTCTCTCTCCCGACTCCCGACTCCAATACTCGCACACTATTACAAATCTTTGACTAACTCACACCTTTCTCCCAATTCTACAAAAGAATACAAGAAAGGAATTTAGAAGAATCAAAATACAAAGATTATAGTGTATTTGATTGGTGCACTTGAAATCAAAACACATGGGTTCCTTAAATAGCCTTAAGGCTCCCATCCCTTTTGTTTCCCAACCTATGTGGGACAAAAACCCCTTCTTCTATTTTGACACCAAAAACCAACAAATCATACACACTTCCACTAGACATAAATTCGGAAAATAAAAATTGATGTAAAAAAAGTAGATGTATTAATGTTCATGGGGTAAAACACATAAGGAAACTAGGAAACAGTACCATTAACGATGCACAAGAACGGAGGTCTTGTAAATGTACTGATAAACTGTACCACATTTTTGTGCCAAATTTTCCTGAATCATGCGTAAAATGCTTGCTCAGAAATGGAAAAATAGGTGTATATATCTTTCAAAGTATCAAATACATCAAAAGATGGAGCATATATTTCCCAAATAGGCTGAAAATGCTGAAAGTCCTTTTTTTCGTATGGGAAAATGCTAAAAGGTTTTAGGTTTTGTATTTAATAAAAAGGGTTTCCCATTTTTTAATAATGAAAATTTTATTTTAATTGGTGGGAAATTTATGGTACCTAAAAGTTTGTAACTAATAATGAGGGGAATTTCTTTATATACAAATAGTGAAGGTATTAGTTATCAATAACTAGGAAATTAGGAACTCCTCACAAATAATTCTACTTTTTAACTACACATTATTTTACCCTCATTAAAACCTCACAAATTTAACTTTTAATGACGATATTTTTCTACCCTCATTAAATTTTCATCATTAAAAGCTGAAATTTTTGTAGTGTATCATATTTAATATCACATGTATCACTATAGGCAGTACAAGTATTATTTTTCACAGCAAAAAGCATTTGTTATGAAACTGGAATGAGTACATTTTCTTCCTTCATCAATGACATGTATTCATCTTCATTCTTTATTGGAGAAATCCTCTTCTTAACCAATATTTTTGCTGAATATGATTCTTGAATATTAATAGAAACCCAAATCGCAGGGGGCATCAGTGTACATATTTTGCAGTGCAGTGGAAGGATGATGATGAAGTTTTATGCGGCCGCGACGATGGAGATTTGTGCAGGGGCGAAGAAGTTGCAGACTTTGTGGGAGAAGTTGTTTGAAGGGAACCGATTTGAGCTGATGGGGAAGACGATCTTGATGTATTGTGATATGAAAGGTGGAGTTGCGGGCCAAACTAGGTTTTTCGTTTTTTTATTAATTTACCCATTGCCAGCTGGATTGGGATTCGGATCCGGGCCATAGGATCCGTCTTATGGATTAGGATCCGTAAAACGGTCCTATAAGAGACCTACTCAAAAATATTTTTGCATGTACTTTTAATTGAACATGTGATTGGCACATGCCTTAAATCCGTAATTTATGCTCCAAATTTGATATAGTAATTTTCATACACGCGTCAACAATAGGTACAGTGGAATTAAAAGATATCCGTTCCGATATTTTTCTTGGGTACCTTACCTATTCAAATCTTTTTGTGTGCAGGAACAAGATATCAACATAATTCTAGCTTAAGGCCACAGGCATACATGACGCACAGACATATTTTGTGCATAAAGAAACAATAGAATATATGCGTATAAGCTAAACATTTCCTGCATAATTTTGAAAAAACCTAATTGGATAGTTAATAACCATATAAATAAAAATAATCAGTTAAAAAAAAAAGCATAATGATGCTTACACTAACTGAGCATGAGATTGAATTGGACTTGGTAGATGTCATCCCAAATATCTTCATTCACACGGCTACTCTTAGAACCTAAAATAGATGATGCAAGATCATGAACAAGGTCTTGCATGTTGTAATGTGTTATATCGCCATATTCATCTCGCTCCACAACTTGTATTAAGGAGCTCTTTAAGAGACTATTAAAAAATTGGTTGCCATATCGCTTCTTTGGTCAGTTTGAAGAAATCCTTCTGCCATGATCCAAAGCTCAATCAATTCTTCTTTTTGGATGCGAACTCCTTTGGGAAATATTGACAAGTTTCTTAATTCATGAATAGGAAGTGTTTTAACAATTGAAGCAACCACTTTACTCCTTATCGTAGCAATCATCCCATTTCCAGAGGCAGAAGTAATTCCCGACAAAATTATCCCATTTCTCCTCCTCCTCGTTCCAAACATCATCAAGGACAAGAAAATATCTTTTAGCTCCCAAAACTTTTTGAAGCTTTTCCAGAATAGTTTCTCTAGTTCTAAGTTCAACATTCTCTGTGTTTTCTCCGTGAGCTTTAATCAGTCAAGCAGAAATGGTAAATACCTGACAAATATGTAATGTACTTATTGAAGAAAATAATATATATGTATAATTATTATAATTGAACACTTCTCTTTTTTTATTTTAACACATTTGTTTCCTTCAACAGAAGAGGTGTATGTAATGAGCAAGTTGTTGCAATTTTATTTTTTTTTTGACAAAGACTTGGGTTAGACAGTCTAATGGACTTTTTCCATTAGACCGATCCAACTCGACCGATTTTTTTTTTGTAATTTCATGTACCGGTGTCATTTTTGTAATATTTTGTGGCGATGCTATAAGATCTTCGGACTTGTGGTATTTTTAAAATATTAGAGCCCTTTAAAAGTATTAGTTTTCCTCTTAAAAGTATTAGTAGTACATCTGAAAAATATTTATAATATATCTGAAAAAGTATTAGTAATCACTTGAACAATATTTTTAGTAGTTTTCATGAAACGTATTGATGTTTTACCTTAAAAGTACTAGTAATCCACCTAAAATGTATTAATTGTCCCCTCGAAAAGTATTAGGCAATGACCTAATATTAGACAACCCTCAAAAGTATTAGTTTTTCCCTTGAAAAGTATTAGCAATCTCTTGGAAAAGTATTAGTAACCCCTTGAGTAGTTTTTTTAGTAATCCTCATGAAAAATATTGGTTTTTTTCCCACAAAAGTATGGTATTCCCCTAAAACGTATTAATAATCTTATTGAAAAGTATTAGTTTATTCGATTAAATGTATTTTAGCATCTCTCCTGAAAAAGTATTAGTATCCCTCCTAAAAAGTATTAGCAGCGGCCAACGGATGTTGTTATTCTGGTGCTAGTGGTTGTGCGGGTCAATAGGTGAATTGACCACATGCCAGGTATTTGGATCCGTCTAATGGATGATATTTGAATTCGTCTAACGAATTAGATCCGTTAGACAGTCTGACAGGATCTAGACTAACCCTTTTTTTTATTACAAATACAGGGAGGTATGGGATGCTGGGAGTCGAACCCTTACTCCATATCTCTGGTATGTGCTTGAGAGTTTTAACCACTCGACTGTTATCCGACAACAAATCTCTTGTTACAACTATGAAGCCACTTTCGTCGATGATTTAAGTTAATATAGAAGGGCAACATAAATTTATTGTTTTATTTTAGTGGAAATGTGTCAAATTGGCCATTTCCAACTTGAAAAGATTAAAAATAGCCACATTTTTCAAATACATCTTTTTTAGCCATCTTGGGGCGTGAAATGACATTCATACCCTTTAAGCATATTACACTAGGTCTTATACCTCTCTTTCTCTTTTTCACTTTTACTTTCACTTTCTCTCTTCAAATTTCAAAGACAAAATTTTCCGGCGAATTTCTGGCAACCCATTTTCCCGATCGGAATCTCGAAATAATGTAAGCATTTTGTTCTCTATCTCATTCTTTATTCATTTCACTATCGTATTTAGTTTGAGGTTGGGTGTAGAATAGATCTGAAAACCATAGACATGGGAAAAAAACTAGTTCGAAATAAGCTCGAACAACAGCCTGCAAATGTAACTCGATTCGAGTTACATCTGACTCAAATCGAGTTACAACTGACTCGATTTGAGTTACATCTAACTCGATTCGAGTCAGCTGTAATTGTTACATGTTCTGATTTGATATTTTTTTTTTTTGTCTGTTTTTATTGGTTTCAGATGGAGGATGATAAAGTGATAATTGTCCATAGTGATTTTGGGATGGTAGTTTCTATAGGAATGGTGAAGAAGTACTCGTTTTTACGTCGTTGTGGACAATATCATATAGTGGGTTTGTGGATATATTGTTCATAACGTTGTAAATGGTGATCGGCGTTTGTGTGAATACAAATTACATCGTTTAATGCCAAGAAGGGGGTGGTTACGAGGTTAAGTCTTTGATTATGTGTGAACGGGATCTTCGACGAGTATTTGAGATTTTCAAAGATCCCGAATATTTGTGACCTTGCAACCAAAAGATCATGAGATGGTCGGGACTTCGTGACAAGGAAATAGCAATAGCAATCCACATGGTTTTATGAACCTCATAGCTGCTCAATCATATTCATATGGTATCGACAGTAAATTTATGCCCTTAAATCCATAAAATTCTCAGTACGGCATGAAACATGGTCCACCACATTGTATGCCAACCTATATGCAACATATTGCGCCTCAACCAACGTCTGTGCAACATGTAGTGCCCGATAATTGTCCAAGTAAATCTCCTATCTTGGAGCATCAACCGAGAATCAATAATAGTGATCATGTGGATGGTGATGATGATGGTGGTGGTGGTGGTGGTGGATTTAATGATGATTTTGGGCGGTATGATGATGTTGGGCGGTATGATGATTTCGGTGGTGGTGGCCATTATGATGACCAGGATTTTGTTGGTGATCAACATAACCAACAAGATGCACAATTTGTTCCCGATGACCGTGAAGGGAATGACAGTGACACATCCGATGAAAAAGATGACGATCCAGAGTACGACGTTGACAGTGAACTAGTCCGTCGATTGATTTATGATCACTTTGGATGGGAAAAAGATGATTATTTTGTTCCCAATGACCGTGAAGAGAATGATGTGAACAATGATATCATAAGAGACAATGACGAGCATGTTCTTTGGAATAGACGATTTCCAATCCATAAGGTACCTCCTGTTGATGCCAACGAAGTAGATAATGAGAACGCTGATACGGAGCTCCCAATGGTTAGGTCTAAATATGCTTGGATGGCTCCTGGAACGTCTTATCAGTATCCCGACCCTGATTCCATTCCACAAAAACCACCTAACATTGAGCGTGATTTATTCAAAGGTGCAGTGCTTGAAAGCAAAGAAGAAATGGTAACAAAGTTGGGCTTCTACCATCTGCACCATCGTGTGGAGTATAGAACAACCCAGTCTTTGACTTCACGTTGTGAGACTGTTTGCAAACATAAAGGATGCATCTTCTTACTTCGTGCAAACGCTATCCAAGGAGGAAGTTGGAAGGTGACTAAATTCGAGCAACCTCATACATGTGAAGCCAACTTAAGTAGACATGCTCCTCGACAATTGCCTTCGAAGATTATTGGAGCCCTGTTTGCGCCAAAACTACTAAAGGAGGGACGATCCCTTAAACCTAGGGATATTATTGCTGATTTGTCTGCTGAACATGGGATATACATTTTGTACAACAAAGCACTAAAATCACAGCATCTTGCGTACAGACTACATACACGGTGACCACTTGCAGTCTTGGGGGATCTTGCTTGCATTCTTGTACATGTTAAAAAAAGAGAACCCTGGTACCATTGCGCTACACGAGACTGATGACGATGATAGATTCAAGTATGTTTATATTGCTTTACATGCGTCAATTAAAGGATTCAGTGAGTGTTGTTGACCTGTTATTGTTGTTGATGGCACACACCTAAAGCGCAAGTTTAAAGGTGTGTTGTTTGTTGCGGTTACAAAAGACGGTAATGAACAAGTGTTTCCACTAGCATTTGGTGTGGCTGATAAGGAGAAGGACAAGTCATGGGAATGGTTTATGAAGCAATTACGCAATACATATGGATGCCCTGAAAATATGCTCATTGTATCCGATCGTCATAAAAGTATTAAAAATGTAGTTGGCAGTGTATGTCCTGACGATGTGCATGGTATATACACATATCACTTGAGGCAAAATATCAGAAATTATTGAGGTCAAGTGGTGACCTTATACCAAAAGGCCGCGTACACTTATTCTCCTGAAAGATTCAAGAAGATAATGATCCTGATTCAAAATGCAAACGAAAAAGCATACGAGGAGTTGGTTAGGGCTGGAACGAAAAGGTGGGCACGTGCACGTTGTCCAGTTAGACGCTATGGGTTCATGACATCGAATGCAGCTGAGGTTCTTAATGCTAGACTTGTCTGGTCGAGGAAATTGCTTATTTGTTCGTTGCTCGATTCTATTCGAAACCTCATTCAGGAGTGGTTCCACGAGCGTCAAATTGCAGCCCAAAACATGAACAATGAAGTCACCACAGATACATCTAAGAGATTGACAGAAGCAGGTGCACTGGCTGATAAGATGCACGTATCACCTGTTAGTAGCCTAATTTATTCTGTGAATGATGGGGTGCGTTCTTTTGTTGTTGATTTGGCAAAGAGAACGTGTACTTGCCGAGTGTTTCAGCTTGATCTATTACCGTGTCCACATGCGATTAAGGCAATCAGGTATATATAAAGTCTTTTACTAAATTACTAATTATTTCACCTCGTAGATATATTTATATACATTTTCTGCTATTTATTTCAGTAAGGCAAATCAATTAGTCTACAGTTACGTGCACAACTACTATAAAAGCAATTGAAGTAAGATGCAATAAAGCTATAACATGGCTAATACTTACATCTGGGACCTCGTACCAAGGCTGACCCCACGGTGGAGATCGCCGCCCGTGAACATACGCTAGCGAAATGCCTGGGGGTACATTCCAATCTACGACGGCGCCTACCCCCGTAGGTAACCAGTGACACTCCGTGTCATCGGCATGGATGGTATCCCATGCATACTTCAGTTTATCTGTTGATAATTTTCATTCATTTTAAATCAAAAGTATCAACATTTGAAAGTAGGTTAACGAACGTCAATCGAAATTAAAAACTTATAAAAATGAACAATCGCTCTGACACCAGGGTGCAACCAGACCCCGTCATGCAATCTCAATCTCCCGAAAGGACCCCAAGATAAGGATCAATATGCTGCAAATATTTTGAACAACATGAGATTAAAACAACATGAGATTATTAATTGAAATGAAATGAAATAAATACTTAACAAAACTACTTACATTATTGGCTAGATCCTCCTCTTCGTTCTCAATCTCCCGAAAGTACGCTTGGGGCTGAAACCAAGCTGACACTAGCCCTACATCTCGCCTGACAGACATCAAAGAAATCAATTTAATAAGTATTGAAATGAAATATTAATAAAGACAAACAAAATATATACATAATATACTATGGGGCAGCAGGCATCTCCAAGTACCGAGTATACTGCTGACGGATCGATTTCTCGCCTCCCCGCCGCTCTCACGTCTACAAAGAGACCGTAGGTACCTCGGACGGCATATGGACACGGCGGGTAGGACGTATACGAGCAACGGGAGTAATCTCTACTGTCGCGTCCCCAGCTACGGCCCCCGCTGCAACATCCCCCACAGACTCTTCGGTATGCTCAACAATTACTGTCGGTGGAAGCTGTGGGGGCGGGGGTGTGCCACACGGAGTACCACTAGGCACTGCCTGTGAAAATCCCTCCACAGCGGTAGGTAGACTAGTGTCCTGACAAATAGTATAAACAATTGAAGTACTATTAACATCATTTCAAATCCAACTTAAGTTTCGAATTAAATAGAAGATAAAATGCATAACATAAACATACCACGTACACAAAGTCGGATGTCTGAGCGGTATCTGTCTGCCCATGTGCTCCATGAGTCCCATGGATAGTGCGTAGAGATGGATCATCTGTGTCCGGCTCAGAATCTTCAGGCTCGTAACTCGGCTCCGCAGGCTGCTGCTCACGTAATACCCGACGTATCAAATCAGGTAGTCGCGCATCCAAGTACGACTCCATATCAACTCGTGGATCAGTCCATATGATCTCTCTCGATTTAACCAACAGTCTTGGGTCAATCACCCGCCTACGTGCCTCCACTAACTGTACGAATACCGGGTAGATCGAGCAAAGCGGGGTCGATCGAAAAGTTGGTCCTCGGTCTGTGCACCAGGTGTGATCGTGGTCGGCGAGCCCCCTTCGAGATCCAGGAAGGAGGTGGAGGTGGAGGTGGAGGTGGAGGTGGAGGTGGAGGAGAATGTCAAGGAGAACGTCCAGGCGGGGATAAGGCTGTGTATGGGTCCTCCGCCTCTGAGAATCTCTACTCGAATGCGCAGGATGATCACTATCCTCAGCCTCATTATCAAAATCATCATCATCTATACGTGCAGGCTGGGACTGGGGCATCCGCCTCTTCGGATGTCGAGACGGAGGCAGTCCTGAAGCAGTATTACGTCCTGGCTCCAGAATAAGCCTCCTACGAACAGCGTCAGGGCCAAGTGGGGCAACCCGAGATGGGAAATGATCTATATGGACATACATCAATCCGTGCGACATGTCCATATTGATGCCTTAAGGAGTCGTAACTCCACCTCGGTGAAATTTGTAAGTCGCATATCGTCTCCGTGAAAAAATAGGAAAAATTTAACTTAATTACGATTTAAAATATTATCAATACCACTATTACACATATGATTTCATAAAAAAAATGAAAATTACCGTGGGGCTGTCAAATAACGCCACCGCGCCGAAGGCCCTCTTGGGGCATCTAACTCGTATGTTCCTAGGATAACCCTCCAACCCAGAGGCCTGGGTAAGGTCCCGAGCAAGAGAAGGAATAGCCTCAAATGCCCATAGCTGTATCAAACAAAAAACAAATAAGCAATGAACCTGATTAGAATATGAAATGCTCGTGTTAATAGATGAAATACGTGTTTAACTTATATATAACTGTATAGGGTAGATGTAGACATATATGTGGAACTGGACGTCTTTCTCAGGATCAGTAAGGGCTCGGATTCCAGAATCAAGATAATGGAGGAGGCACCCATACACGTAGGAGTCCCATGGGAATGCCCTAAACCCGGGGGCATCCTCAACCAAGGTCCACAACCATAATGAGACGGTGCCACGCGGATCGAAAGATAACAGATACCCCATGACGAACAAGATATACGCCATCTTCAGATTCTCCTCTGGTCGCTCTCTGAAACGACCCGCTTTGAAATGCGGCACCGACTTTGTCGGTGTTAAGGACTCCCCGTCGAAAAACTATCGATATACTCCTCCTTCCGGAGGGATATGCTGTGAGGAGCATGTGTCAATCGCTGAGGGGCCAAAGCGTAGCCCCGTAAACATAGAAAACTCTCGCCGCCCAAATCTGAGGTTCCGCTCACCAACGCGGAACCACAAATCCCCGGTCTCAGATCCCTCCACCAAAATCTGTCTACCGAGCAAACGAAGCATACCCTTGGAGGTCAAGTACGCGTTCGAGTCGAAGTCCAGAAACGCCCCAAATGGCCCATTCCTAAAGTCATCTAAATTTCCCGACTCAGTCAACTCATTGTTGATATCGGCTATCAAGTGGTGCTTGGTGTATACATTCAGTTTTCCCCTCCAATTCTGTGTAGAACCCCATTTCCATTGCCAAATCTGTCAAAAAAACACAAATACTCAGTGTCAGGCTTGCTGTCGCATAACTCGATTCGAGTTACACGTAACTCGATTCGAGTTACACGTAACTCGATTCGAGTTACACGTAACTCGATTCGAGTTACACATAACTCGAATCCAGTCGTCTTCTTCGCCCCTCTCACTTCCGCCATTAACAACATCCAAAGCTCCCCTCAAACACAAAATCCCCTATAAAACCCTACAATTTCTACAAAAACTACAACAAATCCTAACCTAAAACAACTATAGACTAACTAAATCAACCAAAAAAATGAAATTAAACAAAAGTGGAGTTGAAGGTTACCTGGTTACTAGTCGAATCGGTCATCGTCGTCATCTGTATCACCATTCAAGTCTAGGGTTTTGACGATTTGGGGGTCTGTGTCGCCGATCGAGTAATGGATTCGGGGTGGTCGCCGTTCAAGTTTTGGTTTGGATTGGATTGGTTTTGAGGTGGTCGCCGTTCGAGTAATGGTTTGGAATGGAGTTGTTTCACTTGAAAATGTGAAGTAAAACTACAAAAGGGCACTTATGTCTTTTCGCACCCCAAAATAGTTAAAAAATGTGTGTTTGAAAAACATGGCTAAAAAAGATTTTCAATTGGCCTAAAAAGCTAAAAAAAAAGCCACTGTTTATTTAATTTGGGAAATATTATGCATGGTCTGTCAATATAACTACTTTAATTAAGTAAATTATGTAAAAGTTTAGTTAATAGAAGAACAAATTGATATCAATTTGTCAACTGCATACCCCCTAAAAGTGTCAATTGAAAGTTGATTGAATGTTTCATGGTGTTCAATATAAATTATATTGCACAAAGATAATGCTGTCCCACTAAAACAATTCCTTATCTTCCACAAAACAACGATTATTGACTTCTTCATACTTCAAGACTTACGTTATGTGTCTACATTCCTTTACAGAGTAAATATTTTTTCCAAGACCGTATTTTTCGTTTTAATTTTCTTTCTTAAATTCCTTTTTTGAGATTTTTGTTCTTTTAGCAAGTAAATTTTCATTGTCCCTTGTGTGCGTGTTATTTGGGCCTACTTTAGATTTTTTATGTACATGTGAAATTGGAGAGGTCAATTTAAGCTCATACCCCTGTTTGTGAACTCTATAGATGCGCTGCCAGGGGCGGACTCAAGTGTTGGGGGAGGGGGGCACCCCAAGATTTTTATTTTTTTCCTTTTTTATATGTATATTTTGGATTGGTTTTCAAAAAAAGAAAAAAAAAAGTATATTTTGTATTCAATTCCAACCTATTATTCTTATATTTTGATTTGATAATTATTAATTAATGGGTTAGAAATTAATGTGATGGTCAATAAAACCTTATCAAAGCCTTCATTAGTGTGAATCAGTTATTGGCCTACGCTATATTTAATCTTTTTTTTCCTTTGTAGATGAAGACACAAAATATGATGCATTCTCTAGAATGTTTGCTAGTATATTGAAAAGCAAATTGCACAAAAAAAAAGTATAAAATTATTTATAAATCATTTTTGTGATATGCAAGAGATATGTTATAAGTTAATATATATAGGATTGTAATTATGTATTTTATAGGGATGCTTAATGATGAGTATCGACATTGTATTGATGCAAATATATAATATATTAGGAATCTTATTAATACATAAAATAAAAATTTGATCTTTCAACTGTTGGTCGGCCCCCCAAGTGTTGAGTCCTGATTCCGTCCCTGTACGCTGCTAAATACAAGTATAATTTGGCACACAATTTGCCACATGCAAATGTGTTATCAAGTGTGTTTAAGTTATTGTACTTTGTGTATTCTTGATTCACTACTTCATGTAAGATTAAGGTCTTTGAAGTTTTGCTTCTCTATCTCTATCTCTATCTCTATCTCTATCTCATGAATATTTCTGTTAAAAATTGATTAGACTAAACTATCCTTTTAACTATTAGTTTAATTTATTAATATTAAATGGTAAAAGTGTAATTTAGAAATTAGGATTTATAGCAGGGGTTTAAAAGCAGAATACCATGAGGTACAAAATACCAATAGACAATTGGAAAAGTAAGTCTGAACGGCTGAACAGAAGGGGACTGGAAAAAAAACTCGTATTCTCTTTGGTATCCTTCTTTATCTTCTTCATTCTTTAAAAAGAGAATCACACGCTTGTGGGGCCAAGGGGAAGAGTACCTTCTGGATGCTGCTGCAAAAATAAAAATAGGCAAAGTTGGGTATATGGGTATGCTTCTTTTTCTTTCGCTTCTTTTTTTTTAAACTTAATCGGCTTAGGCTAAGGAAAACCAATGGGATTTGAGTGCACAAGAAATTATTGAGTATTTCAAAGTTTTTCTAGGTTTTTAAGGATGCTATATTTCTACATATGGTTGTGAATTATTGAGTTTTATAGGCTCTCTAGCTCAGGAAAATTATATTAACACCGTATAAAAGTATGTAGGTTTGGTTTGGTTTGTTGGTTCTTATCAACATACAATTTTGGTGAAAAGAGTTGCCCATTTAAAAAGTAAAAGGTTATTATCGATATAGCTTAATAATGTGATTTTTGTTGATTAGGTAATTTATATTGATAAAACAGAGCATTTCATTAGCACAAGCCAGAGCCTAAGCTTAGATTTAGATGAGAAAAGTCATAGAACATCTTAAAAAGGTTTGGACACTTTCTGGTCACCATAATTACAAAATGCACCATTTCTTATTGCTAAGCCGTAAATTTCACAATTTGTAAGGTTTAAAAATCTGTCATCTTGCTAAATTTCGGCGAAACATAGTAAAATCCAATCATTTTTGAACAAAAAAAGTTATCCTTTATTTTGACTAAGATTAAATATTTATGTTTTCGCTTTTGGTTGAACTTTACATAAGTTTGGTTCTTTGCTTTTCTTGCTCTTTTTTCTCTATATTATATGCTAATAGTTGATGGAGGCTTCGGTGACCAAGGAGCTTCATTAACTAAAGAACAACACTAAGTTGTATTTTGCATGCATCTTAGGTCTTGAAGGTGTTTACATAGATGCAAGGTATTGTAAGTTCTCTCTCACCAGTCACAAAAAATTGAAATTCGTGTCATGTGCATCCGACTCTTTCCATACAAGAATTTATGTTGTTTTTGAACCTAGGTTATTTTGTTGGACGTGTTTGGTCGTAAAATGCCAATGTGAGATGAATTTGCAGAATATTGAAGTTAATGTGAACAAGTGCCTTCTTTTTTTATTGTCACTATTAATGATGAGTTTACATTACAATAATTAAGATTATTTCAATTTTGTGGTACTTAGTTTCGCAGGAGTTGTTATTAGCTCTCTTAGAGTTGATGGGTCATGTTAACTATTATCTTACTAGGTAATTATTCATTCTTGAAATTGTTCTACTTTTACGTCAAACGTGCAAGTAATTGAATGGCAATTATTTCATGATTTATGTAGGTTTATATGGGATGAGGTGAAGTATACAATAATTTGACCACTTTGGGTGATTATGGATGGAATTCATGTGCATATTGCAGAAATTGAGGATGATCTCAATGTATGGTTGTTGTCTAAATTTGATATCCACTCACATTAGTTTGATGTGGTTTACCAATATTGCATCTGAATAACTTCTATTGTTCTGAATAACTTCTATCGTTAAAGATATGCCTAAGTCCCATGTCGGCATTCTTTTTGCCCCCCAATCTTATTTGATTGTGTTTGGTGCTTCAAGATAATTGTAACATAACTCACTTCATGTTTACTTAATTTTGTTCATGAACTAACAATTTTGTAACTTGTCTACATATTCTCTAAGTCTAAACTTTTTTTTTTTAGGAAATTCTCTAAGTCTAAATTGAATGAACCACTATAGTAGTTTCCTTGACCTCAAGGTGTTATAATAGTAGTCCTGGTAATCCACATAAGTTTTGAATATTTCTTAGAGATTTTTTATTTATTTTTGGTGTTAGCTGCTACTTTCGCTGCTCAAGACTGCACAATAGCATCCCATGGTAAGCTTTATCCACCATTACTGTTAATCTGTAATTTTGTTTGAATGGTGAAAAGGAATGGAGAATAGAAAGATTTTGATTCTGGATTTTGAGTCTCTGAATTTTCAGTTACCTTCGGTTAAGAGGGTGAATTTTTTTTTAGCTAGAAATAGATGAAAAAAAAGATAAGTCTCAGAAATCAAACAATCAGACGCATGCCTGACTTTTATTTATTATCACTCATTTTATCATGAGCCAAATATTTAATGGTACCTTACCCTTGCCAAAATTAATTTTTTTCAGTTCAATTTATTTTTATTTAGGCTTAAATATTAAACAATGAACATTCTCACAATTAATCTCTATCTCTATCTCTATCTCTATCTCTATCTCTACTATCTCTACTACTCTAAAAGAGCGAATGTTTCTGCAAAAAAATTGATGAGACTAAATATCCGTCTGTGGGTATTGTTTGAAGTATCAAGTTGAATGACAAAATGTAACTTTAGTTTAAAGTGGGATAGTTAAGACAGAGAGAGTTAAAGCTTTTTCGAAACGTTTTCTCCACGAGTTTGCAACGTAGTCAAAAGTGGGATAGTTGAGACAGAGAGAGTTAAAGCTTTCCCGAAACGTTTTCTCTACGAGTTCGACACATTTTCTCCACTAACTTTAACAATGAATGAATCAGAAGTATCAACCCCCAAATTCCTTTTCTTTATTTTCGATTTCCTCTTTATTTGTATAGCCTTCACCGTTCACTGCCTCTGTGATTTTATTTTTCTCTTTCTTTCAGCATTTTCTGTCTTCTGCACCTAAATTTATAGTGTTTTTCCTTTGTGTAGTTCTTTAATCTAGGTTTTCTCTAAAAAATTGTGTGCTTTTTCAGAAAATAAAAGGTGAAAAAGAGTGCTACTAAAGGCCCATTAGTTTACCTTTTCAGGGAAGTTAAACGAAAGAAATAAGTACAAGTTGATTTCTTGATTGTAAGAAGGGTGATTTGGCTTTGCACGGTGAGCAATTCAAACTCGATGAGCCACTGCCACAATCTACATAGTCATTGGCCACAAGGGGTTTCTCTACAAATAGTCTTTCATCAAGAACTAGAAGTGTTGATTGGGAATCCAAACTTGGATGCTCAAGTAGATAAATCTGAGCCCACCCCCCCTTGAAGGACGCACTTTCTTTGAATTTTGAGGTATTTTCACAACCCATTCACTTCAATGATTGTTATCTATTTAAGTTCTCTGTGCTTAATTATTGCTTGAACCTTTGTTCAACGCATTTCTATTTCTTGAGACAATAATGTTAAAAAAATTATTTGGAAAAAGGAAAATGAATTTTGAGAGTGATTAGATATATAATTAAAATCTGATCATCATGGTTGATTGTGATTATATATATATATATATATAGGATTTGGTTCAAATGAGACCACCCTCCTTAGGTGAGACAATGTGGACTCATCTTACCCATTGATCTTAAAAAATGAAGGGATGTGATTAATTTAATTTTTTAATTATTTCCTAATTTTTTGATTTTAAGGGTAAGATTGTAATTTTGTAATTCAAATTAGTGGTCCAAAATGATTTTATGGTACCAAATTGACACTATAGGATTTTGTGGCGGAATTTAAGGAACCCGTTTTCTTTCCAAATATTTTTATTTTCAAAGATAGTTAGGGTTTCTTCTTTCGCATAATTAGACATCAAATAATGCATATTTAGTTATTTTGTTGGCACTTTGTTTTACGAAAATAAGACATAATTGAATATAACGTAATGCATATGTAGTTATACTACACTGCATAAATAGGTTCAATATAATGTATATTTAGTTATGAAAATGGGATGTTGCTTTTGGAAATTATAAAAATGGGATGTTACATAATGTACTGCATATTTAGTTATTTCACAATGCATAGATAGTTTCTAGATAATACATAGTTAGTTGATTTTGTTGCATAGTTTATGACGTCTTGCATAGTTGGATATATTGTACTACATATTGGTTTTTTTTTTTTACACTTTGTATAGATAGTTTTCGGATAATGCATATTTAGTTGAGTTTTGTTGCATATTTAGTTTCGAACTCACCGTTCGTTATTTCTCTGTAATATTGCACCGATTTTTCTTGTTTTTTCTCTCGTAATTTTCATGAACTGTAATTTTCGAGTTCTTCATGCGTTTTTCTTTTTGCGTTAATGGAGGAATGAGAGAGAGAGAGAGAGAGAGAGAGAGAGAGAGAGACGTGAGATTGAGGAAATTGGGAGTTATATGAGAGAGAAAGAGATTTGATTCCATTTTTGTAACTAACTTGTTATGTTATTTTACCCTACTACCTCAGTATCGATTAAATTAATATTTTAATATATTTTTTATCTATTAAATCATACCCATTGATTAATAGTGGGGATGGTTGATATTAGTCCATTTGTGTCTCAGAGAGACATGGTCTCACTTGATCCTCCCCTATATATATATATATATATATATATATATATATATATATATATATAAATAGGGAGGGGATCCTGTGAGACCACCCCCTAGGTAAGTCCATAGGACCAAATCCACACCATTAAAAACTTAAATCAACGGCCAGGATCTAAATGAATCTATACAACTTTACATAAGAAACTATACATAGGAGGGGGTAAAATTGTAATCTATCGAAATAAAATTGGTAACCGAATGCTAAAAATTAGGGACGTGATCTTGAATTGATCACGTCCCATAATCAGTGGAAATCCATCCGCGTCAACCCTTCTTCTTCACCACGACATTCTCTACCACCATTGACATCAAACTCTTAAACCTCGAAAATTATACAATATACATTTGCAGACGGGAAAAAACATACAATATATTTCGTTAATTGTCGAGGTTGTCATCAATTAGAGCAAAGGGATTGTACAATGGCAGAAGATCTTCCCTCCAACGCGATTGGTTAATGTTTCCAAGGTAATTTCTTACGATATACTTGCAAAAAAAATTAGGAGGAATCGTTAAACAGCACGAACGCATTATCGAACCAATTGTATGTTTTTGTTGGTAATTTGTATGTTTAACATACAACAGATGTATATTTAGTGTACAAACATTGTATACATATTTTGATTTTTCAAATTTTGGAATTGTCATTGCATTGTATATTTCTTGTTAGTTTGTATATGTAGTGAACAATGTTAGTATATTTAGTATATAAATCTTGTGTTTGAATATTTATGTCTTAAATATTTACAACTAGTTTGGAGATTGCATATATGTTGTCAACTGTTTTACGTGTATATTTAACTTGTATACATAGTAATGAGTGTTGTATATTTATAATATAAACTTGTATGTATTGTTATATTAGTTTCCCTAAATCCATTTAGTTAGATTGGATATAAATTCCTCTCAAAAAAAAAATTGTATGGTGGTGTATATGAACGTAGTTACTAATAATAATAATATGTATGTATATGTGTTGCATATTGTATAAATAATAAATCCATTTTGTTTTTATAATGCTCTGTCTTGTTTAATGAAAAACATCACAAAACCAACAAACGATTTCAATGGACGTCAGCGGCTCGAAATCTCACCAGGCTCAACTAAATATTGGATACCAGAGGTAGAACAAGAAAAGATTCCACGAGTGGGCATGTATTTCGCTACATTGGAAACCGATATAAAATTTTACAAAGAGTATGGAACAATTAGCGGATTTGACATCAGAAGGAGCACGACAAAGCGGTTCAAAAACGAAGTAATTCGTCTGCATTATGTTCTTTGCAATAGAGAAGGCTTCAAACACACAAAAAACAACATACCAATTGTATGTTTTTGTTGGTGATTTGTATGTTTAGTATACATATCTTGTATATTCAGTGTATAAACATTGTATACATAGTTTACATTTTTTCATATTGGGAATTGTCTATAGATTGTATATTTCTTGTTAGTTTGTATATGTAGTGTAGAATGTTAGTATATTTAGTATATATGTCTTGTATTTGTAGATTTATTTCTTGAATTATTTACAACTAGTCTGGAGATTGCATATTTGTTCGCAACTGTTTTGCGTGTTTATTTATCATATTTAACTTGTATACAATAGTCATAAGTATTGTATATTTATAATATAAACTTGCATGTATTTTTATATTAGTTTCCCTAATTCCAGTTTGTTCAAATGAATATAAATTCGTAATTATTTAATTATATGGTGGTGTATATGAACGTAATTACTAAAAATAATAATGTGTATGAATATAGTTGCATACTGTATACATAATACATCCATTTGGTTTTTATAATGCCCTGTCTTCTTTGATGTCAAAAATTACAGAACCAGCAAACAATCTCAATGAACGTCAACGGCTCGAAATCTCGCCGGGCTCAACTAAATATTGGATACCAGAGGTAAAACAAGAAAATATTCCACGAGTGGGCATGCATTTCGCTACATTGGAAACCGGTGTAAAATTTTACAAAGAGTATGGAGCAATTAGCGGATTTGACATCAGAAGGAGCACGGCAAAGCGGTTCAAGAATGAAGTAATTCGTTTGCATTATCTTCTTCGCTTGACATTTTATTAACCACGACTCCTGCAATGCAAAAAAAATACACAATTTCAGTTATCAAAAACTTTATGCAAAGAAATTACTGTTTACATTCCACTTAACATTGTATATTTAACTTATCATATCTGTATACTTAGTATTTGGACCAATCTCCACATAAAAAAAAATCATATTCATATATCAAAACTTTATGCAACTTGTTGTTTAAATTCCACTTAAATATTGTATATTTAACATAACTTATTTGTATACTTGGTATCACCAAAACCCCCCACATTAAAAAAAACAAGATTCATATCTCAAAACTTTATACAGCTTCTTGTTTACATTCCATTTAATCTTGTATATTTAATATAACAATCTGTATAAATAATAAACACCACAAACCACACATAAAAAAGGCACGATTCATATATCTGAAATTATACAATTTTCTATTTACATTTCACTAAAATGATGTATGTTTAACATGACAACTATGTATACTTAGTACACAACATCTGCGCACGTGTCAGATACAAAAAAAAAACCTCTGAGCCACAAAATTTACGAACGTCGGAACCCCGCCCTACAGCTTCTCCACGGAATCGAGCACCTCAAACCACCACAACTTGGTCGCGGCAAAGAACCAACGTGAATGTGGAGAGGTCTGGTAAAATAACTGAGAAAAAAAATCTTTAGAACAAAAAACAGGCGCCAAATCGTACCCTATCCTACTCCCTCCTTCAAAAATCGAACAACTTCGACCACCTGGAATCGTTGGTAGAGACGATAACCGAAGGAATTAAAAAAATTGAGAGCGACAGTAACTTGAGGGGAGATGACCGATTGGAATTTTGGGGAAAATTGAAAATAGGGATTATTTGCAATATAGAACACGTTCAAGAAGGAGGAGAAACCAAAAGGGTCGATTTTTCAAAAGACACGATTGGCACCTAATTGAGTTTTTGCTCCTAAAAATTGGGTAATCGATAAAAGGAAAGATTGTGTTTTCCTAAAAACAAGCAAAAACGTGTATTATATTAAAACTGGTTAAATGTAAAAATACAATACTACCCTTATTATCCAAAAATAACAAAAAGTAATCTACACCATTAAATGATTTAAATCAAGAGCCTATATGAGGTCTTATGGACTAACCTAAAGGGATTGGTCTCATTTGAACCAATCCCTATATATATATATATATATATATATATATATATATAATAGTGATTAGATGTGATTGATGATTGAAAAATTAAGAGAGAATTACGTATTTATAATATGATGATTGTATAATGATGTTATTGCACGTGATACATTTTGTGTTGATTACAATGTATTGGTTACAATGGGAAAGCCTTCACAATGGCTCAATTACAAACTGGAAATGAACTATTCTATTACAAACGAAACAAGAAATGTGTTTGAGTCGAGATACTCTCTATCCGCAAGACAATTACGCCCCGACTAGTGCTCACGGTTTGACGTATTGTCTCCAAAGATAAAACGGCCGTCTTCGTAGTAGTAGCACCACTAACACGAAGCACCTTCGAACGAAAAAGTGTTGATGACTGGTTGCTGGACTTTTTGTGCAGAATGCAGAAATATGGCTTTGTGTATGAATATTTGCTCTGTATTCCAACTGCAATGCACTCAAATGAATTTATAGACAAACACACGCAGGAGATAACAAAAAGTAGTGGGCATTAATCCAATTGTAACATCCCGGATGTTACACCCCACTACTCTATATGCATGACAAGTAGTGGGCTCTTTTCGGATGACCACTTATGTTGGAGTTACTAACTCCAACAGTCACACGAATCTGGACACCTACAATGTCCAGATTCATTGGGCTTCAATAGTCCAACAATCACTCGAATCTGGGCCAAGCCCATTTTCGAGTGGCAAAACTTTAGTGGACTGGACCGGGCCCGATAGGGCCGAGCCGCCCGTGCCCAGGCCGGCCGGGCTGGTAGCTGTGCCGCGTGTGGCCCACTTGTGATCATCCACTTGTGTTATAGTTTATACAACAAATAACACATTCTAGTAAATAAACTAGGATAAACTATGATTTTTATTCCATGTGGGATAAGGCATAAGCCTTTTATCTCCTTTAAATAATCTTTACATAATGCCCATTTATGTGGCTACCTTCGTGTATTAATTTCTCACTCACCAAATTCGGTTTCGGAAATAAAAATACTACGAACATCTACTCTAACGTAGATTAATAATATATAATTTAATTCCTCCAAAATTAAATATTTAGCCACCGAAAAATTGGTTAAAATCGGTCGACACCCACTTTATCAAAACCAAAATTTCCAACAATCCCCACATGAGTGGAAATTAATGTATGCATGAATGCGAACACGCAAACCATCCTCAAGAGACAATATTGCATTCGGAAAGGTAGCTTATGGCTTTGAACCTTCCATAGTCAATACCATCGGGTACACTGGCGGCTTAGTGGACGCAATGCCTTGAACTATTCCTCCACGGTGTATATCGAGTCAACAGTATTAACACAATAATGTCTCAACACCTTCTGTTCTCACGTTTTGTGTCCGTTTCGGCCATGGACACCACTTTGGATTCATAAGTGTTACTTTAAAGCGGCCCGCACTTCTCACTTATATAGGTGATCTCCTATCCGAGTATCCTGCCATACTCAACCTCAACGAGGTGTAGGAATCATTAAAAGTCAAATGACTTAGCCTCACCACAACTTTGCAGGTGTTTCAACACTTGGTATTGCTTTCTAGGGATGGGTTATAACATTGTTTCCAAGTGTTACAACATAACCTTCATAGTTTAGTTTTCCATTGAACCAAGTTCTTGGGATCTCCGATCATCATGGTTGGGTTACCACTATGATAGTTATTTTTACTTTGTTGACTTCAAGCCCATTCCCTCTAGCAATTTACCCAATTGATCTCGATTCGATCCTTTTGTCAAAGGATCGCCAAATTGTCTTTTGACTTTACGTAGTCAATTGACATCACACCATTTGAGATCAATTGTCTAAGCGGTATTGTGTCTCCAGATTTAATATGTCTAGACTTACCGTTATACATATTGCTCGTGCCCTTCCTATAGCCGCTTGGCTATCACGGTGAATCATCACGAGGAAGGCACAAAAGGCTTCCTCGGCATGGAATATCTTCCAAAAAGTTTGAAGCCATTCGCTTCTTCACCGACTTTATCCAAAGCTATAAACTCAATTCCATGGTGGACCGAGCTATACACGTTTGCTTCGTGGACTTCCACGATACCGCACCACCTCCAATGGTGAATATGTATCCACTAGTTGAATAAGAATCTTTCGAATCGAAATCCAACTAGCATCACTATATCCTTCAAGTACAATTTGGATATCTTGAGTAGTATAGCCCATAATCCAAGGTATACTTCAAGTATTTTAACACCCAGTTAACGCTTTCCAATGCTCATGGCTTGGATTGCTCGTGAACCTACTCAATATATTTACGAGGGTAGGCCAAGTCGGGCGTGTACAATTTGTGATGTACATCGATCGCCTATTATACGTGAGTATTCCATCCGAGCCTTTGGTTCTGCTTTTATTAGCAACCGATTTATACTTAAATCAATGGGCGTCTTTGACGGTGAATTGTCAAAAGCATTGAATTTATTGAGCACTTTCTCCACATAGTGGGATTGTGACAAGATAATTCCATTAGGAGTTCTCACGATTTTTATCCCAAGGATTACATCGTTAGTCCCATATCCTTAATGTCAAAGTTCCTCTTTAACATTCTTTTAGTCTCCATGATAGTATCATGACTACTTCCCATGATTAACAAATCGCTCACGTATAGACAAACTATGACAAATGCTTGATGTCCCTTTGACATATACGCATTTATCACACTCGTTGATTTTAAATCCATTTGACAACATCGTATTGTCAAACTTAAGATGCCATTGTTTTGGAGCTTGTTTCAGTCCGCAAGGATCTTATTAACTTGCACACTTTCTTTTCTTGACCAAGGTGCAACAAACCCTTCAAAGTTGTTCCATGTATATTTCAAAGATCTATCTCTCCATTCGTAAACGCCGTCTTGACGTCCATCTCGATGAATCTACAGATTGTGCAAAAGCGCAATCGCAAGAAGCACCGAATAGACGCAATCCTCGGCATCGAGAATAGGTGTCAAAGAAGTCATATCCTTCTTTTTGTTTAAAGCCTTTGGCTACAAGCCGTGCTTTGTACTTATCAATAGTTCCATCCGCTTTATACTTCTTCTTTAGGATCCATTTACATCCTAAAGGTTTATGACCAAACAGGAGATCAACCAACTCCCAAGTATGGTTTTGCGAGAATAGACTCAATTTCACTATTGATAGCTTCTTGCCAGAGCGGAGCATCTGGACTACTTAGAGCCTCTTTAATCGAGTTTGGCTCACCATCTAACATGAATGTTATGTAATCTGGCCCAAAAGACTTAGCCGTCTTAGACCTCTTACTACGCCCTCGGTTCTTCACTCATTGGTGTTGAACCACTTGCGTTTCGTGAGTTCTTTTATTAGTACTCACTTCTAACTTTTCTCTACAAGGGTAGACATCCTCAAAGAATACAACATTCCTTGATTCGATTATGGTACCTTGATCATTTCGGATTTTCTCGACTTATGTATCATAAACCTATATGCACTACTTTGGTATGCATATCCCACAAAGACACAATCAACTCTGTCTTTGGTCCAATTTTAACTTGTTTTGGTTGAGTATTGCTACCTTAGCCAAACACCCCCACACTTTAAGGTATTTATAAGAAGGCTTACGATTTTTCCACAATTCGTAAGGTGTCTTATCTTTCCTTTAAGTGGTATTTTATTCAATATGTGGTTGGTACATTAAACGACTTCCCCACATATTCTCAGGGTAATCCGGAACTTATCAACATGGCATTCATCATCTCTTTTAGAGTCCGGTTTTTGCATTCAAGAACATCAGTTAGAGCGTGGTGAATATGGTCTTTGTTGTTTGATGAATTATGCCCGATTGGGTACATAGTTATTCAAATGGTGCAACATATTCGCCACCTCTATCACTCGAATTATTTTAATCCATTTTGCCAAGTTGATTTTCAACTTCATTTTTATAATTCTTAAAAGCCTCTAATGCTTCATCTTTGCTTCTTAACAAGTATAAGTAGCAAAATCTTGTGCAATCATCAATAAATGTGATGAAATATTTTTTACCACCTTTAGTTTGCACGAATTTTTAGATCACACACATCGGTGTGTATCAACTCTAAAGGTGAAGTGCTCCTTTCAACCGAATGAAACGGTAATTTAGCCATTTTAGCTTCAACACAAACTTCACATTTTCTTTGTGAGTTTACTTCAGGTAAATTAATCAATTCTAAATTTACCAACCTTTTTATAGCATTCAGATTTACATGTCATAATCTAATATGCCATAAATTAGAGCACTCAAGAATATAAATAGAAGAAGATTCATTCTTATTCATATTCTCGCCAAAACGGGCGTACATCATTACATTCATTTTGAGCAGTCCTTTGCACTAGATAACCCTACCAAGGAACTGTCCAAATTTGCTAAGTACAAACTTTTCGGACTCAAAAACTAGTCTAAACCCATGGTTGACCAGCGGCGAACCGAAACCGATTTTTGCGGATGTCCGGGACATGCAAAGACATCCTTTGCTTCAACTCCTTTCCGAAGTCGGCTTTAGCACCACCGTTCCAACGCCAAAGCAACATCGAAGAGGCGTGATTCCCCATATGGAGCTTCCTTCCGGTCGATGGGATGTAAGAAGAGAATGCATCCTTATCGAACAAACATGGCAAGTGGCACCGGTATCCACAAACCATTCTTTCGGGTTATCCACCATATGGCTTCAAACACCACCGCCGACATGTCAACTCGTCGACTCCCTTTCTTCAACCACATTGGCATTGATCTGCGGTTTGGTTTTCTTTTTCTTTGCCGACGGCCGCATCTTTTGCCATATGGTTCGGTTTTGCCCGCGATTGTAGCAAGCTCTCCGGAATTTTCAGTTTGTCGGTTTCTTGCCTTTATCGTTAGGCCTTTTCTTGAGTTACTTGACGAGCCGTGCTCCATCAAGTTGACTTTTGACTCCATAGGGACAAGCTTGGACTTAGAGTCAATCCTCCTATTTGTCTTCCTCACCCGAGTTTGACAATCGGATCCTCTAGTCCCATCTCCTTTCGCTTATGTTTGAGATAATTCTTGAAATCCCTCCAACTTGGGGCAATTTCTCAATCAAGGCGGCCACTTGGAATGTTTCCGGCAAAGCCATTCCCTCGGCAGAGATTTCATGTAGGATCACAGAACTTCGAACTTGTTCCATCACGGTTTTAGAATCAACCATCACAAAATCCAAGAACTTACCGACAACAAATTTCTTTGTGCCAGCATCCCGATTTTGTACTTCTTCTCCAAAGAATCCCACAATTCTTTGGAGGATTTCACAAAGACAATACACATCAGAAAGTGCATCACTAAGTCCGTTAAGGACATAGTTACTGACACAGAAATCACCCGGCCCCATGCATCAAACGCAACGCGTTTTCAAAGATTTGTTTCGTTCTCTCCAACAACAAGGAGCGTCCTCGGTCGATACTTCGCCGGGACTCGGAGTAGTCGATAAAACAAAGCATTTTTGTCGCCATCTCTCAAGTCGAAACCCATGAATTTTTGGGTTTCTCGGCAAGGCGGGGAGGGATGATTGGGGTTACGCTGAGCTTGCCAATAGGGCGGGCCGCCCAAGCCCAAGCCCGTGCCCAAGCCTGGGCCCAAGCCCAGGCCCGTGCCCGTGCCAGGCGGCCAGGCGGCGCGCGCGCGTGTGGCCCACTTGTGATCATCCACTTGTGTTATAGTTTATACAACAAATAACACCTTCTAGTAAATAAACTAGGATAAACTATGATTTTTATTCCATGTGGGATAAGGCATAAGTCTTTTATCTCCCTTTAAATAATCTTTACATAATGCCCATTTATGTGGCTACCTTCGTGTATTAATTTCTCACTCACCGAAATTCGGTTTGAGAAATAAAAATACTACGAACATCTACTCGAACGTAGATTAATAATATATAATTTAATTCCTACAGAATTAAATATTTAGCCACCGAAAAATTGGTTAAAGTCGGGTCGACACCCACTTTATCAAAACCAAAATTTCCAACATTTTGTTGAGTGTGATGAATGATTGGAAAAGTAAGAATGAGTCAGTAGTGTATTTGTTTGTCAAATTTTCACAATAAGATGTTATGGCAAAAAAAATTAACAAAAAAATTAAATGGTAATTTTTTGCAACCACTCATTCCCTTAATTTTTATGGAAATTTGGTTTTGAATGTCAGTTTCAGGAAGCTAGAGCATTGTTGGGCAGGCTTGAATACCAAAGAGGTAATTTTGATGATGTCCTTCAAGTATTTCAAGGAATTGACATTAGACTCTTGTCACCAAGACTGTCTAAGGCCATTGGTGAGAGAACTTGGCCGCAAAAATTGCATACAGTGGCAGAACTTTGCTGCCTGGTTTAGTGTCACTGCATTCAGTGAGCCTACTTCTTGAAGCAATCTTACTTAAAGCTAAATCTTTAGCGGAGCTTGTTCGAGTTAAAGGTATTCACTGGTTTTATTTATGTCTGATATAACTTTATAAGTACCATAAGGAGAATGATAGAAGAAAATAAGTTGAATGATAGAAGAAAGAATAATTTTTATTCTAAGCTTCTAAGCAAACTCCAAGTGGTAACTAGAGAAGATCTTTGAGTGTAAGAAACTGATGATTCTGGTGCTCTGTGCTCTATACCTCACACTTCAGGTAAACTTTTTTTGTCATGTTTCTCTTTGTGCATATTAATTTTTATTTTATTTTTGTTTTTAATTAAATTCAAGATTTAGTAGGCCAAAGTGAAAGGGGAAGTAAATTTACTGTTTTTTTTCTTCGTAATTACTTTTTATTTTTTAGGATAATAAATATGATCAATTTTATTTTTCTGGATGTAGCTAAATATCACAAATAATTTTCTCATTGTAGTCTAACATTTTACTCCTTTAAGTCCTAATGAAGCATATAAATCTTACAAAACTATTTTGGTTAGTTAATTGATTTGCCGTATATATTTTTTGGGGGAAATTTTTAAAGTACCCACTATGGATAGTGGGTGCTCTTTTCTACCCACTAGGATAACAAACTTCTTTTCTACCCAAATTGGCCAAAATACCCCTCCTTTAAGTTGGTGTTTTTGAATTTTGAAATCTAAGACATAAATATACTGTATAGGGAACCGTATAAAAAACAAATGAGAAAGCAAAAAGTGAAAAAGAAGTACCCACCCATTTCGTGTCAAATACAGTCAAAAGGAAGAAACATACGAACCCATTTCGTGCCCCATCCTCTTCAAGAAGAAGAAGAAATACCCAAAACCCCCATTTCGTGCCCACTTCGGTCAAGACTCAAGAAGAAGAAGAAGATACCATCCCCATTTCGTGCCCAATATCGTGCGAGAAGAGAAGAACATGGATTTCATCGTCTTGTCGACGCCGACCGCCTCCACCTCCGCCGCCGCTTCCGCCTCCACCTCTCCGCCGCCAGCTTTCATCGCGCCTCCGCACCATCTCTCGTCGCCCCTTCCAAGGGTAAGCATATCAATCGTCATTTAGGATTCATTGATTTAGGATTTTTAGTGTTCGATTTTAAGTTTTAAACTCTATTTATGTTAGGTTAATTGATTTAGGATTTTTAGTGTTCGATTTTGGTGTTTAGGGTTTATCAATTGGGTTATTGTTGGATAAATTTGTGAATAAGTTGGATAAATCTGTGTGTTGGGTTATTGTTGGATGTTGGTGACTTGGTGTAGCGGCACTGCAATGCACGGCGCGCGATTTGATGTAGAAGATGAAGCAGCGACGATATCGTGCCCTATTATAATTGGGTACGATATCGTGCCGCATATCGTACCTAGGTATAATGGGCACGATATCGTGCCCTGTTATAATTGGGTACGATATCGTGCCACATATCGTACCTAGGTATAACGTGCGCGATATCGTGCCCTGTTATAATTGGGTACGATATCGTGCCACATATCGTACCTATGTATAACGGGCGGGATTGCGATTTTCAGGGTCCACATTTGACCCTAACGGTGATTTTGAGGTACCCGAGACTGGTATATATAGACGGTATTGGCCTAGGGGTGATCGGGTTACCGCCGCGCATTTACGCGATTTATTTGCTCTTGGCACCTTCCGTGACTCACCAGACGATGCCCTGAAGGTGGCGAAGGTGTTATTTGCCTTTTACATGATACTGTGTTTCGATGGCCGACAGACCGCATGATGGGACCGTTATTGTGGTTTTTGATCGAGGACGATGCACAATGGGAGGCGTTCCTCGGGGGAAATACTCCTTTCGAGATATTGATGCATTATATTCGGCTTTGCATGATGTTACGCCACTTGGCCGATATCTGGGGCGTTCCACCTAGATATCGGCCACCTTCTTATCATTTTTATGGGGCCACTTATGTCTTCTTTGAGTACGCATATGTTTTTATTTTATTTATATTTGTAATTAGTTTTTTAAATATTTAAAAAATCTTATTTTTCATACTTATCAATGTTCTCACAGATTTGGGCATTCGAGGCGATACCTCGCCTGGGTAATGCCTGGGCGACTCAGTATCGACACCCGATTGCCTAGGTGCCTTCGTTGGAGGTTTTTCAAGACCGCTATTGACATGACAAATTTTTTCTTTGACACGGTATGTATTAACAAAGTGTTTACTTATTTATTTATTTAATAATTAATTTATTTTTTTATTAATTTATTTATTTATATTATTTACGAGGCTTTAGTGTGTCATGAGATATTGGATCGACCGAGGAGGAGCTCCATCGAGATATATATAGGAGTCGATGATCCATTATTTTGTTAGGTCCTCTCGAGTTTCATCCCGAGGAGAACCGGTTTTTAGGCATGAACAGAGGCGGAGGTGCGAGTACAAATTCGACCCCAACCCCTATTAGCGAGAGAGGAGTGTCGATTCGACCCCCCCCTATTGGCGTGGGGGAGCGAGAGGTAAGTCTTTCGGGGGGGGGGCAGAGCGGAGAGGGGCGGGGAGGGAGAGGTAGACCCGTTTCGAGGCCGACATCAACTGCTACTCCTACGATTGAGGGCGGAGAAGCGGCTAGGGCCGGATGGTCCATCATCCCATCGGGCTAATGATCCTTTAGATGGCGGACGGATGACACATCATCCGTCAGGATACTCGTGTTGATCCATACATCCACGGCGACTATGCGCGCGATGATCCACCGATCGTCGGGATACTCGTGTTGATCCATCCGTGAGTTGTGACAGACAGATATCCGACACCGATTCGGGTGTTATGCAGCAGATTAGCCAGTTCGAGAGACTTACAGAGGAGCGGTTCGCTCGATTGGAGACACGAGTCGATGATGCCGTTTCTCGGTTAGAGACTGTCATCTCAGAGGAGGGTTCTCGCTTGGACAGACGCCTAGATCAGGAGATAGGTCGAGTTCGGACCTTATTTCAGGAGGAGATTAGGCGTCTATTCCCATACCTTGATCAGTACGATGACTTCGTGCATGGTAGTCAGAGATATCCGAGCCAGTCATCGCAGCAGACACCTCCTCCGGCAGTATCCACTCCTCCTTCGGCAGTATCGACTCCTCCTCCGATAGTATCGACTCTTCCGTCAGCAGTGACGATTCTTTCTCCTCCTCCGGCCATGTCGACTCCTCCCCCTCCTCCGATAGTGACGTCTCTTCCTCCTCCTCCGGCCATGTCGACTCCTCCCCCTCCTCCGGCCATGTCGACTCCTCCCCTCCTTCCGGTAGTGACGTCTCTTCCTCCTCCGGTAGTGACGTATCTTTCCTCCTCTCCGGCATTGTCGACTTCTCTTCCGCCATTGTCGACTCCTATTATGCCCGTGTTATCACATTCTCCGCGACCACGAGTGTCAGTCCCGATTCCGAGGCCATTCCGTCTCCTATTCGAGCTCCCTCTCCGACACTCGTGGTATCGGTCCACGAGCGCCTCTCTCCGATTTGCCCTCACCGCCTACTTCCTTGATCCAGGTTCGGGACGAGGCGCCGTCGCGGCATATTCGCAGACCCATTCGGGGATCCTAGGTCTCGCAAGCCGGCCCCGTCCGAGAAGGAGTTTACCCGCTTCTTAAAGTCTAATGAAGAGTAAGTAAATATTTTTGCATTTGTCTTATCGTCTTAGTATTTACATCTTATATTCCACTGTCTTAATATTTGAGGTCCAATTGCGGGAGGAACGTGGGGCTTATGTACCTTGTTGGGCCATCATTTTTAAGGAAATGGCGGATCCAAAGATAGAGTTGGAAAATGATGTAAGTTTCTTTTGCATTATTTAGTTGATGAATATTTTATCGATTAATATCGATTTCTTTCATTTGTCTGACAAAGATATAAATGCATACCTGTCCATACTACGATCCGATCCCGATTTCTTGGGGTTGTGCCTCATGAGAAACAAGTGGGAACTTATAGGATTGTATCTACGACATTTTTCGGTTAGTTTATTTATTATGTGTCTCGCATTTTACTGTAAAATTAATAAATCATATTTGTTAACCTATAAACATTTTTCAATGTGTAGGATTCCATACGGCACATATGGAGTCGTATGCATGGTACGGATCCTGGCGACACAAGATATAACCCGACCATGGAGGAGATTCCTCCGGACAGGCTGGATGAGTTGGTCGGTGTTGTCCGGACTTACGGAACTCAGGATGGGGTAATCCTGGTCCATGGAGTCTTGTCATCGCGGTATACTTGAATAATTATTTTTTGGCTAGTTTATTCATTTTTTCATCCAAATTGTTTTTGATTATTTACTGATTTTGTTTTCACCCAGGTGTACATGATCGTGAATTTGTCGGGCCATTTTGTCGTGTGCAGACTGGATCTACGTAGAGCCACAATACATATGTACGACTCAGTACGTGCCCGATACACGGATGATAGTTTTGCCAATCGGCATGCCGACACACGTCCCCTCCGTCGCATGCTCCCATGTGTACTTATTCGCGCGGCTTCTACGCCGCCTTAGGTAAGGAGCACGTCGCCGCGAGTGGGAACTTATCCATAAAAAGAAAGATTGTTTTTTGCGTAACGACCCCACTAGTTGTGGTGTATTTGCCATACATTCTATCATTAGTTGTATCACGAGGAAGATTAATAGGAAGTATGTGGAGCGATCGATTCAGAGATAAGGCAAAATATGGCACGACAAGTTTACCAAGACAAGATCGATAGTAGTACTTGGGAGTTGTAGTACATATTGTTGTATATCTTCTAAATATTTTGAGTTATTTAATTAAATATTCATTTTGCATGATTTTTCTTAATTTGTACGATATATCGTGCCCTTATATAATTTGGCACGATATATCGTACAACTATAATAAGGAGCGATATCGCGTGCCGAGATAGTTGGTACGAAAAATCGTGCCATATATCATGCGGTAAAGGGCACTACCGACATGATTAACACATTTAGACTCGAGTTTCAGCTCTTTAGTGTGTTTTTCTAGAAAATAGTGTTACATTTGAAATAAACTTTTGCCTAATTTTCATCATCCGGACGTCTCGGACATTTTCTACGAGGTATGATCATCGCTCGGCATATTCCACATTTCTTCTTATTACGCACTTGTCTCGAAGGACCATTTGTGTCAGCCACCGGGCACTTTCGTGCTCATCGGCGGCAATGACATAGTGCATTTGACGCAATTGTGGCCAGCACCCCCACACCTTGAACAAATTTGACTCTTACGTGAACGATTACTTGATGATTCAACAGTGGAATGAACTCTACTTTGTCTAGGACGACCTGCTTGTCTCGGGTTATTTGGAGGGTTGCATACTAAGTCTCGCACCTCTTGTGGTAGAACCCATTCACTCGGATCAGGAACTGGTAAAACTTCACCCGCCCACATTTTTTGAAGATTTTCATTTTTATAATAATGGGCAGCAAATGAATAGATATTGAGGTTCGCCTTCCTGCACAAATAAACAAACAATTATTTGAAAATATTGAACGAATTATGTGAAAATATTGATACAAAAATTTTAAATTTCTTTATACCTAATTGTCTGCAGATGCATGGGCGCAAGGCATCAATTCATATTCAAATTCTCGACAATTTTGACACGTTCTTTGGGATAAGTCAACCAAATAAGTCTTTGTTCCATCTTTCACCTTGTACTTCACATTACTAAGACATTGTACATCCATTCTACGACCTATCTCAATCGCATCATTTAATCTTTTGGTTGCTTCAAGTGTTAGCTCTTGATCTTTATCATTAGCAGCGGTCGTCGTTCATAAAACCACTTTTCAATAATAGTCCGAGCACACTCAAGCCACGTAACAAACAGGTAACTTTCTCGGCCCATAATAACCGACTATTGAAGCTCTCGGTGAGTTTGATGTCATGAACCCATAACGCCGGACAGACACTTAACTCGAGACCATCCTGTCTTCCCCGCACGTTCTAACTTTTTAAACGCACCCGTCTCACTAACAACTTTTATGTTTTCAAAATACTTATCATAATCTTCACGACGGTATGAATATGCTGCATTCCTAAACATTGCTACTATATGTTGACCGTATTGAGCCAAATTACTCGCAAATGATAAGTGCAAAGCCCATGTGATGCTTCCGGGTATATCCGCTTTTATGGCATTATCGATACTCTTGTCGGCCGATCGAAACAATCGAGAGATCACGAGGGCAATTATAAGCATCTCTCAACTGTCTCAAAACCATGTCCAAGAATCGCGTTTTCAACATCCCCGATTCCAACAACAGAAGTGGGAAAATCTGTTCATTACCATCTTTTGTTCGCCACAAACAATATTCCTCGGTATTTGCCTTTAAGGTGTGTTCCATCAATCACAATAACTGGTCGGGCATTGTTCGGGAATCCGGTGATTGATGCATGCAAAGCAAAAACACGACTTGAATCTATTAAAATTATCCGACTTCCATCTAGTTACCGATCCGGATTCGTTAAATTCAACATGTGTAAGTATGCCGGAATTAGATGAATGACTTGTTGCTATCTCCATATATCAACCCAAAGGCATGATGTTTTGCACTCAACGCAACATTATAACTCATTTTAAGCCCATGTCGCGATTCCAACTCCGCTATCATATCTCTTGCACGAGCGTTGAGAATGTTCCACTAGTAATCTAGATGCAAAATACGCACCTACTACTTTAGAATGCACCCGCCTAGATGCATTGTCATTCAAATTTAACCCACATCCATGGTGCTTGTCAAACTTCCCTACTCTCCAAATACCATCCTTTCCATATGCACGCATTCGAAAAGGGCATCGTTCATACTTGCATATTGCATGAAAAACGAGTCTTATCCGAGGCGTTCAACTCGATACTCGACTTGATTTTCAAGGTGATACATGCCTAGTGCGATATCCAATTCAGTTTTGCTCATGTATGTTGCTCCTTGGCGCAATGTCCCACGGATGCTTCCAACTAACGGGTTCCCGGGAGGAATCGAAAGGTGCGAGAGTGTACCAGGAATCACCCAACTTCGTCTGTGGGCACTATTGTTTCGTCCATATTGTCTCTATGGATATCCGGATGTAAGTTAACACCTCGTACTTTTGCATCTTGGTTTTGGTTTTTCGAAATACTTCTCTCCGTCTACATCTCCACTCACAAAATTCCTCAAATTCAACACGTTCTTTGGTCATTTTCAAATTGATTATTAGCTTCAACGCGGTACCAACATCACCATCGAGTGTAGTTCTCACCAAAATCATTTGACCGTAGTTTGCACCATAATTAATGTCATTATTATCACAACCAACATCAAAGATCAAGTATTATCACAATTAACATCAAGTATTATCACAACCCATATCGGGATAATAGCCATCTTCATTGCTTGGCCTTATACCAGTCCCGGACAATTGATATTTGGAACATTAATCGTAGGTGCTAGTGGGACGCGGATGATCAATAATTGGAACATTGTTCATATGCATAAAAGGTGCTCCACTAGGCCTTACTTGCATGACTATATGGATTGATTTGCGGTAAACCTTATTGTTGAAAACCAAGAAGTTGCATGTAGTTGTAATTAGGCCCAATGATCACGACAAATCATTCGACTAGCCATTAGTTGCATAAAACTCCCACCAACACCTTGTTGACCTTCAACGTTCTCAACTCGATTATGCTCAGACGGACCTCCCAATACATTATGCGAACTAGTCTCACCCATCGTTTTTCTTTTTTGTTACAAAAACAATCGGTAACTCGGTGTTCCCAAACGCGATTTCAATGTCATCATCGTTTTTCAACTTTAACTTCCCAAGTTTGTTTTAAATATCTACAATAGAATGCATTATACAATCGTATACGCCCTATCAACATCAACAACACCATAAACCTCCTCCAATATTTCACTATAATTCATTTTGCCTTGCGGTTTAATACGCACAACTTCTTCTTCACCACCTTTATATTCTAAACCTTCCCAATGACCACCAAATCGAACAACAAGATAGCGAGAGTTCATCTATATACAAAGAAAAATATTGATAAATGCAAGAACACATAAAAGCGCTGTTTTTTTTATGGGGCACGATATATCGTGTTCTTTTTCGTAGAGGCACGATATATCGTGCCCGTATATTGGACACGATATATCGTGCCTATATATTAGTGCGATATCGTGTCTAATATACGGGGCACGATATCGCATACCTAATATACAAAGACGATATATCATGTCTAATAAAGGGCACGATATATCGTGTCTAATATATGGGCACGATATCGTGCAAATCTATGACACGATATCGTGCATTGTTTTTCATAAATGCGAAAAATTTTCCTTGCACAAAACACTTCACATATTTTGCAAATATATTGGTCTTGAACGATTTAAACAAGATTAACTAATTAGGAGGAAAAAAACATTACCTTGTTATTCGATTTTTTGGTGCGATTTTGTTGATGAAAGCCCACAAAAATAACTTCTTGATATTTTGTGAAGAAAAAGAAGAAGAAGAGAGAGAAAAAATGAAGAGCAAAAAAGAAGGGTGTGTTCACAGTTCACGTATGTTATGTATTGGGAGTATTTAATTTCAAGAGAGAGAAATACATATTAAATGCTTGCATTTAAAGCCTCAAGGGTATTGTAGTAAAAGAACACCAAAAGTGGGTAGAAAACTATGTTTTTTATCCTACATGTCAAAAAACTCAATCACCTATCCCAAGTGGGTAATTTGCCCCATTTGCTCTATTTTTTGGCAAAATATATGGATACTTTATTATGTAAACATATCATCATAGAGAATGATTGTAATTGTTAATTTTATCTCAAATTTATAATAAAAATAAGATGCAAATTAGACCCACACTTGCGACAGCACTCTAATTTAAGAATTTTAGATTCTTGGATCTCCATCATTAACATATAGATCACTGCTGATATTGCATTTTTTTGTATCTACTTCTTATCAATTTTTAAAATTTTATTTATACAATCCTATCCTAAATGGGCTAATGTTTTTGTGAAATATTTGGATTTACATAAATACCCTTGATTCTCTAAAAGGCATCACCCGAGAAGGCGGTGACAGAAAAATACTCTGAATTGGGAAAGAAAATGCATCCCTTCACAACATCGAGAAGGCAAATAACTCTCAAATCTGAACGACAGCAAAGGAAAATGTAAAAAAATGAAGAGCAAGTCTCTTGTGAGACGGTCTCACAGATCTAAATCCGTGAGACGGACCTACTAAGGGCTCGGTCTTGAGAACATGAACCATGAAAATAAATTTAAAAATAATAATGAACTATGAACAAACAAAAATAAGCCCTAAAACATGAACCATGAAGAATAAACCTAAAAAACAAAAATAAACCCAAAAAATAAAAAATAAACCCTAAAAAACTAAAAAACCTAAAAACCCAAATCAATTTAAAATAAACCCTAACAAAAATAAAATCTGAAAAAAAAATCTTTAAAACTTTGTGTAAGGGCTCCGTCTCACAGATCTAAATCCGTGAGACAGTCTTGCAAGTTTTTGCCAAAAATAAAATGCCAGCGTAGGGAACTCAATATTCAGTTTCACTCAACTGCTACTCAATATTCAACAATCTGCAATACCCAAGTTATTCTTCTTTTACGTCTCTGCCTTTTTTGGACTATCGTGCATAAATTACCTAGAAAAATTGTTGGCGGAAGTTCGAGGTAAGTGAAATGAAGATGGAGAACATTTAGGAGGGGAACCATGGCGGGAACGCTAATTAACTTGTGGTGAAGTAATCAAAGGAACAAACTTGATGAGATGTATCTATCTTATATATGAGTGGTATATAAAATGTGGAGGTTTTGGTATTCTAGCTTGTTTTCGACTTTTGTTGTGTTGTGTGTTTTTTAGTGTTGCTGAAATGGTTCACGTGTGTGTTTTGTTTCAAGTTTAGAATAATTGAAAAAAGGAGATTGCCATGGGATAAAGTTGATTGGAGTGTTTAAAATTTTGGATTTGTTTTTTAAAACTTTGCAACATTCTCATGCTATTTGAACAAACGCATTTCGCTCCTCACTTCTATTTTCCTTGAGTTTGAATTATATTTCTTTCTTTTCAAAATAATTTATTTTGTCGATGGATATACCAGTAGGTGTGGAACTCGACCAAATTGAGCAGTAGGGCAGTCAAATATCTGGAAAAGAAGTAAATACTGGCAAGAAAAAATCTTCATCATCTGGTGATGTTGATTTTGATTTCAATTTTCCAGGTACGACTGAATCTTCTTGGCATCCAGCATATATATATTATCTTCGGATGCATAAGTCTTCGATATATTACATTGTCATTTGTCATTGAGTTTGTGAGCCTATAAATAATTTCAGGAAGAGAAAAGCAAACGAGAGTGGGAAGTGAAGACAGGTGTCGCCTCTGCATAATTTCACAGAATATTGATAATGGATATGAAATCTGTGAAATACTGAATATTTAGCTCAAGGCTTGAAATTCTATCAATTGACAAGAAAAAGATTCCCAAGAAAGTTGATTTCAAAACAAGTTTTTAGGAGTCACTAAGAAGTAAATTATATGATGTGACCATCAACAAGGGAGGAAAAACTTAATTTCTTTGGAAATTTGATCAGTTAATGGAATAGAAAAGGTAAGTCACAAGAAAATCCAAGGAGTACTTTCTTCTTATGCTTTTGAAATCTGAACGGTAAATAGATCAACTTCTTTTTCTTATTTCTCAGATTCTTTCCTTCTTTATTTCTCTTCTTTTTCTTTCTAAAATTTAATCTACTAGGGCGTAAGGAATTTCAAGGAATGTAAAACAATGAGAAATACTTGGGTAATTCTAACTTCCGAGGTTTTTGGCTTTACTATGAAATATAAGATAGATTGTTTTGTGGATTCTCAAATTTGCTCCTGGAAAGTTACAAAGGAGAATGTTATTTCCCATATATTTCTTCATTCATATTGTTCTAATAATATTTGATGTCATAAATAAAGTCTTATTATTTGAGAGAGTGAGAGAGATACAATAGTCACATGTAAAGATTGGTGATAAAGTCTCTTAGTTTGTTGGTGAATGGACTATGGCCATTGAGTTAAGCTTTGATTTGGATAATTTACTTGGATTAAGTATTCATTTCTATGTTATATCTTTGGTTGACGTTTGAGAAGGGTAGCAAAGTAAATATAGAATTATGATCTAAACTAATAATAGTTTCTTTTATCATTCAAACTCATTTATTTTATTCCTCAAAAAAAAAAAAAAAAAAAAAACTCATTTATTTTAAAGTTGTCAGCATATCTTTTTATTTTATTCTCAAGTTCCATGTTTTGATTCTAAGTTTTGTTGAAAAAATGATATTGGTCTTTGCAAAGTTATTGATACATTCTTTTGTAGTATTGTAATCCTAACGAATAATTACTTAATAAAAACTTTGAGCCATATTTTATTCTATAATGACATTTGAATAATCAAATTATCCCTTGGAGTTGGTTTTTCCGCATTATCTATATCTATATCTTCTATACTAATATTAAAACTGCATATAAGTTTCAAGGGTTCTTTATATCTTCATTATATTTCACTTACTAAAATTTATTTCATAGAATTTAAGTTTTTAATCATGGAAAATTCTTTTCAAGTTAAAATTATACAACATGAATGATATATATATATATGTATAATAAACTATACCAAACATTATTAGGGATGGCAATGGGTCCGGGTAAGACCCGGACCTGAACCGGACTCACATCATTTGGGGCGGGTATGTGTTCAATAAATGGGTATGGGGCGGGTAACGAGTATTGGCTTTTAGATCCGGGCGGGTATGGGTCGGGTAACATGTATGGTAGGACCCGACCCATATAGTTTTTTTTTTTTAGTTTATACATAGACTGAATATAATGTTGTTCAAGAACTATTGATTTATATATGTTGGTGTTTATTTCATAATTCACATAATATCTACAAAATTATATAATTATTACAAGTTTTGAGTGCACTATTTTGAGTAAAAATCTTAAAATTTTGGCCAAATATATAAAGTTGGCGGGTCTAAGCTCTAACGGTTCTTACCCGCTGGAAACGGTATGAGTCGAGGCGGGTATGAGTCTAAGATGAGACGGGTCGGAGCGAGCATGTGTATTGCATTTCCTTAATGGGTCGGGTCTCGGGTCCGACCCATTGGCATCCCTAGACATTATTGTTAATTGAATTAGTAAAAAATTATAGGGTTCGGGTGCAACGCAAGTGCACCTAGGTCTCTTAGTTCTGGTTTCTACTGGATAAGCATTTTTTTCCATTCTAGTTCTCTGTCTGGTTGTTTTTTTATCCATTTCAATCTTATGCAGCTAATTGACCAACTCTCTGCTTCTAATCTTTGCACGCATTGATTGGTTAGCAAACTACGAAAGGGGGAAAATGATTAGTTCTGATTTATTGCACTTTTTTGCTATTTTGGATAAATATTGGAGGAATTTTGCACAACGAATTATTAGCTGAAATTTTCCGTGTGTGCGCAAAATCTGGGAAAAAGAAGTTCAACTTTTGAAATTGGGGAAGAAATATGTTTTTTCTCTCTACTTCTTTTGTGTTTTTTTCACCTTTCAATTTAAGTAATGTTTTGTAAGTTTAAGCTGTTGTTATTCTTTTTCTTCTGGTTTCTAAACTTAACTCAATGTGGACTACCGTGGGGCCACATGCATGATACATATGTGTTCTGCATCTGTTTTATTAAAAAAACTAGTGAGATAGGATACTTATAGGCTGCGATTGGATGTGAGCGAGAATCCATTTTCGTTCCGCTGGAGAATTTTTTTTGACCAATCATGCGATTGTTTATGAAAATTTTCAGAAAATATTATATTCTCTCACTTTCACTTTTTCTCACTTTTTCTTTCACCAATCACATCTACACATTTTTCACAAAAAATTAATCATTATTACACATTATCCCACAAATTTCACTATTATTTCACTCACACATTTCTAACTACCAATCACATTCAATCATTATTTTACTATTTTCACATCAAATCAACTTTCATCATTACTTTTTCATCTCACATCCAATCACACTCTCAAAATTCATCTTTTTTCTCCCAAATTTTTTTTCTCTACTATTCTCTAGCAAAATGAAAATTTTCAAAATGAAAGTATATCTAATCGCACCCCGTCTTTGGAATTCAATTTGTTGGTTCATGGTTTTTATTTGGCCTTTTATTTTTTCAGTGAGACGTGTGTTATTCTTGATTTTTTCTCTTTTTTTTTTTGGAGTTTGGTTTTGAGCAAGAATGACATTATGTTCTTATTTGGCAAACTTGTTTTTAGTGCCCCTGTTAGTAGCGTTGATTCACTTTCTATGCAAGACTAAGTGAATCTGATTTCATTTGCCTTACATGTTTGGTCAAATTCTGCTGTTTTAAGCTTATACTCTGGAGAATCTGGTTTTAGCATGATCCTAGTTTCTACCAAATAGCAGAGTTTTGTTTTGAGTATCTTAAATAGATTCGCCAAACGTGTGTTTTGTTTATCAAATCACCAAGACAGCATCTTAAGACTTTTCTCAGCATCGAGTTGAATACATAGTATGATTGACCAACTTGAGTTAAGCATCCCCATCCCAACAAAATCACATCTTCTTACAAAAATATGTAAATCTTGGGTTATCTCTAGCTATTATCTTTTTTCCGAAGTCTTTGATAGAGCCCTCAGCCATATGTGTTCATGTGTTTTCGAGCTCTACCAAATGCATTGAAATTATGAGTGGTTACTTGTACTGAAATTATATGGCATGTGGTTACAGATTGTATAATTGATGAATTACATAAATCCTTCAAGTTTCCACCTAGTTCTACTACATATATCTTAATGAATTATATAAGTTCGTATAATTAATTTCATATGTGACTATGATGTTAATCAAATTAATTATATATGATACTGATAATTCTTTTTTTCTTAGGGAAATAATGCATGTAATGTGGAAGCCACAAAATTTCAAGCTAATATACTTGATGGCAACAATTTATGTGCTAACACTAACACTCCCATCAACAAGTGCTGTTTATTGGGCTTTTGGAGATATGCTATTAAACAGATCCAATGCTTTGCTTTGCTCCCAAGAATGTCATGCCAATAGAATCATTTTAGTATTATGAGGCCTAAGTTTTATTATGTTATTATCCTGAGAGGTGTTCTTCCTTGTTAGAATAAATCCAGATAAGATTATGAGTCACAGTTGCATTTTGCCACCACAATAAAAAAAATAAAAAATATCCCTATACAAGATATTTTCCTCACTAGCTTGGTTCTTAGACATAGAGGAGATTGTATATAAGGATTGCTTTAATTACTTTGTTATACAATTTATAATCGTTTGATTGTTGTGGTATTATTTTGTTCACGTACTTAAAAGAATGGGTGCTCTCATGGATAGTTAGAACATTTTTGAAAGCTTGAATGACAGGAGCAATGTTGCTCTGGATTTTATTGCCTTTAGTTGAATGATATAGTCTTTTTGTTGGTTGATGGAATTAGATTATGAATTTGTAGTTGTTTTATCGAAAGGGAACTTCGCTACTAGTACTTTTTGTTAGATAGTAGATCTTGGTGACTTTAGTATTGCACTTTTTGTTGGTTGGTGGAATTGGATTTTATGTTTAATTGATAGTGAATTTCATGATGGTTGGTGGAATTGGATGAATTGCTTATTGATATGGATTTTTTGCAGCTTTGTATTATATCTAGTGGTTACAAATTTAAATATTATACAAAAGACGTCTGTTATGTTTGATATGTCAGACATTGGCTTCGAATCGCTGTCTTTGCAAAAATGAACAACCTTTTAAAACTGCTTCTGAAAATATTAAGACAACGATTTTGAACCGGTGTCTTTAACTAAATGACATCGGTTTAAAACCGGTGTAAACAAGCGATGTCTATTCATCAAAAGACAGCGGTTGTAAACCGGTGTAAAAAACATAAACTTTTAACATTAGGGTCTTAAAAAGCGGATATTTATCTCTAAGACAGCGGTTTAAAACGGGTGTCTTTATAGGAAATGACACCGGTTCTCAGCCGCTGTCAAAAGTTTATGCTTTTAACATCAGTGGCTCTAACAGCTGTTGTTTTACTAATAGACAGCGGACTAAAACCGCTGTCTATTGGCATTTTTGTAGTAGTGTGGATACTTTGCGGGGATTTTAACGAGGTTCTATCCCAGCATGAATTTCAAGGTTCTCACCTTAGAGCGGAGTGGAAAATTCGACTATTTTTGAGACACTCTATCTTTGATGAATTTAACAGACATGGGCTTTGAAGGCCAAACATTCACATGGCAGTGGCTTTTAAGTAATCCGCGCACTCAACGGGAAAGACTTGATAGGGTGGTGAATATAATGCCCATTGGAGGGCCCTCTTTCCATGGAGTCGTGTTAATCATTGCCCTACGGAGTTTCCCGATCATTCCCTCCTTCATATCCAAGTCCGAAACCGCAACCCTCATAGTTACCAGAGATGATGATGGCCTCCGTTTCGTTTTGAGACCCTATGGATTAATTCTGATGAGTATGAGAATATTATTAAAGAGTCATGGGATTCATGTTTAGATAATCTCCCAACCAAGCTTGACCAGTGTGCTATTGGCTTGCTAAACTGGGGGAATCACTACCAAAAAATATCACCAAGTCAGTGGATGCGTTGAAGCAAGAGATTGTTTCTCTAAACTGGCCATTGAACACCTCATTCTCGGCCACTTCGGCTCTATTTTCACTGCCTCGTCCATCTCCAATTATGATATTTCCATGGCCCTTAGTCGACTCTCCCCACGAATTTCATCGGTTATGAAAGAGACGCTTATGGAACCTTATTCATAGGAAGAGATCGACAAAGTACTCAAACATATGCCCTCTCTGAAATCACCTGGCCCGGATAGTATGAGCCCTATCTTTTTTCAAAAATTCTGGCATGTTAAAATTGATGTGGTCTCCTATATTTTTAATTTTCTCAATCATAACATTTTGGACCCCAGCGTTAATTTTACTCACATGGTCTTATTCCCTAATATTAAAAATTCGGATGTCATTAGCCAATTTCGTCCCATTAGCCTTTGCAATGTCATATATAAATTAGCCTCTAAGGGTCTGGCTAACCGTATCAGAAATGTCCTCCCTGATTTAATTAGCTCATCTCAGTCTGCTTTCGTACGTGGTCGCCTCATCACTGATAATGTCTTGATTGCACATGAAATTCATCATTATATGAAAAGTAAAGCTCCTACTCGCACAGGTCTCGTGTCCATTAGACATGAGCAACGTTTTTGATCGTACTGAATGGCCTTTTCTCAAAGCAACTATGTTTTTCATTCCTACTTAATGGGCCGGAATTTGGGAGGCTCACACCCGAAGGAGGCCTTCGACAAGGCGACCCAATATCCCCTTATCTATTCATTATTTGCTCAGAGGTTTTTTCTTATCTTTTGTAGGATCTTCAACATTGTGCAAAAATCAATGGCATTGCCATTAGTCGTTCTTCTCCAGCTATATCACACTTGTTCTTTGCAAACGACACTTTAGTTCTTGGGCGGGCCACTGCAGAGAAAGCTCGACACTTCCGCTATGCTATTAATTTGGACCAAAAAGTGTCAGGCCAACTCGTAAATCTTGACAAATCGGGCATTGTGTTTAGTAGGGATGTGGATGTGTCTACTATGGCAGATATTCTTCACATCTTAAGCTTTAAAAAGTCAAATCGTCACGGGAAGTATCTCGAGCTTCCCAAAGCATTGTTCAAAAACGACAAGGAAATTTTGGGCACGTTGCATTCGAGGAGATGGTCTAGTCATAACTTTTCTAAGGCCGGCAAGGAAATTCTTATTAAGTCAGTGCTTCAAGCTATTCCGTCATAAGCTATGGGTTGCTTTAAATTCATGGAGAATGTAATCACAGATATTCAGTCTATGATTTGCAATTTCTGGTGGGGCAGCTCTTGGCAAAACAGAAAATTCATTAGATTGTATGGGACAAAATGGCTCGAAGCAAAGCAGTCAGGGGACTTGGTTTTCGATCCTTGAGGGCCTTTAATTTGGCGCTACTCTCTAAACAGGCCTGACGATCCTCACTTGCCCTTGTTCCCTTCTGGTAGAGGTTTACAGGGCAAAATATTTCAATAAATGCTCTTTTATGGAGGCTAGTTTGGGGTATAGACCGCCATGGGCTTGGCGGAGTATTTTGGATAGTCGAAGAGTATTAAAACTGGGATTCCTGAGAAGAATTCATAGCGGATTTAATACCAGAATTTGGGGCGATTGTTGGCTTCCAAAACCCCCGTTCACCCTACCCCTTCCCATCCCTCAGCCTTTTCCGCCACCTCCACTATTAACCATCTCATTGATCCATCCACCTCTTGGTGGAATTCAACCCTTATATTCCAAAGCTTCCCTCCCCACATAGCCTATCTTTTTCTTTCCATCCTTCTTAGCCTATCACAGCGATCCGATTCCTGGTTTTGGTCCCTCAGCAAGAATAAACAATTCTCCGTCAAATGCTCTTACCACGCCATCCTCAACCCCCAAGTGGTTTCCTTGAATTCCACCCTATCAACTCCTCTAGCTCTAGACCCTCCCCTATTTGGAAGAAATTATGGAGTTTAAAACTTCGGGGTCGAGCCCTACGCTTCTCCTGGAGATGACTCTCTAATTCCCTTCCAGATTCGACTAACCTTACCCGTCGCCACATCGACATAGCCTCTTCTTGTCCTATGTGCTCCTCCAATGACATTACCTCAACCCATCTCTTCTTTACCTGCCAATTCACTGCACACATGTCTAGACTTAGCTGGCTTGAGAGATCTTATCGCCCTTTTCCAATAGCCCGATGCGGATCTTTGGTCTCGAGATATTATTTTGGGTAGCCCGCATCATGTCTGTGAGTTCTTTCTTGTCATGTGCCGTAGTATCTGGGAAGCACGAAATAAACAGATATTCGAACAGCAAAAAGCCCAGCCGCACGGGCTTGTCGTCTACGCTAGTCAAGCTCTCAGATTTTTCCGGAATGCAAACGGGCTCCCTGATGGTGTCGTACATCTACTGACTTTTGCTCCCTGTTGCAACCACCCCCAAGCATCCACGTCTTCTTTGATGGGGATGTTTCGCAATCCCGAATGTGTGCAGGTGTCGGGGTCTTCATCCGAAGAGGAAATGGCCAGTTCATTCATGGGTTTTCCAAAACGTTTGATGGGATTGTTGATCCTTTAATAGCGGAAGCTCTTGCACTTCGTGAAGCTCTGACTCTTGCCTCCAATCTCCAACTCGCCAACGTCTATTTTTTGGGTGATTTGGTCGTTCTTATTGAAGCCCCAAGAAACAAGCGCAGCCCCATCGTGGAGTGTGACCCGTTTTTGCTAGACATTTTATTGATGTCTCATTCTTATGCTTCTAATTGTTTTATTTGGATTCCTAGGAATGATAATTTAATTGCCCACGAGTTTGCCCAATTTGCGAAATCCGAACTTTGTTCGCATGGCTCGTGGACAACTCCCTAGTTTTTGTCTCGCCAGATCAGATCTTGGACTTTTTCCGATAAGTTGATGAAATTTCCACTTTAAAAAAATAATGTTTGAAAATACTCTATCCTATTCAAAATAAGCAATTTTTTAAGGGAAAAAACACATATATTAAAGACTGTATTAAAATACTCAATATACACTTAGTTAATAATGAATGATGCTTTGGATGAAAATAAATGTCAGGTGAAAAACCCCTCTATAAGTGGCGCCCTCCCCCCTTCTTCCTTCCTTCACACTGAATTCATCCTTCTTCATCATTGAGTTCTTCTTATTCAGATCTTTTTCTTCGGTTCTTGTTCATCATCCTTTCCCAAAGCTTAAGCTTAGTAATTTTGAGCTTAAGCCCCCCGAAAATTTAACAAAATCCCCAAACACAGTGGTGGTGTACAAGCAGTGGACAACTACGGGCGGCGGTGGACGATGGTAGGCGGGAGCGGATGGCGGTGGACTCTAGCGGGACGACAGCGGACGGCAACGGATAGTTTATTCCGAGCATTTTTTCAAAAATTTCAAGTAATGTTTTCCACATTTTGTGTAATGTTTAGTATTTGTAGTTTATTTAGTTAATTATTATTTTTAGAGTAAATGATTGTTGTTGGTAGATAATGTTTGTTAATTGTTATTTTTAGGTATTTTTATAATTGTTAGTAAATGTTGTAGAATAATATATTATTTATTGGAAATTTATAGGTATTTTTAAAATGTTAGTAAAATTATATAATAATAAAATAATAATTTATTTTAGATAATGTTTTGGTAAATGTTATTTTATTTTTAGGCTTTTTTACAATTTGTTAGTAGAAATTTTTGAATAATATAGTAGGTATTTTTAAAAAAGTTAGTGAAATGATAGAATAAATTATATTTATAATTGCTTGTAGATAACTTTTTGTAAATGTTTATTTTATATGTTTTAAAAATTATTAATATAAATTGTTGAATAATATAGTAGACATTTTCAAAAAAAAAAAGTGAGTAAAATGATAAATAATTATAACTGCTTGTACATAATAGTAGACATTTTTTAAATTATTATTAAAAATGATAGAATACTATAATTGCCCATAGATAATATTTTGTAAATTAATCATATGTTGCCCTTTTTTAATTAATTAATGTGCAACCCTTTTTTAAATTTATTGTGTTGGCATTTTCTAAATAAAAGTTATCTTTAATTCTTGAAGATATGTCAAACGAAATTGTAGTTATTGTGCACTTTGGAGGAGAAGTTGTTGGAGCAACACAAATTGCTTGTAGTATAACTATCACATTTATTAGAACTTTTATATGAAATGATGGATTTGGACCAGAACAACCATAAGTTGACAATTTTTGCTAAATAATTTGACAATGATAATTATCGAGTGATTCCAATTAAAAAGGATTGGGAACTTAGACTTTTTTGGATCCAATAGGTGGTGTAAGTTCTGAAGATATATTTGTTGAATTAGAAATTTTATCTCATACCTACCACTACCAATTCCATTGGAAAATGAGTTTTACCTATATGCATCTTACATTGTTGTTGACTCTAAATTGCCTTTAATTACTCAAGGAATGACAAACATGAGTTTGGGTAGTGCTTGTAGATCTAGTCATGAAATTTGGTTAGTTTGAATGTGCCTGTTGAGAATCGATCTACAATTAGGGGTAATTCTTTTGTTGTGGATATACCAGAGAACGCGGAACATAGTGATAATAGCGAGCATGATGATGGTAGTGATGATAGTGATGATCATATTGAGCATAATGATGTACAATATCATGAAGATGATCATCCTGTCCAACGACATTTTCCTTTGGTAGTTCCTCCTCATCCTAATTTATCAAGATCACATGTTTTTTTAGTCTGGATACAAAGACATTACTGGTGATTCTATTGTTATCCTGTTAACAACCATGTATTATAACTCCGAAAGAGGTGAGTTGGAAAAAGTATGGTTTTAAGAGACAAAAAACATGTGCAATCCGCAGTTAAGGATTTTTATGTCCGCTATGGCGGACATGAGTATAGGGTTTTGGAGTCTACCCGACATTGTGGAAAGTTATAAGCAGAATCAATCAGGAGTTATTGAAACTGGCTTATCATCGCAACAATGCAATTGGTGGTTGCGATCGAGTTTTGTGAAAAGACATTCGATGTGGCAAATTACCAACTTGGTGCCTCCGCATATATAGTTGTGTTATGAACATTGTCTTCAAAGATCATAGAAACTTGTGCAAAATATTATCGCTAAAGACCTTATGTGAATGGTACAGTGTGATCTGGCGTATGATATCAAGTATGTTCAGCAAAATGTGAAGGACAAATATGGATATTGTTAGTCCAAATGGCTACGAAAATCTAGAGGGGGCGGGTGAATAGATTTTCCCGATTTTCCAATTTATGCCCTCTTTTTTGAATGTGAAGATGATAACCAAAAGAAAAGTGTGGAAATATAAACAACACACGATGATCTATAGAGCTTCAACCCATCTAGGGCCTAATGTTCTACCACCCAATCTGTCCGAATGAATTTCAAAAGGAAAAAAATATATTAATAGATACCAAACTATTACAGCCTTTTAACTTGAAGAGTACCACACTCTTCTTACAACACCACCTATGAAGATTACCACGATCTTCTTACAACAATGAAGAGCACCACACTCTTCAACACCTAGAATCAACCAAGTGTGTTCTTACCACAAGAACACTAACAAAGGTATCTTGTTTTGGATGATTTAAACCAATTCAAGATTACAACTCAAATGAAGTATACAACTTTGAAGTGCAAGTGTAATCAAGAATGAAGCCTAATACTCAAGATGTGCAAGTGTAAGACTTTAGGCTAAATACAACAACAATGTTGACAATGAAGAATAAGAGAATTTGCTAGTTTTCTTGTTGCTTTGTGTAATTGTGTTGTATTTGATCCTTCAAATCCTTCATCTCTTTATAGGAGAGTCTTCAAGATTGGATCTCCAACATAGGCTCCTTCATTTTCACATTTGTCTACAAAAATAAGATCACAAGATGCACAAATAATGTATAAAAATAATAAAATGATAAAAGTAAATATTGTTGTCCCCCATAAGTTCAAAATCCTCGATTTTTGAATAGTCGATTTAATGGTCGATGGTCCACTTGATGAAAAAAATTGATTTTTGAAAGCGTTTGAGAGTGATATGACACAGGTCATCCCATAGGTCAACCAGTCGACCAGGGGATTGACCGGTTGACCCAGGGTCGACTTGTGCCTGAACATCTTCAAATGGGGGAAAGTTTTTTACTCGTTTCAGGTACCGGTCGACCCCTATGTCGACCGGTCCACCCACCTGTTGACCCGCCGGTTGACCACCTTCAGCATTCTCTGTTTTCAAGTTTTAAACATGTTCAGGTACGGGTTGCCCTATAGGGCGACCGGTTGGACTCAAAACAGAAGTGTTGTCCAATCTTTGTCAAAAATAAAGTTCAAGAAATACTCCAAAAAATTAGTAAAAATCATTTAAATTGTTTTGAAGTGTTTGGACAATATTTAGGGACATTGTTTTGGTAAAAAAATATCATTTAAATAAAATCATGATAAAAATATTTATTTAACAAACTCCCTCTTTTTGATGATTACAAACCAAAATAATTTTAGAAGATCGATTTTTAAAACAAAACACGTTTTTCTGGTCAAAATCAATTATCCGTTTTAAGAAACACTTATCATGATTAAAAACATAAGGATAGGAGCAAAGATTTTTCAAAATATTTTATAAAAGCTCCCCCTATCGACATGCTAAACAAAAATAGGCATAGAAACAATCAATTAAAAGCCAAAAGCTCTGCTTTTAAAAGTATAGCTTGAAGTTTAAGAGCTTAAAAGCGCCCCCTGTCAAAAAGAATTCATTAGTCACAATAAAAAGTCCATTATGCATCCATTGGACTAAATTCCATCCACAACTTATGGCTTTTTCATCTGAATCTTATAGTTTTTTGCGAGATTTTTCTAACTCCTTTGATCTGAATATAAGCTTAGGAGCTTATTCCATTTTTCTCCCCCTTTGGAATCATCAAAAAGACTATTAGCATGATAAAAACATAAAAATATATATATATATATATATATATATATATCAAAGTGCGCATCAAATCGAATTATCATGCTCTTGAATAGAAAGTTTAAAATTCCAAATTGTAAGGGAAATTTGTAGAAGAAAGTTTGTAGAAGCTCATTTGATGGATAAAACATGATCTCTATAAACATATAGAATACTTGTAATCAAGAGATTCATGTAAGAGATGAAATATTCACTGAGATATTTTATCGAACACTTGGCATGCATATGATAAAATCGAAGTTGTATATAACATATGTAAATGTAATCATGCCAAAAAAAAAAATCAACACCAATCCTATTTCTACAATCATAATCCATTAACATTCATAATTCCTATCACAATCATACAAGAATTTCACCAATTCATCAAGTATACATAAGATTCTCAAGGGTTCAATCCAATTGAGATTAAAAGAGAATTAAACTTACCAATTGATCAGAGAAGATGAATAATATGGAAGATATAAACATAATACAAGTCCAGTATAGTAGAATTTGTAAGAGAAAATCATTTTGAGTGATTGTGTGTGAAATGGGCGAAGGAGTGTGAAGAAAATACGAAATGGAACAAATAGACGGAAGTAACGGACAGAAACAATTTATCTTCCAAATCAACCTTGGGCGACCGATCGACCACCTGTCCGACCGGTCCAAGGACATGTCGACCACATAGGTCGACTGGTACCTACAAAGCAGTCCAGTTTCTGTCCGAATTTTGAGTTAATATGCGATTTTTCACCCCTAAGTTTTAAAGATGCACAAAATGCAATCATTGACCTTATTCGATATGCATTATGCCTAAAGGAGCTCGAATTGAAGTAAAATACTTGGCGACCAATGGTTTTGTGAAAATATCCGCGAGTTGGTCTTGAGACGGAACACATCATGTCTCATTTTTTTGTTTAGAAATGCAATCCCTTAGAAAATGGTGTCGAACCTCAATATATTTTGTTCGGTTATGATGAACCGGATTTTGAGCAATGTTTATACCGGACGTATTATCACAAAAAATAGGAACATTTTCGAAAGAACATTTGTAATCCATTAAGGTTTGTTTCATCCAAAGAAGTTGAGTACATCAAAAGGTCACGGAAATATATTCAGCTTCGGTCGTAGATAAGGATACTCAATTTTGCTTCTTTGAAAACCAAGATACTAGGCGATCGCCTAAAAATTGACATGATCTGGAGGTATTTTTTTGATTATCAATATTTCCCGCATAGTCTGAATCACTATATCCTTTTAGAGAAAAGTTTTCATTCTTGGGATAAAACAAACCATATGAAATATTAGTGCCTTTCAAATATCGAAAAATTCTTTTAATGGCACTCATATGAGATTCTTTGGGGCAACTTTGAAATCGAGCACATAGGCATATGACATGAAGAATATCGGGTCTACTTGCGGTTAAGTAAAAAGTAAACTACCAATCATACCTCGATATTTTGATTCATCAAACGACTTGCCTTTTTCATCTTTGTCAAACTTGATATTGGTTGCCATTGGAGTAGCAACGGTCATTCATTCTTCAATTATGAACTTCTTTAAAAGTTCTTTAGTGTACTTGGATTGGGATATATAAGAGCCTTCTTGGCATTGTTTTATTTGAAGTCTAAGAAAGAAGTTGAGCTCTCCCATCATGCTCATCTCAAATTCACCTTGCATGAGCTTATAAATTTTTTTACAAATAGACTCATTAGTGGCACCAAAGATAATATCATCAACATAATTTGTACCAGTAACCAATCTTGCTCATTTTCAAAAACAAAGAGAGTAATATCAACTTTACCTCTTGAAAATCCATTTTGTAAAAGAATAGAGCTAAATCTATCATACCATGCTCGGGGTGCTAGTTTTAAATCATATAAGGTCTTTTTAAGTTTGTAAACATCATTTTGGCCTCGAAAAATTTTCAAACCCCGGAGGTTGTTTTTAGATTTCTTGAATAAAACCATTTAAAAAGGCGGATATAACATCCATTTGGTAAAGCTTGAAAATTTTAAAACAAGAAAAGACAAGTAAAATTAGAATTTCTTCTAAACGTGCTACGGGTACAAAATTTTCATCATAATCAATACCTTCTTCTTGAAAATACTCTTTAGCTACTAACCTTGCATTGTTTCGAACGATGTTGTCTTGGTCATCGAGTTTGTTTCGGAATACCCATTTTCTGCCAATAATAGTTTGTGGTGAAGGACAAGGTACCAATTCTCAAACATCATTTCTTTCAAATTGGTTCAACTCTTCTTGCATTTCAAGAACCAATCTTCATCTTCAATGGCTTCCTTTGCATTTTTTGGCTCTTTTGAGATATAAGAGTTTTCTCGGTAAATTTCCTCCTAGTCATTACCTTGTCTAGAGGATCCCCAATTGTGAAATCTTTTGGATGATCTCCTTTGAATTTTAATGCCACAGAAAGATCCGGGTTATCACATTTATCCTCTTGTGGAACATTGGAAGTTGAAGGTTGATCACTTTGAATGCCATTTGGAACAATTCACTCAATTTCATCTTCTTCATTACTGACATCATTAGGTATCCTTTCAACACCCGAGGTTTCATTGAATTTGACGTGAATAGACTCCTCGACCACCATGCTCATTTTGTTATAAACCCGATATGCCTTACTCTTAGTCGAATACCCCATAAAAATTTCTTCATCGGCTTCAGGATAAAGTTTGTCTAATTGATCCTTGGTATTCAAAATAAAATACTTGTAACCAAATATTTCGAAATAACTAATATTTGTAGTTCTTCCTTTCCAAAACTCATAAGGTGTTTTATTTAACTTGGGACGAAGATATACCCAGTTTATGACATAGCAAGCGGTGTTGACGGCTTCAGCCCAAAAGTATTTTGGAAGTGAAAATTCACTTAACATGGGCCGGCACATTTCTTAAAGAGTTCGGTTTTTCTTTTCGGCAACACCATTTTGTTGTGGAGTTCTCGGAGCTGAAATATTATGTGCATACCCCTTGGTTTCACACAATATTCTAAAGTCACCATCAAATTCTCCTTCTCGTTCACTCCGTGTAGACTTAGTCGTATCTTTTTTTTCATTCTCTATAAGTCTACACAACTTAGCAAACTCAATAGAGGCGTCACTTTTATTTGCAAGAAAAATAGCCCAAGTATATCTAGAAAAATCATCAACTATAACAAATGTGTAATATTTTCCACTTAGACTTTCGGCGTCAATATCCTCATACAAATCAAGATGAAGTAATTGTAGAGGCTTGGTTGTGGAAATTTTAATTTTGGGCTTAAAACTACTTTAACTAATTTATTCTTTTGACAAGTGTCACATAAGCCAAGGTTTTCAGAATTTAATTTAGGTAGTCATTTGACATGTTGGTTTTTGTAAATCTTTTGCAAATTTGTATATTCAACATGTCCAAGTCGCCTATGCCATAAACTTGTTAAATCATTATTGGCGACAAGACAAGAAACATTTTGACTAACCAAATCACTTGTGCAAATTTTGTAAAGATTGTCTTTTCTACTAGCTTCACAAATAATTTTATCATTTTTTAGAATAAGACATTTTCCGTTATTAAAAACAACATCATAATTAGAGTCACAAAGTTGGCTTACACTTATCAAATTGAACTTTAGCCCTTCTACTAATAAAACATTACTAAGAGAGAAAGAAGAGTTACTAATGTCTCCATTGCCAAGAATTTTCCATTTGACATTCTCGAACAAGGCCATGCCTTCTTCTTGGAGCTTGATATTGGTAAATAGTTCTCTCTTTCCAGTCATATGGCGTGAACACCCGCTGTCCACGAGCTATTTTGAATCTTTCGGAATTGTTATAGCCCCTAGCACCTACAAATAAATTATTTTTGGGTACCCTATAATTTTGGGGTCTGGTGGTTAGTCTTGAGACCTTTGGGTCTCCAAAAATGACTATAGCTATTTTTAAGTTTACAATCATTAGTATAAAAGCAAGTAATAATATTAGGACTACTAGCACGTATGAAAGTCGGAGCTTGGTTATTTTTCTTAGAAATGGTTTGAAAAGGTTTGTAACCAAGTCCTAGTTTGGATTGCTCACTTCTTTGTGCACCAAAAATTATTGTAACTTTGTCCGTACTCAAATTAAAACGTTGCACATCTTTTTTTTCAAATTTTTAATTTCTTTTGTGACCATTTATTTTTCGGAATCGAGACTATGAACTTTTGCAAGAGTAATAGTATGAGCATGATCAAGTGATTCATAAAAAGTAAATAATTTATCATTTTCTAATTTAAGCTCTTTATACTCCCTTTTCAAAATCTTGTATTTACAAATCATATCTCTAAACTCATTTTGTAAATCATCACAATCACATTGGAGCTCATCAATTAAAGAAGAAGATGAAGAGTTAGAGCATACCTCATTGTTTTCATTGTCTATGGCCTTGAGACCATGTTCGACTTCTTCTTCTTCGTCGGATGTAGCAAGAAGCTCATCCCATATTTTAGCTTCCGCATTTAGAGCCTTCTTTTTCGGAAAAGGCTTTTTCTTCTTTTGCTCCTCCTTCGCTAATTTTGGGAAATCGGCTATATAGTGCCCGGGTTTCCCGCATTTGAAACACAAGTTGTCTCTAAACTTTCTTGTCTTATTTTTATTAAAAAACTTGACAAATTTCCGGACGAGGGAGGTCGTCTCCTCATCATCCTCATCACTAGCATAATATGAATTATTAGAAGGAAGACATTTAGGAGTAGATTGTATACTCGATTTTGAAGTGGATGGTTTGGAGTTCTTTCTTTCCTTGAGATAAACTTCATAGATGAGAAGATTTCCAATGAGTTCATCGAACTTGAGAGTCTCAAGGTTTTGTGCTACCGTAATAGCCATCACCTTTTCGGACCATGAGCCGGGAAGAACATTTAAAACTTTGGTTACCTTATCTTCCTCCGAGATAACCTTTCCGAGCGCCAAAAGGGGATTGACTATGTTGTCAAGCCCTTCCACCATTTTTGAAATACCTTCACCCTCAAGCATAATGAAGTTTTCAAAATCTTTAACAAACATGGTTTTTCTTGCTTGTTTTACTTTCTTTGTACCTTCAAAAATTGTTTCCAATTTTTACCATACTTCATGTGCGGACCTAATTTAAGCTCTTTATACTCATTTTTCAAAATCTTGTATTTACAAATCATATCTATAAACTCATTTTGTAAATCATCATAGTCACATTGGAGTTCATCAATTAAAGAAGAAGAAGATGAAGAGTTAGAGCGTACCTCGTTGTTTTCATCGTCTATGGCCATGAGACCATGTTCGACTTCTTCTTCTTTGTCGGATGTGGCAAGGAGCTCACCCCATGTTTTGGCTTCCGCATTTAGAGCTTTCTTTTTGGAAAAGGATTTTTCTTCTTTTGCTCCTCCTCCGCTAATTTTGGGCAATCGGCTATATGGTGCTCGGGTTTCTCGCATTTGAAACACGAGTTGTCTCTAGACTTTCTTACCTTTTTTTTTATATACAAACTTGGCAAATATCCGGACAAAGGCGACATTTGTCTCCTCATCATCTTCATCACTAGCATAATATAAATTATTTGAAGAAGATAATAAGTCTTTAGGAATAGATTGCATACACGATTGAGAGGTGGATGGTTTGTAATTTTTCTTCTCCTTGAGATATACTTCGTAGATGAGAAGATTTCCAATAAGCTCGTCAAAACTTGAGAGTTTCAAGATTTTGAGCTTCCGTAATCGTCGTTACTTTTTCGGACCAAGAACCGAGATGAGCATTTTAAGACTTTTGTTACCTTGTCTTCTTTGGAGATGACTTTCCCAAGTACCACTAGAGGATTGACGATGTTATCAAGCCTTTATAACATTTTTGAAATACCTTCACCCTCAAGCATAATGAAGTTTTCAAAATCTTTAACAAACATGGTTTTCTTGCTTGTTTTACTTTCTTTGTACCTTCAAAAATTGTTTCCAATTTTTACCATACTTCATGTGCGGACCTAATTTAAGCTCTTTATACTCATTTTTCAAAATCTTGTATTTACAAATCATATCTATAAACTCATTTTGTAAATCATCATAGTCACATTGGAGTTCATCAATTAAAGAAGAAGAAGATGAAGAGTTAGAGCGCACCTCGTTGTTTTCATCGTCTATGGCCATGAGACCATGTTCGACTCTTCTTCTTTTTTGTCGGATGTGGCAAGGAGCTCACCCCATGTTTTGGCTTCCGCATTTAGAGCTTTCTTTTTTTTGGAAAAGGATTTTTCTTCTTTTGCTCCTCCTCCGCTAATTTTGGGCAATCGGCTATATGGTGCTCGGGTTTCTCGCATTTGAAACACGAGTTGTCTCTAGACTTTCTTACCTTTTTTTTATATACAAACTTGGCAAATATCCGGACAAAGGCGGCCGTCTCCTCATCATCTTCATCACTAGCATAATATAAATTATTTGAAGAAGATAATAAGTCTTTAGGAATAGATTGCATACAAGATTGAGAGGTGGATGGTTTGTAATTTTTCTTCTCCTTGAGATATACTTCGTAGATGAGAAGATTTCAATAAGCTCGTCAAAACTTGAGAGTTTCAAGATTTTGAGCTTCCGTGAATCGTCGTTACTTTTTCGGACCAAGAACCGAGATGAGCATTTTAAGACTTTTGTTACCTTGTCTTCTTTGGAGATGACTTTCCCAAGTACCACTAGAGGATTGACGATGTTATCAAGCCTTTATAACATTTTTGAAATACCTTCACCCTCAAGCATAATGAAGTTTTCAAAATCTTTAACAAACATGGTTTTCTTGCTTGTTTTACTTTCTTTGTACCTTCAAAAATTGTTTCCAATTTTTACCATACTTCATGTGCGGACCTAATTTAAGCTCTTTATACTCATTTTTCAAAATCTTGTATTTACAAATCATATCTATAAACTCATTTTGTAAATCATCATAGTCACATTGGAGTTCATCAATTAAAGAAGAAGAAGATGAAGAGTTAGAGCGTACCTCGTTGTTTTCATCGTCTATGGCCATGAGACCATGTTCGACTTCTTCTTCTTTGTCGGATGTGGCAAGGAGCTCACCCCATGTTTTGGCTTCCGCATTTAGAGCTTTCTTTTTTGGAAAAGGATTTTTCTTCTTTTGCTCCTCCTCCGCTAATTTTGGGCAATCGGCTATATGGTGCTCGGGTTTCTCGCATTTGAAACACGAGTTGTCTCTAGACTTTCTTACCTTTTTTTTTATATACAAACTTGGCAAATATCCGGACAAGGGCGGCCGTCTCCTCATCATCTTCATCACTAGCATAATATAAATTATTTGAAGAAGATAATAAGTCTTTAGGAATAGATTGCATACACGATTGAGAGGTGGATGGTTTGTAATTTTTCTTCTCCTTGAGATATACTTCGTAGATGAGAAGATTTCCAATAAGCTCGTCAAAACTTGAGAGTTTCAAGATTTTGAGCTTCCGTAATCGTCGTTACTTTTTCGGACCAAGAACCGAGATGAGCATTTTAAGACTTTTGTTACCTTGTCTTCTTTGGAGATGACTTTCCCAAGTACCACTAGAGGATTGACGATGTTATCAAGCCTTTATAACATTTTTGAAATACCTTCACCCTCAAGCATAATGAAGTTTTCAAAATCTTTAACAAACATGGTTTTCTTGCTTGTTTTACTTTCTTTGTACCTTCAAAAATTGTTTCCAATTTTTACCATACTTCATGTGCGGACCTTATTCCTCGAATTCTATTATACTCGGTAGCCGTAAGAGAGCAATGTAAAATGTTTAAGGCCTTACCGTTGAGAGAGAAGGTCTTCTTATCATTTTCATCAAATTCCTTCAACCTTTTGACAACCGTGGTTCCATCCTCCATTTTCTTTGTTGGTTGAGCAATTTCTTCGATGACCGCATTGCAAATATCAAATCTGCACCATTGTAGGACACATTCCATCCGATCCTTCCAAAAGGCATAATTGTTGGCCTCAAAGAGTGGTGGCTTGTAGGTGGAGGCACCGGTGGTGGGGTAGCTTTCGTTCGTAGCCATGGATCTCTTCGTTACTCGCAAAGATTAAACGAGCTTCCCAAAGAGTTTGACTTTGATACCACTTGTTAATCCAAGTGGCTACAAAAATCTAGAGGAGGGGTGAATAGATTTTCGCAATTTTCCGATTTATGCCCTCTTTTTCGAATGTGAAGATGATAACCAAAATAAAAGTGCAAAAATGTAAAAAACACACAATGATTTATAGAGCTTCAACCAACCTATGGCCTAATGCTCTACCACCCGGTATGTCTGAATGGATTTCTAAAGGAAAAAGTATATTAATAGATGCCAAACTATTACAACCTTTTACCATGAAGAGTACCACACTTTTCTTACAACACCACCTATGAAGATTACCACAATTTTCTTACAACAATGAAGAGCACCACACTCTTCAACACCTAGAATCAACCAAATGTGTTCTTACCACAAGAACATTACCATGGATATCTTGTTTTCGATGATTTAAACCAATTCAAGATTATAAATCAAATGAAGTATACAACTTTGAAATGCAACTGTAATCAAGAATGAAGCCTAATACTCAAGATGTGAAAGTGTAAGACTTAAGCTAAATACAACAAGAATATTGACAATGAAGAATAAAAGAATTTGCTAGTTTTCTTGTTGCTTTGTGTAATTGTGTGGTATTTGATCCTTCAAATCCTTCATCTATTTATAAAAGAGTCTTCAAGATTGGATCTCCAACATAGGCTCCTTCATCTTCACTTTTGTCTACAAAAAGAAGATCACAAGATGCACAAATAATGTACAAAAATGATAAAGTGATAAAAGTAAATCTTGTTGTCTCCCATAGGTTCAAAATCCTCAGATTTTGAACAGATCGACATGTGGGTCGACCGGTCCACCAGTAGAAAAAAATTGAATTTTGAAACGTTTGAGTGTGATCTGATACACGGGGAAAAGTTTTTTTACCCATTTTAGGTACCAGTCGACCCCTAGGTCGACCGATCCACCCACCAGTTGACCCACTGGCTGACCCACTGGTTGACCACCCTCAACATTCTTTGTTTTTAAGTTTTAAACACGTTCAGGTACGGGCTTCCCTATAGGGCGACCGGTTGGCCTCAAAAGAGAAGTGTTGTCCGATTTTTGTCAAAAATAAAGTTCAAGAAATACTCCAAAAAATTAGTAAAAATCATTTAAATTGTTTTGAAGTATTTGGACAATATTTGAGGATATTGTTTTGGTATAAAAATTCATTTAAACAAAATAATGATAAAAATATTTATCTAACAGATATGAGATTTAATACCATAAATCTTGACACAACTTGAAACGAGCAAGGGAAATTGCGTATGAGATTTAGAAAAGTTGTTGGCGATACTTGCCTACATATATGGGGGCACAATAGATATTCAATCGGGGAACAATTGTGGAGTGGATCCCTAAAGATGTAGACAACTGTGGTGTGCATGCGTTGAGGTATGTTTTTTGGCATTTAGATAGTGCATCGAGTGTTTTAAGCATTGTCGCAAGGTCATTAGTGTGGACGAAACACACTTGTATACTAAATACAAGCACACGATGTTAATTGTTGTGGTTCTAGATGCAAACCAACATGAGTTATCTCTAGCATATGCTATTGTAGATGGGAAAAATTTTAGGTCATGTCATTAGTTTCTTCATATGGTGGCTAAATATGTGGTTCGTGGCGTCGAGGGAATGTGTCTTATTTCACACTACCATCCGGGTATAATAAAAGTAGTTGAACATGTTCCCGAGTTTCAAGCACCTATGGGAGTATAATAGTTTTGTCTGAGGCATGTGACATATAATTTTAATAATCGTTTTAAGAATATCAGACTCAAGGACTTGTGTTGGCAAGCTAGATCAGAGTTGAGTGTTGGGACGTTTGAGAAAATCATGGAGCAGATTAAATAAGTGAACCGAGATGCTTACGAGTATTTGGCGGCGATTGATAAGTGCATATGGACACTCTACTACGATGAAGGGAAATAGTATGGAATTATGACTATAAACATGTCTGGATGCATCAATGGAATACTTAAGGGTGCCCGAGCCTTCCAATCACAACCATTGTGTGGATCACTTTACAAGGTTGGCTAAGTGTTTAGATCTCAGTGCATCACTAACTCAACAATGGAATCAAATTTTGCCAAATGATGTACACCATAGGTTTGACAAAATGCAGCGCCTCGTATTACAACATATGGTACATATGTATGATTATACTGAAGAAACTGCAAGTATCATCACACAAGTACCAAGTTTTAGATGTTCATGTATCTTCAAAGTGAAGTTATCTACCCAAGAATGTTCATCGATCAGTGGAATGATGGAATTCCACGGTCTCATGCAATGCAAGCTTGTCGTCATTTTATGATTGACCCAAGAACTTTTACGAAGCAATATTATAGCACCAATGCTTACTTCAGGACATATAAATTCTTCATGAACCATTGCCCGATGATGATGAATAGGATGATCCACCTTTCCAGATGCAACACAACACTGAACATTGTGATGTTAGACGACGTGGAAGAGCTACAACATCGAGAATTCATAATAAAATAGATCGTCCACAAACCTAGGCGAGGCAGCAATATCGTGCACGTGAAAGTGTTGAAACTTCACAGCATTGATCGCCATCCCAACGGATTTAGTTTGTTTTGTTTTATCCTAAAATTGATTATTGTAATAATTAAATAGGAATGTAAGCTTTAGTTTGTTATGATACATGTCGGAATTGATCAATGTAATCATGTTGTTTGTCGGAATGTATGAAATTCGCTCATTATTTTCATTTCATTACTACACGTCTTATTTACATGTACATTTCTATCTTATTTACATGTACGTACTTTCTACTAAGATGGGATGCAGTATATTTTGGAGTTCTAGGCTGGACGCAGATGATCACCTGCATACCCATAAATTAGATATATTGTATGATACAGGGTTCTATGGTGTTGCACAGTGTGGCCATTTGCCACAAACTATTAAATAACCCATGATCAAATTACCCTCATTGTTTCGCATTACGCCCCAACAACAAAATAACTTAGCCTTTCCTTCAAAGGGGTGTCTACATTCAAATTTTAAATTCCTCAAAGTTAAGTAATTACATAATTCATAATATTAAAGTATCAAATAATAAAAAATGAAAATACTTATAATAACACCAATTAGTTGTTCTATATTCATCTTCTTTTGGGTCAATTATTAGATGTTTAAATTCAATGATCCTTGCATGGGGCAGTTCGTGAACTAGTCATGTGGGAACATGAAACCTAGTATTAGAAAAAATATTAGATGCTTAAATCTTTAAAAATCCATATCCCATTTTTTTTAAGAAAGATTAAAACTACGTACAAACATAGGCCAAGCAACACAAATAGTCAAATACTACGAATAATCCAGGATTTTGTGGGCCAATATACAGATACGACATAAAGACGGCCAAGAAAAGAAAATAAAAAAAAATTCGTATGAAAAAAATAAAAATAGCACCAATCACATCTCAATTTTCCATTTTTTGTTTTTGATAAATAAATTTTTCTATATAAACCATATATTTTTTATACGGTCACCGAATTATTTTCAACATATAACCTATAATACTCTATTTCCATATTTGAAAATTGCATTATTGAGGAACCAATTGTGATGAACAAATAAGGACTCGCCTGAAAATCTGTAATATGATAGCTACATCTCACCTAAGTTCTAAATATTGCACTTTGACATCCTCAAGGACTACTTTGAACAATTTATGCCCTTTTTCCTTGTTTGGTTCGAAATAATTAAGTTGGTATTTGTCAAATCATTCTCAATCTTTTGGCCTATTTTGTGGTCTTACTAGTTCTCCTCCTATCCTAAATCCCTTATTCCGTTTTTAAAAAAAAGCATTAAAGTAAGTTTCTTTTTTTCAATTTTTTTTCTTTTTTGGTTTGATAATAAGCATGCCCACATTAAATCTAGATATTATCTGACTATTTTAGTGATTACAGTAGCAATTTTCCTGTCGTAAATTTATTGTCTTATTTTATTGAAAGAATTTTCAAGAGAATATTCTATCTTTTTCTTTTTAAAATACGCAGAATTATCCATCGTTCTTTTTTTTTTTTTCTTTTTGTTCGTTTAGGAACACGATCAATTGTAAAATTAGGTTCATGTGCTAGTGCTCTTTCTGTCCTAATTTTATTAATCATAATTTTGTTTCTTTTTTTTTTTCAAAATGAGACTCTGATCTATATTCAATTTTTTTCCCAAAGTTTTCCTCATCAAAATAATAATATTATTTTTCAATCATTATTTTTAAGCACAGTAATATATACATTCTACTATTACTTTTGCAGTTCTAACGTAAAGAATGCATGAAACCAAATTTAATATTTTTAATCTAAAATTGCTCATGATAACGAGGTAATACCCTTAAATAATTATGCCAAGAAGACAATGTCAATTGTCAAATGAATTAGTGAATCAATTGAACTTTCAGCCAGCAATAAAATAGTAGATACATTTTGGGGTAATTTGCCAAAATATGGCAAAAATGAAACTAAATTGTGCAAATATGGTGATTTTGAGGGGTTTGGTGGTTTTACTCGGTGGGGCACATGGTGTGTGCGCCACCCCAATTGGTGGCGCGGCCACCATGTGCGCCAAGAATAATTTTTTTTTTCAAATTATTTGGCCGGGCGCATGTTGAGTTTGCGCCTTGACCAATTTAAACAAAAAAAATTTTTTTTTTGACAAAACCGTTATTAAGCTTGATTGAGTAATAATTGAAAATTTTTTTATTTGACAAAACCGTTATTAAGATTGATTGAGTAATAATTGTGTAATTCTATTACACAAATTGTGTGGCAAAATAAATTGAGGTGCCTGTTTTTTATTTTTTATTTTTGAAAATAAGTTTCATTACGAAATATGAGAAGTACAAATTTCATTAAGGTAGGCAACCACAAAGGCCGGAGGCTCTACCCAAGTAGTAGGACTAGCATGAAAAATAGCGGCTCTAGCTATAGCGTGAGCTACCATATTTGCTTGTCGTCGTCGACTGTTGAGAGAAATGAGGTTCAAAAGAAAAAGGCTAACACATTGGTGGATTATTTTTCCAAATTCAGACAAATCTGTATCAGTCTTCTTAAGTGCATCCACAACAATCTTAGCATCCATTTCAAATATAACATTTTGAAGTCCCAGCACTTTGCTCCATTTTATCCCTTCAAGCAAGCTTAATCCTTCCCCTTGTACCCCTGTATCATCTCGAATAGACATCCCCAGACCATATTTGCTCTCATATTTGAAGAAAGAAGCATCCACATTGCATTTATACATTCCAACAGGTGGTGGATGCCAACTGCAGCATCTCTGTTCCTGATCATTCCCCCGGGCTGTGCATTTCTTCCTTGCCATCGTCCACTTATTCAAATGTGTAATCGCATAATGAACAGCATCCTTCTCTTGTAGATGAGTATTATTCCAGAATTTCGAATTCCTCTGTTTCCAGATACTCCATAAAATCATACTCAATCGACTAGCCACTAAAGGTTGGAGATCAGGTAACATAATCATGAGCCAATCCAAAAAAGACTCAACTTCATTAGCCACCCTCATAACTGTATTAAATATATTGCATTCTTTCCAACATTTGGCTGCATATTCACAAGAAATAAACACATGCCAGTTAGTCTCCAATTGAGAACAACAAAAAACACATACCTGGGGAGTATCTACGTCTTTAGTTCGAAGATTAGTACATGTAGGTAGACAATTCCGACAAGCTCGCCAAAGGAAAAACTTAACTTTTGCAGGGATTTTTAACCTCCATATTTTATCCCATTCGCCACTACACCCCAGATTATTAACGATAACAGAATCCACAAGACACCTATAGCCCGTCTTAACAGAATACACTCCATTAGATGAATGGTGCCATATGAGCCTATCTGGTTTGTCCGTTTTGCACAATGGGATATTCAGAATTTGTTCAACGTCCCGCTCACCAAATTATTCCTCTATAATCCCAGTATCCTATTCATATAACCAGAAATGAAGAGCTCTTGAACCTTGAGTTCTTCCAGGCCTTCATCAGGAGGGGATTGGATGTAAAAATCACTCGGGCCCCTGATCCAAGGAGAATTCCAAACACTAATGTCCTTGCCATTTCCAATGGTCCATCTCGTACCCAATCTCAGCACTTGTCTTGAGCTCCAGATTCCATGTAAAACTGGGATTGGCTCACAATTCTGAGTTAAGGAAGTCCCCATCCGGGACCCGGTAAAAGCCAACGAGTAATGATGATAAAAAAACAGACAAATTATCACCTACTTAGTTAGATACACAAATCAATTTAAATATAACCATTAATTATAAATTTACATTCAAAATTAATATGTCTTAACAAAATTAATTACTAAATACATAAGTTTGTCTAATGCTAATCCTAATATCTATGACCACCAGTGCCACATCCTGGAGGATGTCTCTCTCGCTGGCTCCGCCTAAGACCGTATTCAGCATTATCAATATTTTGTTGGTCGGAAGTAGACGGGCTTTGATCCATGTTCATATAACTCCCCTGAAACCCACTGGGAAATGGTACAGGCGAATGTTGAAAACTTGGACGCGCATATACATATGGACCTGCCATTCCCACATACGTGTTGAGCAGATCAGTAAATGATGTGAACTGGGGTGGTATAAACTGATCATAATTCACAGGCTGTTTCATATATGGTGTGTGATGCGAAGTGGAGGGACCTGCCGCATATCCAGATGGACCTCCCGCATGTCTAGATGGACCTGGCGCATATGCAGATGGACCTGCCGCATGTGTGTGAGGTGTTTGTGGTGCAGTAGTGGTCGTCCGTGTGCTGCGTGCCCGATCATGCGCATGTGACGGATCAGCTGCCTCTAGAAACGGCTCTGGTGGAGGCATCCCTAGGAGACACCGCACACTAGTCATCTCCTCAATAAAATCACGTCTCAAGTGATCAACAGACTGCGGATCAGAAGCACTAACATCCTGAACACTAATCCACATCCGATCGAGTAGAGTAGTCTGTAACACACAAATATCAGAAATAGATACATAATGCTATAATTTAAATGTGCATAATAGTAAATTTATAGGTAAATTACCATGGCATCTCGAGCTGCAGTGTCGCCTGGCTGATACCCGACTATCATATGCTCTTTCTGTGGAGTTATTAATCGTTGTGTAATACGATTGTACCATGCCTGATATCCATGAACTGTGCTCCTACCCTGACCTATCGCATCACCTCCAACAATTGACTGGTGTGCCATCCCCCAATACTGGACCCATGTAGCATGGGTTTGTGGCCAATCCCATCCGGATCGCCCCTTGCGAGTAAAATCATGGAGTGATGTGTGTGTTTGTGTGGGCACATCAGGAATATATTGTCTAAGGCCAAATCGCCAAAGACTCGCCGGATGGTGAATCTCCACGATAGCGTGATTTATCAATGGGCACTTTGAGACCTCCACACTACGAAATACATCGTGGTCCTAATGTTGTTATATCTGCCGACTCCATGTCATATGGCTCCCAAATCCACTGTGATAAATTGAATTGTAGATTAATAAATTTGAATATGTAGTTAAAATTACTTAGTATGAATATAAATCCTTACGTGTCTATCTCGTAAGTACGCCGAGCATGTCCACGATGATACGTGCGGAATGACTAGCAAAGATGTGTGTGTAATCGCGATCGCATCCACCTAGCACCGTCCGGCGGAAAAGGTAGCTCATCTACATCGGCCACGTCCTCATATAATCATCCTGTGGGAACTCGAGAACGTATGGTACGAGGAACAATCACAGTAATCCTACTCAAAGCTCAAATCTAACATGAAAGGTAAACAAAGCACCTATGAGTACATACATTTATTTATCTGATATGCAAATATAAAGACATACGATGCTAAATTTAAATTTACCTGTAATAGAAGCATGGGTTATGTTTGCATACCACTTCCCACAAAGTTGGTGTGCTTTCAACAACCTTGAATTCTCGTTTCACCCAACAAACGTGGTAATCCTTAACTGCACTTTGCACATGTTTTTTATCTGTAAAAATCATTCCTTTATACAACACACCAGTCTCAAAGTCATTGAATTGTACATACGAAGGCATACCAACAGAGTCACTACCTACATCTGGGTACCTTGATTCGAAGAAATAAATTCCAGAACCAATCCCATAATCATGTTTGACATTGCCTATATATTATAATGATAATACAGTTAAATAATTGAAAAAAATTTGACATTGCTTATATGTAGGTATTATTTATATACAATTCAACAATTATTACAGGATAAATAAATAATAATTTAATACATACTTGAAAAATGCCGGAAACTCAAATCGCCCAAAAATGCCGTAAGCCTAATTCGCCCGAAAATGCCGGAAGCCCAAATCGCCCAAAATTGCCGGAAACCACTATCGTCGTGTGTGTGTTTGTTGTGCGCGCGTGTGTGTGTGTGGTGTTTGTTGCGTGTGTGTGTGTGGTGTTTGATTTATATTAGGTTATGGTTTTTTGGGTAGTGTTTGTATGAGTGAGAGAGAGAGAGAGAGTGCCAAAAATTGTATGTGAGGTGTGTGTGAGTGAATGTGAGGTGTGTGTATTTATAGGGCTGGGGATACAAATTCGGGTTTTTTTTTTTTTGAATTTACATGGTTGGCGCACCTGCAAAGCAGTTAACCCTCTGCCACTTTGTCTTCGGAGACAAATCCCTCAGAATCCGTGTATGGTATTATGTGCTGGCGCACCTGCAGGGTGCGATAGAAGCTTTTTCATTTTTTTTTAATTTAAATCGGTTGGCGCACCTGATGTCAGCGCCAGTCTCACAAAATATAAAAAAAACATTAATTTATTGGCGCACACGTGTGGTGCGCCAACTGTGATTCAGGCGCACACGGTGCGCCAACGAGTAATAAGCCAATGTCTCACAAAATCATCATATTTGCACGAGTTAGTTTCATTTTTGCCTTATTTTGGCAAATTACCCTACATTTTGTAAGCAGCCTAGTGCGCGAAACTTTTGTGGTGAATTTGTAAAATCCAATTTCTATGGGGTAACAAGGTAAAATTCTAAATTGCTCGCCGCTTTTTCTAATGCATTTTTAATTAAAGGGTAATATTTCTTTTTTCACTAAAATAAAAAATTTAGAATTAAGCAAAAAAAGGAGAAAAAAAAAATCTCAATTCCCGAGGAAATCAATCATTTTGCAGCTACTTTTTCATGCTTCCTCCCCTCGAAAATTATTGTGGATCTTTATAAACATCTCAATCATTATTAGCCTATATAGAAATAAATAAAGAAATAATTTTTTTTTTTGGAAATAACCTCGGAAAAGATTAAGAAATTCAAATTGAAGTTTTTCTCCTCAAGATGTTTTTCAAAGATTTGGAAAATTAATACTGAAATTATTAATGTGAATTGAAATTACATAATCTCAAGAATTATCTAAGGCTCCATTTAGATTGATGGGTTTAAAGCTAAGAATTTCAAATGCATAATAATAATTCCAGTGAGGTTGTTTGGATGAAGTCATTCTATAATGGATTTCAAATTCTTTGAAACTATTTTCGGAGTCATTTTGTAGGATTTTAAATTCATCTTGGATGGAGTAATTTGAAATACTTCTCCCAAATTCTCTTCTCAAATCTAAATCCTCCAATCCAAATGAGACCAAGTATTTTTGATAGGCCCTAAATCCACCACAAAAGCTAATTTATGACAGTGGAGGTTAGGGATGATAATGGAGTGGAGCAGGGCGACCCGCCACGGGTCGCGGGGCAGGCCACCCCGTGTTGAAAATAATTTTATTTTTTTAATATTTTTATCTTCTATTTTATATTATTTATAATTTTTTAATCTTACATTATGTATTATAAATGCATATTATTTATAAAATTTGTCATTATATATGTTAAATAAAATATTAATTAATACATAAAACTATATTATTTTATATAATATAGATGTGAAATATATATTAAATATATTAAAAAAAAACTGGATGGGGCGGGGTGGGACGGGTACGCACGGGGCAGAGGATGTACCCAGACTCGCCCCGCCCCGCCACGGCTCACGAGGCGGGAAGAATCGCCATCCCTAGTGGAGGTTTGACCACAACTTTAAGTATCAACTCACAATTGGGTGTGGATCTGATTGTGGGATTGTATCATTGTCGTCCCCTTGACAAGCCGAACGTCCACAGACGGCTCTCACTCCGGACTCTTTTCGGCACCAGGTAGCCTTTTTGGCACCAGGTAGCCCTTTACGGCTTCACTCCAGACCTTATCAATCATCAGGTAGCCCTTCCCAACAGGGCATCGACTCTCAATGAAAGCACCAATGATAGGTCATTATTGCCAAGACCCTAACTTCACCACAAAAGCTAGCTTATGAGTGGATGTTTGACCCCAACTTTAAGTATCAATCCACAATTGTTTGTGGATCCCATGTGGTATATATCGTACCAAATTTGCTAAAAAAATATAATCGAAATTGGCAAATCCCTTTTTATCCTTATTCTTTCGATAATAAATAATTTGACATAAAAACTCATGTTAGACCGTTTGGCGGGTCAAATCCGTCAGATGGATCTAAACCCAAGTTCAATTATAACCCGCATGCCAGCCCCATGTAAGCCTGGTGGGCCCATCTCCTGTAAACTTACTCTCACCCTTCAAATAAGGTGCAGCGGCCCATCTTATGTTTGGTTCTTCCTACAAGCAGGCATAGGACTTGAGGTGGGCCCATTCTATATTCAACACATTTTCTCTCTTTGTTGAGGTTTTTAAAAAAAGATAGTGTTGGTATTTAGATCACTTTCAATGGTTTTCATGCGTATTTTTTACCCATTTTCGCGGGTGGTTTTGGATACTTAATTATTTTGGTTGCCACTTATGATTTAGTTAAATTAATTTAGTTTATGTCTGTCTCATCGCAATTTTAAATATATTTTTATAATTTTACAAAGGCCCACTGAAAAGTATTAGCAGTCCTACTGAAAAGTATTACTAGTTCCTCATAAAAGTATTATCAGTCCCACTGAAAAGTATTAGCAGTCCCACTGAAAATAAAATAGCAGTTCCTCACAAAAGTATTAGTAGTTCCCCACAAAAGTATTATCGCCCCACTGAAAACTATTAACAGTCCCAATGAAAAATATATTAGTAGTTTTTCCAAAAATATTAGCAATCCATTAAAAGAATATAATTCTAGTGATAAGTATTAGTAGTTCCCTATAAAAGTATTATCAGCTCCAATGAAGAGTATTAGTAGTCCCACTGAAAAGTATTAGCAGTCCTTCTGAAAAGTATTAGTACGTAGTTCACTTAAAAATATTAGTTTTTGTAATATTGGGCAGTGATATATATTATAACGAATAGCGCTGAAAAGTATTAAGTTTTCATCTGAGAAGTATTAATAATCCATCGAAAAAGTATTAGTATGTAGTTCATTTGAAAATATTTATTAGTCCCTCTAAAAAGTATTAGTTTTTCCGTCAAAAGTATTAACAATCCATGTGAAATGTATTAGTAATTCTCCTGAAAAATACTAATTTTTCCCCTAAAAGATTTTTAGAAATTCCCTCGGAAAGTATTAGGTTTTCAATAAAAATTATTAGTAGTCTTTATTAATGTTTCCATAAAAATGTATTATTAATTATTGTTTTCTTAATCTTTCTTAATCACAGCACATGAGCACCACGGCCTCCACATAAACCGCCATGTCATCACATTCAAGAATCTCGACCGAATGAGTCTCGTTTTGCCGAAGTTTCTCTGCAAAGAATTGACTTCTCATGGCCAACACCCTCTGGTGCATGTCCATCGACACCCGGTACGACGCCGTGGAATTTCTTGTGACAGAACAACAAAAACCCTTTCGTGGAGTTTCATGTGGGCTTCGGAAGTGGATCTGGGCTAGCGGGCTTGCTCGACGGACATCATCTCGAAGAGGGTTGGGCTCTGTTTCAGGCTGGTTTGGGCCCGAAAGTTAGGGGAGGAGAGAAAGAGTTAGGGTGGGAAGGAGAGGGAAAGAGGTCAAAAATGAAACCTTGCTTGATCATTGTTAGAGAATTTTCTAAACGCAAGTCTACGGTGTCAAATTTTAATATAGAGAAGTAAGGTTGTCGAATCCACAGGGAATAATTATCGAATTATTGCTAAGTACTATAATATAGTAGTCTAACTTTATTTAGAAATTCAATAATTGATGGAGTTGATTATACTAAAAATACTAAAAATAAATTAAGACTATGAAAATATCAATGAATTTATCCAAATGATTAAATGTATTCTAGAGGTATGATGAATTTAGTTATCCCTTATGTTGTCAATATGGTTTATCAATCATCAATTACCAATTTATAAGTCAAGATTTCTACAATAATCATTCCCTTTCTCAAGTGCCAAATGATTTTAGATTCAATTGGGAAATCAATATCTCTATAAAAGTCACCAATTAAAATCTCAATAAAAGCTATGAATCTTGACAAATGACTTTAAAGGATTCACAAATCTCTCAATTCTATAAAATCCAAGGTTATGCTATTTCAAGGTCATGTATTCAATTACCTCTCTCAAGTGTCAAATCAAATACACCAAACAATCTAAATTATTGATCAAGTAATTTAGAAGCAATATATCCAAATAGCACAAATAAATTGATAGATCTAGATTGACAAACCACAATCTCAAAACATAAGTTCAAACATGGATTACATCATCCCTCTAGAATTATAGAGTTTAGCTCATGATTGAAGAAAATGAATCCATGAAAATACAATAATACATCTTACAAGATATGAAGAAAGCAATAAAATAAGAACAAGAGTTGAGGGATCTTCTCTATTTCTAGATGATAGAAGCCTCCAATCTTCTTCTCCAAATTCTTCTCAAAATGCTCAAATCCTTATTCCTTGTCTTGTAGCTATTTTTATTGTCTTCCCTAGGGTTCCAAGATCCCCAATTTCAAGCCCCAAGGCTAGTATTTATATGCCACAAAAATCCAAGAAAGGGAGTAGGTAAGCATAGGTTTTTCCGCCCCCGGGCGCTGCGGCGCCAGCAATCTCGTATCATTTTATCGCACGGCGCTGCTTATTTCCGCGCAGGCATGGCGCTGCGGCGCCAACAACTTCCTAGCAATTTTTCCGCCCGGCGCTGCGCGCCACATGCTTCGTTCACTTGCGCGCGCCCACGTCGCTGGCGCGCTGCGCCAGGGAGGCGCGCGCCGCCGCCCGTCCTTGGCCAAAGTGCGATTTTTTTCTTCTTTATACGCGATTTCTTCTTTCTTCAAACCGTTTTTCATCGTTTTCTTCATTTCTCGGTTACCAAATCTGTATTGACTCTACATCGACTCTAATTGAAATAAATTGGACTCTAACGACTCTAAAAGCACCCAAAATAAAACCAAGTTCTACTCTAAAATACTCAAATAAGTTGGTAAAATACCAACTTAACAAATACCCCCAAACTTAAGCTATTGTTTGTCCTCAAACAATTATAACTCCAAAATGAAAGACAAACAATACAACAACACAAGCAACTACAAAACTCCATAAACCAATAAAATTTGTCTAAAAACTCATTTCACTATCAATCAAACATGCATTTTAACATTGTGATCAAAAGTGTTGAATATTCATGAAAATTCCGTTTACATTATTCAAATTGATTTACGCAATCAAACGTTATCAAGATGATCCACTTCTAAGTATCAAAAGATAATGACTACCGGATTCCATAGGCTTGTTATTCACACTAATCTCCACTAATGTAGGCTAATATAACACATGGATCAATAGGACTTCCAAAGCTTGTAATGTGGCTTAGGGTCGGGTAAGAAAATTTAGGACCAAGTGGCTCAATTCACCCAAACACATAATTACCTTTTCAAATCACCAATTGCCAAACAAAATGGCTACCTTCACTTTTGTTGAATTTTCACTTATTCTCCCTTTACGAGCCTCTATTTTCAACATTTTTTTTTCGAGACCCCCAAACTTGATCTTTTGCATATTTTAACACATGGGGTTTCATTATTTCTTTTTCTCGGCAACTTCATGCGAGTGAGCATCTACCTTAATTATCACATCCTCCTCAACCTTCAATCATTTTGTGTGTATGGGTGATGGGTAATTAGGATTTTCACATGTAAGCTCAAGGTAAAAAAAAATTTGGTTGCCAAAGAACAGGCTTAATAGGCTCAAAAGGGGACACTAGTGAAATTATATCGTACAAAGGTAGTCATTTTGGCTCTAGCTTATTCAAAGATGGCCTAAATCATTTCCTTATGTTATTTCACCTAGGATTTCGCCTCAATTAGTGATCAAACAAGTTCTAGAATCCGGTGGGATCATACAAGCAACACTCGACTTCATTAATCATTTTCAAATAAGTTAACAGAGTTATGCATGAATATGAAATCAATAAAGAAAAATATAGATCACCACTTAAAAGCATGCTTTCGTGACAGTTCAACTCGTGATCAATAAATCTACTTAGTCATGCAGTTCTATAGTTCAACAAACTACCCGACTAGACTCAACTCATTTTTTTTTTGACACGACTCTGACACGACTCAAAAGACACAAATACAGATTACACCCCCCCAAACTTAAATTGAACATTGTCCTCAATGGAGAGTGAGAAAACTTTCCTGATAGCCGGAGCGCCTAGGACTCCTCATCGGAGTCGTGTGGTGAAAAATGAGCAATAGGACCGGTGGTGGTGGTATTGGGGAACTGGAATTGCGGGTGTGTTTGGCTATATATCTGGGCAAGTACTCGGTTGTGCTCATTCTCATATTCTTCTCGTGCCGCTCTGTGGCGTTGCTCAGCTACAAAAGCCCTTCTCAATTCTCGTACTTCGCGAACTAGTGCGTCTGAAGGGCTGTTATGTGAGCGTCTAGAACGAGAACGTCTTGCCGCTGAAATGGATGGAGTGTCGATATTCTGTGGTTGGGCATAAGCATCAGGCTCAATAGCTGGTAGGGCAAATTCGGGATCAAGGATATATCCCGCACCCTTCAGATTAGGCACACCACCTGTCCATTCGTCATAAGAAGCAATAGTAGCCGAATCTATAGGTCCCTTAGGATTTTCCAACGGCTCGGAGTTATCCCACTTAACACCGCTCTTTTTACATAACCCACAAATTAAACTCGGTAAAATTAGTCCCCCTGTTTTGGGATGTAGCATTTTGTTATAAAGGGACATTGCAATAATTATCGCTGGGTCGAATTGTATGTCAGTAACTATAGCATATAGAAGATGAGCTCGTTCCTTAGTTACATCACTGACATGCTTGGTTGGTATCAAGTTGTTGCATATGAAGTGGTACCAAGCTCGTCCATATCGACTAAGACTCGTGTGCGGAAAAGCAGTAGCACCTCCCACAACTTTTATATGACGTACCACAGTTCCAGGCCGGCATAAGGTATTACAAATCTCCTCCATACTTGGTGGTTGCGAGATAAATTCGACATACGGTGAGTGATCCACCTCCGGGAGTCCATAATATTCTCTTATCGCTCTTGTATGAGTGTATACCTTGTCTACTCCACGTATGAAAACCTCTGAATTATAGCCATTTTTGGTCTTCGCATTTGCATAAAATTCTCGGACTATATTCGGTACGAATGGTCTAGGTTGTGCACAAAGTTTTTTCCATTGCTTCTGATGTATCATTTGTGCAAGTTCACCATCATTCGGCCCCGGTTGTAACCCCCGTTCCGCCGTTATGCTCTTCGAGCATAATGTGTCATAATACAACTGTTGTGCGTCCAAGTAAAGAAAACGATCTTCAACATTCTCCTCGGAAGTACTTGCCACCTTTTTGCCCTTACTTGGGTTCTTTGTTCTTGGCATTGTAATTGATTTGAAAATCACCTGAAAATAACACAAGCAAAATAACACATAGAACGCACAATAGGAGTTAGGGGTTAGGAATTTTGCAATAACTCAAGAATTATGCATCTTCGTCATCAATTCATGATCAAATGACCTTTAGTACACAATGATGACAAGAATCAAATGCCTAGATGTGATATTTTCATTAAGACATTTTAACAAACACCTTGTAGGCATATATGCAAAGAAGAGATGAACACCAAATTTGAAATTCAATTCATGCCCATTTTTCAACACCAACCAATTCAATCACAATATAATCATATATCATCACAATTTATCAAGAATATATCAAGAAATTCGAAATTATAATGATATTGAAAATTCCCACATTTTTAACCTAAGCTTGAAAATTTGAAGAAAATTGGTGTACAATTGAAGCTCACTTACCCAATTGATGAAGAAGATGAAGATGATGATTAAGTTGCTCAATTGCCCACTTGAATGGTGTATAAGTGAATGTTAGGTGGGGTTTTTGTAGAAGAAATCAAGAAGAGGCGTGAGGTGTGTGTGTTTTGTTTGTAAAAACAAATAAGGCTGAATCAGCCTTTTAATTTTTGCCGGTCGGGCGCTCTTGGTATAGGGACCGGGCTGCTGCAACGCCCGCATGTCCATTTTTTTTTTCTTCATTTGTCATTTTGTGCCACTGCATGCTACCGCTACCGTATTTTCCAAATTTTTTTTTATATATATATAATATAAAATCTCAATTCACTAAAAATTTAAAATCACACACAAATTAATTCATACAAAAAAAAATCACACCAAAATTCAAATAAATACACACCAATCTAAAAAAAAAAATCACACAAAAAATTCGATCACACGAAGAACACTTGGGTTGCCTCCCAAGAAGCGCTAAATTTATAGTGGTTAGCCGGACTCAACTATTCGGGCTCAAGAAATTCCATCACCAAGCGGAAGATTTAAAACCTTCCTTACTTCGTTCCCGAAATAATGTTTCAATCGTTGTCCATTCACTTGGAGCAATTCCCATCGTTCCTCTTAACTCGATGGCACCATATGGAAACACACGTTCAACCAAACGGTCCAGGACCATCGTGATTTAAGTTTACCTGGAAAGAGTTTCAATCGAGAGTTGAACAATAACACTTGTTGGCCGGGTAAGAATTCACGTCGCAAAATCATTCGATCGTGCCATTTTTTCATTTTTTCTTTATACATTTTGGCATTTTCATATGATTCTTGACGAAATTCTTCCATTTCGTTTAATTGAAGTAATCGATTTTCACCGGCCTCTTTTAAGTTAAAATTCAATTTCTTAATTGCCCAATAAGCTCGATGCTCAAGTTCAACCGGCAAATGGCACGCTTTACCAAACACCAATCGATATGGTGACATACCAATGGGTGTTTTATAAGCCGTGCGATAGGCCCACAAAGTATCATCGAGCTTTTGTGCCCAATCCTTTCGATTAAAACTCACCGTTTTTTCAAGAATTTGTTTCACTTCATGATTGGAAATTTCGACTTGACCATTGGATTGAGGATGGTAACCAAGCGCAATTTTATGGCGCACACCAAATTTAGCAAGAAGGTTATTAAATAATTTATTACAAAAATGCGTACCTTCATCACTTACAATAGCTCGAGGAGTACCAAACCGGGTGAAAATATGCTTGTGCAAGAACTTGAGTACTACCTTAGCATCATTCGTTGGTGTAGCAATCGCCTCAACCCACTTGGAGACGTAATCAACCGCAAGCAAAATGTACAAATTTCCATAGGACGCGGGAAAGGGCCCCATAAAGTCAATACCCTATACATCAAACAACTCTACCTCCATTATGTTTGTCAAAGGGAGCTCATGACGCCGTGAAATATTACCAACCCTTTGGCATCGATCACAAGTCTTCACAAAAGCATAACAATCCTTGAATAATGTTGGCCAATAAAAACCAGATTGTAGTACCTTTGCAGCTGTTCGGGTTGGCCCGAAATGTCCCCCATAAGATGAGGAATGACAATGTTGAAGAATCTCTCCAATTTCTTCCTTAGGAACACAACGGCGAATGATAGAGTCAGCGCATCTTTTGAACAGTAACGGATCATCCCACAAATAAGACTTAACATCATGTAGGAATTTTTTCTTTTGGTGTGAAGTCAAGTCCGGTGGCAAAACTCCTCCCGCGAGGTAATTAACAAAATCTGCGTACCAAGGTAATGATGTCTCGGCACGCATAATTTGTTCATCAGGAAATGATTCTTTTATTGGGCTTTCAATCACCTCGTGCGGTTGCTCAATGCGGGATAGATGGTCAGCAACCACATTTTCACTTTCTTTTTTATCCCGAATCTCAATATCAAATTCTTGCAAGAGCAAAATCCATCGAATTAACCGAGGTTTTGCATCCTTTTTGGAGAAAAGATATCGGATTGAAGTATGATCCGTATAAACAATCACCTTTGTACCCACCAAGTAAGCTCGGAATTTATCGAATGCAAAAACTACCGCCAACATCTCTTTTTCCGTGGTGGTGTAGTTTTGTTGGGCATTGTCCATGGTCCTGCTTGCGTAGTAAATTGCTTAAAAATTCTGTCTCGCCTCTGACCAAGAACGGCACCCACTGCATAATCACTTGCATCGCACATAAGCTCAAATGGTTGAGTCCAATCCGCACTATCATAATAGGAGTGAAACGAGTGCCTTTTATCTGTTCAAATGCGCAAACACGACTCATCAAAGCAAAAGATAGCATCTTTTTCAAGGAGATTACAAAGTGGTTTAACAATTTTTGAAAAATCTTTTATAAATTTCCTATAAAATCCTGCATGCCCTAAAAAGCTTCTTATGCCTTTCACATTTGAAGGTGGGGGTAGCTTTTCAATAGCCACAACTTTCGCCCTGTCAACTTCCAAACCTGTACAAGAAATATGATGCCCAAGTACAATCCCTTCTTTGACCATAAAGTTACATTTTTCCCAATTAAGTACAAGATTAGTTTCCTCACAACGTTGCAAAACCAGAGATAAGTTATGCAAACAATGGTCAAAAGAAGTACCAAAAATAGAAAAATCGTCCATAAAAATCTCCATGATTTCCTCAACCATACCATGAAAAATCACCATCATACACCTCTGAAAAGTAGCAGGTGCATTACATAATCCAAATGGCATCTGCGAAATGCAAAAGTACCATATGGACATGTAAAAGTAGTCTTTTCTTGATCTTCGGGGCAATGGCGATTTGATTGTACCTGAATGAATAGCCATCAAGAAAACAATATTATTCGTAACTCCGCCAACTGTCCAACATTTGATCAATAAAGGGGAGGGAAAATGATCTACGGGTAGCTTTATTCAATTTCCTATAATCAATACATACTCGCCATCTGGCCGGTTCGTGTAGAAATTAATTCATTGTTATCATTTTTCACAAGCTGTCATACCTCCTTTTTAGGAACAAACTGCATCTTAGGACTCACCCATGAACTATCGAAATGGCATAAATGATACGCTTTTAGCCACTTTAAAACCTCATTTCTCACAACTTCTTTCATTGCGGGATTAAGTCGTCTTTGATGCTCAATAGATGGTTTATAAGATTCTTCCATTAAAATTTTGTGCATTACAATGGAAGGACTTATACCTTTCAAATCAGAAATATACCAACCCAAAGCCGACTTATGTTCACGAAGCACACGCAACAACTTATCCAATTCGGGTGAAGATAATGAAGTAGAAACAATTACCGGATAAGTTTTATCTTTTCCCAAAAATGCATATTGAAGATGTTCCGGAAGTTCCTTTAGTTCTAAAGTACCTTTCGGAATATTTTCAATATTGGCATTTTCTAATGATTCCTTTTGTTTTTCTTTTACAATTTCTTTAGCCTCAAGGGAAAGAATAAACTCAAGCAAGTCAATATCATCATTATCTTCCTCATCACATTTCATTATTGAATTAATCAAACAATGTTCTAATGGATCTTTTAAATCTTGTTTTATAACTTCCGTTTGATCACATTGTTCAATTTTATCAATAAAATGACATGTGTGAGGTTCTTCTTGAAATTTCATTGCTTTATAAATGTTAAATAGTACATCATCATCATTTACCCGTAATGTCAACTCTCCTCGTTGCACATCAATTAGAGCTCGTCCCGTTGCTAGAAAAGGTCTTCCAAGAATCAATGGCATTTCATAATCTTCCTCCATATCCAACACCACAAAGTCATAGGAAATATGAATTTATCCACTTTGATCAACACATCTTCAATCACTCTTCTTGGGTAGGTGAGTGATCTATCGCTAATTGCAATGTGATGGTGGACGGCGTTATTTCTCCAAAGCCAAGTTTCGAAAAGCAGACAACGACATAAGATTAATGCTAGCACCTAAATCACAAAAGAGCTTTATTAAAATAAGAATCACCAATAGTGCGAGGGATAGTGAAACTCCCGGATCTCTTAATTTTGTGGTAGCTTTCTTTGCAAAATGGCGCTACACTCTTTCGTGAGATTGACCGTCTCGTATGCCTCCAACCTTCTCTTTCTCGACATCACATCCTTCATGAATTTTGCATAGTTTGGCATTTGCTCAAGTGCATCGGCAAAAGGGATGTTGATGTGAATTTTCTTGAATATTTCCAAAAACTTGGAAAATTGAGCGTCAACTTTTTCTTCTCGAAATCTCTGCGTGGAAAAGGAAGAGAATTTGGTAACACATTATCGAATTGGAAATTGGTTTTACCTCAATATTTGCCTTTTGTGATTGCTTATCAATGCTCTCTTCATTGTGCGGTGTTTGAGCTTGCTTACGGTTCATTGGTGGCGTGAGTAGGCATCTTTGGTTCATCATATTCCGTTCCACTTCTCAACTTAATGGCCTTGCAATGCTCAGTGGGTTCACCGGTGTTACTTGGATACGTATCAAACCATTTGTGAATTAATAGCCGGGCAATTGACCCACATGTGTCCCCAAAGATTTGAGATGACTTTCAATTGTTGTAACCCTTGAACCCAAATTTTCTATGTTAGAATCGGCCTTGTTCATCCTTGCTCTTGATTCTACAAGGAATGAACTAAGTAATTCCTCCAAATATGGCTTTTGTTCTCCCACATGTGTACTCGTACTTGCTTGATTCTGATATCCCGGAGGTGGTTGCAACACATTTCTCGTATTGCTATACGAGAAATTTTCATGATTGCAAAGTCCCGGATGATAATGTGTCAGTAATTGATCCCTTCGATTGTTGAAACCCCGATTGTTCACATAATTTGCTTGTTCAGTATCGGGATTCACAATTTCTTGACTTATCTCCATGACTGCCTCTGATTGTTGTTTTCCACCCGAATTTAGAGTAGCAATTTGTTTTGACAAGGCGGAAATTTGAGAGGCCAATGCGGACATGGTATCAAGTTCAAGAACACCGGCAACTTTTCTTGGCGTAGATCTTTCAGAAGGCCATTGATAACTATTGGCAGCCATTTCTTGAGTAAAAGCATGGCTTCACTTGGAGTTTTAGCCATCAATGTACCTCCCGCTGCAAAGATCTATAATAGTTCTCGAATGCCCATTCATACCATTGTAGAAATACTGAACTTTTTGCCAATCTGCGTACCCGTGTTGTAGACACCTCCTCAATAATTCTTTGAATCGCTCCCAAGCTTCGTAGAGTGGCTCAAAGTCGAGTTGATGAAATTGAGCAATCTCACTTTTCAGTTGAAGTGTCTTGCTAGGTGGAAAGAATTTTGCCATGAATTTTTCAGTGAGATCATTCCAACTAGTGATACTTCCAGGTGGGATGGTTTGAAGCCACTGTCTAGCTTTATCACGAAGTGAAAACGGAAATAACCTCAACCGAATAGCTTCATCGGGAACCCCATTCATTTTGATAGTGTCACATATCTCGAGAAAATAGCCAAATGAGCATTCGGGTCATCTACGGCACTACCACCAAACTGACTTTGTTGCACCATGTTTATTAGGGCCGGTTTCAATTCAAAATTATTCGCATTGATAGGTTGGTGAACAATGCCCGAATAGTTTTGATTTGTGGTTGGTCGAAAATAGTCTCGAATGGCCCTTTCCGATGGTGCAACAATAGGTATGCGGTCTTCATCATCACCGATTCCTGCCATTTTTGTGAATTTGATTCTTCGTGCGGCTCTAATCTTTCGAAGCGTTCTTTCAATTTCTAGATCAAATAAGATTAAATTAGCACTTTTATTTTTTTGCATCAACAAGAAAACACAAAAATGATAATGACCCTATTGTAACAAAAAAAAACTATCTAAATTAAAGTAAAACTACTAAGTAATAATATTAGCGCAAATAAGATGAATTATTCCCCGGCAACGGCGCCAAAAACTTGTTAGAGAATTTTCTAACCGCAAGTCTACGGTGTCAAGTTTTAATATAGAGAAGTAAGGTTGTCGAATCCGGGGGAATAATTATCGAATTATTGCTAAGTACTATAATATAGTAGTCTAACTTTATTTAGAAATTCAATAATTGATGGAGTTGATTATACTAAAAATAAATTAAGACTATGAAAATATCAATGAATTTATCCAAATGATTAAATGTATTCTAGAGGTATGATGAATCTAGTTATCCCTTATGTTGTCAATATGGTTTATCAATCATCAATTACCAATTTATAAGTCAAGATTTCTACAATAATCATTCCCTTTCTCAAGTGCCAAATGATATTAGATTCAATTGGGAAATCAATATCTCTATAAAAGTCACCAATTAAAATCTCAATAAAAGCTATGAATCTTGATAAATGACTTCAAAGGATTCACAAATCTCTCAATTCTATGAAATCCATGGTTATGCTATTCCAAGGTCATGTATTCAATTACCTCTCTCAAGTGTCAAATCAAATACACCAAACAATCTAAATTATTGATCAAGTAATTTAGAAGCAATATATCCAAATAGCACAAATAAATTGATAGATCTAGATTGACAAACCACAATCTCAAAACATAAGTTCAAACATGGATTACATCATCCCTCTAGAATTATAGAGTTTAGCTCATGATTGAAGAAAATGAATCCATGAAAATACAACAATACATCTTACAAGATATGAAGAAAGCAACAAACTAAGAACAAGAGTTAAGGGATCTTCTCTATTTCTAGATGATAGAAGCCTCCAATCTTCTTCTCCAAATTCTTCTCAAAATGCTCAAATCCTTCTTCCTTGTCTTGTAGCTGTTTTTATTGTCCTCCCAAGGGTTCCAAGATCCCCAATTTCAAGCCCCAAGGCTAGTATTTATATGCCACAAAAATCCAAGAAAGGGAGTAGGTAAGCATAGGTTTTTCCGCCCTCGGGCGCTGCGGCGCCAGCAATCTCGTATCATTTTATCGCATGGGCGCTGCGGCGCCCAGCAACTTCCTAGCAATTTTTCCACCCGGGCGCTGCAGCGCCCACATGCCTTCGTTCACTTGCGCGCCCTGTCGCGGGCGCTGCAGCGCCCGCCCGTCCTTGGCCAAAGTGCGATTTTTTTCTTCTTTATACGCGATTTCTTCTTTCTTCAAGCCGTTTTTCATCGTTTTCTTCATTTCTTGGCTACCAAATCTGTATTGACTCTACATCGACTCTAATTGAAATAAATTGGACTCTAACGACTCTAAAAACACCCAAAATAAAACCAAGTTCTACTCTAAAATACTCAAATAAGTTGGTAAAATACCAACTTAACAATCATTGTGGAGACCAATTGTTGTTGTTTGTTGATTTCTTGATGAGAATGATTTGTGGTTGCTATCAGAGGCCATTGAATTGGAAATGAAATGAAATAATTTGGTGCGGCAATGGATAAGGTGACGGGGGTGCTGGAGATTGAAGATTTAATTTGAGGGAAAAATCATGTTGGGACTAAGGCAGTAATCCAACCCAGTCCCAGATTGTAAACAAGCCGTTGTTTGATTAATATAATCCTATAGTTTTTTTAAAAAATGGTACTGTTTTATGAGTTTTCTCAGTAGGACGTGGGCTAATTAAATGTAAACTAGGCTTCTCAAATAGTTAAGAAAATTAAAATTAAAATGAAAACCATACAATCTCGAAACTTTCTACTAACTAAATTAAAGTTAAGAATTCAAGTTGTAATAGTTAATAACATAAACTGCAAGATAGACTCCACTGATCTGTCAATGGGATTCGCCCTTTAACCGAGAACTATAAAGACAACAAAAATGAAAAAACACAACAGAATATCTTTAAAACAAAACTAACTAGAAAAAAACAATACAAAACAAGAAAAAAGTAAATCAGTCTCTCATTCTCCCTCATCCACTACCGCAACCGATCATCACCACTAGCCACTGAACTACTGCAACACTGCCACTGCCGTCATCATGGTCACACTGTGCATCCCTTAGCAAAGCCGAAACAACATTGATCCGCCACCAAGCACCCGAATAGAATCCTCAAATGCAGCAAATCGAGCAAAAACCAGAGAACCTCCACCTTGGAGGCATTGGGGCTGAGGATATATGGATGTCAAATGTTTGAAAAAAAGACTTAAAGAATTGTAGCGTGTAGATATTCCAAATTTTCGAATAGAGTATAGATGTGATCGCAAATGTAGTCACATCTTTGGCCACATTCAGCGAAATTAAATAAAAAGACTAGAGCACAAGATGTAAAAATTTATCTACAAGCAAACTAGCTTGTAGATGTGCCAGTAGGGCGAGACTTCCGCTAGTATAAATGTTTGACTTCTTATACAAAGATTACAACAAAAACCAACCAGTAGAAAATAATGAAAACTCTTATCTTGAGTATATCTATAACTTTGTAATGCAACTCATCCAACAATAAAAATGATTGGATTTCATATAGTACAATATAAAACTCTTATGGATGAAAACAACCTAACAAATACAACGGGAGACTGAATGTAATCACGGGATACAGTCACATCCGGTATCACATCCAGTTCGAGTAAAAGTAAACAAAATATTCTTTCTGTAATATATTGGAATAGTTGCTAAACATCATCTGTCGTTGTACAGTGTTAATGGTTGTGGAATGATTCTCAAGTAAGATGATCTTGCCACTTATCTAATTCTTGTAGTTTCTTAAATTTTTATCTTGATATATTTGATTACTTCTGTTTCTAGCATATTTTTTGTCTTCTGTGTATGATTTAACTTTTGCAGTACTTTTTTCTCCTATGTGATTTATTTATAGTTTCTTGTCTGATATGTATCATTTCAGGTATACATCATGTCAAGCCCTGTAGCTACTTGCACATGTTCATCTGGTAGAGCACAACCACCACGCGAGGATCCACCTAAGTTGCCCTCGCACTGCGAGTCAGGTAATTTAAAATTTTGAGTCACATACATTATTACGGCACGTTGTATAAAGATTTTATAATTTATTATATTGAAATGTCCCTCAAATTATGTGTGCAGCAGCGCGCGAGCCACATGAGCCTCTCGGGCTACGCGAGCCCCACGGGACCCTCAAGTCCCTCGAGACTCTTCACATCCCAAGGGCCGAGTACTGGATAAAGCAGTAGGCATGCATCAGATGGTGGCAGCTAGTGGCAAAATCAACTTAGAGTATGACGATGAAGGCAAGACATGAAAGGCCATAAACGACGATGGAACGCTTTATGATAGTGCAGTTGGGATTCTTACGCGAGACCATTGCGAGCCTTTCCACGAGTCATGGGCTGGGATCCCATCGCATCAGCGGGCACAGGTCTTTGAGAGATTGTTGGTACGTTGTTAATTAGTTCGTATTCTTCATTTTAATCATTATACATCACATTATGAATTACTCAAGTTGCTTAATACATTTTTTTTTATGTTTTAGGATTGGTTCTCCATTATTACACCTACAAAGGTAGTATATTACGCCGAGTAGTCGAGCGGGATGCAATGAAGTGCTACAAAAATTGGAAGTGCAATCTGCATGAGCACTTTAAAGAGAATGGGGGTTTGCAGAACTCAGCTCGTGCGAGAGTGAGTGTGCCAGAAAACATTCGGGACCCGGTGCACTGGCAGCGTGCATGCGATATGTTTATGTCTGACTCATACCAGATATGTTGCAATTACCCATTTACATTTAACACAAAATCGTTTCAGTTATGTTGTTAAGATATTATTAAGTAGAATAAAGCTAAGTGGCAATTGAATAAGGTATATAGTTAATACCTTACCATTAAACTTGTCATTTCAGATAATAAAAAGAATAAATCTGCACATATATCTGATACCAAAATTTCTAAATTTGATCATACTTTTCTTCATTTGGCTTACCTAGTGGAGTTGATGTAATGGAGGATCTAAGAGGCAATAGTTTGTCCAACTTCTGCGAAGGGATAGGTGCCTGAATCAAATTGTGTAATTTGTCCTTGTCCATTTACTATGATCACCCCTTTTCCTTTTGCATCTTCAACAACTAATCTCTTTATCCTTTTTGAGTCGGGTCGTCATTCATGCACATTATAATCTTTTCAGCTACTTTCTTTGGATCTAAAGATCCTGGTATACAACCACTAGCTTGTAGCTCAAGTGGTATCATTAACCCTTTATAAGGGTGTCAACTAGGGTCCGAACCCTGTATCTTTCAGTTTATTCGGAATTTATCTCTTCCCCTCCAACCAGTACTCCCAACTTATTAAAAAAAAATCCTGGTATACAGTTCCTGCATCGTACGTTGAATCAAAATTTCGGACTATAAACTTAAAAATGGAAGAACAAATATATAGAGATATTTTCAGACATATTTTCAGAAAATCAGCATATGTCAACTATGTCAAGGATGCTTTAGTGGTGCAGTGGAACGATTTCACTTTGTAATCATAATTATTGAGATTAATTACAAAGATACCATTTAGGTTCAGTCTAATTATACTAAAAACCCAACTATCTTTAAAAATTACAAATTGCACTTCTTGATGGGGTGTTTTATTAGGAAAATAAAAACCTCTGGGGGGTTATTTGTAATTTTAAAAGATAACTGGATGTTTTTGTAATTAGACTAAACCTAAGGGATAGTTTTTGTAATTTAGCTTAACTATCGTAAATAAGAAAAAGGGAAAAAAAATTTAAGTACCCACTATGGATAGTGGGTACTCTTTTATACCCACCTAGATAATAAAATTATTTTCTACCCAAATTGGCCAAATTACCCCTCCTTAAAGTTGGTGGTTTTTGAATTTTGAAATTTAAGTCATCATTATACACATTAAAATAGTATAATAACCGTATACTACACACACTCCAAGACAAAATATAGCAAAAAGCAAAAGGTAAAGCAAAAGGTAAAGCAAAGTAAAAAAGTAAAACCCTAATCGTGCTCAATATCGTGCAAAGAAGAAAAATTGAAGTAAAATTCATGGAGTCACACGTGTCGTCGTTCACCGCTGTCGTCACCGCCTCCTCCACTGCCGTCGACTCCTCCGCGCCCTCTTCCTCCGCTCACGAACATGTATTTCTCAAATCGTGCCTCTCATGTTCGAAATATATAAAATATGAAGTTTTGGTTGTTAGAAATCTATGAAGTTTAGTTGATAATTTTCGAAATCTATTTGTGAATGTTCGAATATATGTATAAAATACTTGATAATGTGAAATATTTGAGTTTAGTTGTTAGAATGTTCGAAATAGATGAAATGTTTTTGGTTAGTTTTCGAAAATGGGGTATATTGTTTTGGTTAGGGCACGATTAGATGAGGAAGACGAAGAGGCACGATACAGGCACGATATGTGTAAGTCCAAGCGGCTACGATAATCTAGAGGGGGGTGAATAGATTATCTCCATCTTTTCGATTATGCCCTCTTTTTCGAACAAAACAAGCCAAGACAATAATAAAGGTGCGGAATGTAAACAACACGCGTCGATTTATAGAGCTTCACCCCACCTAGGGACTACGTGCTCTACCACCCCAGTATATCCGGGATGGATTTCAAAAAGAAAAATAATTTTATTAATTACCAAAATTAATACAAATTCAACTTACAACACGTTGAAGAGTACCACACTCTTCTTCAACGCCACCTTTGGAGATTATCACAATCTCCCTTTGAAGATTACCTCAATCTTCCTTCAACGGCACCTTTGAAGATCACCACAATCTTCAATCTTGAAGAATACCAAATTCTTCAACACCTCATGAGCACCACACTCTTGAAACACATATCACCTAGATCACCCAAGTGTATTCTTTCCACAAGAATACTCACAAGAATGTCTTGTGTTGAATGATGACCAAAATCAAGATTACAACTCAATAATGAATAATACAATTTGAGTGCAAGTGTAATCAAGAAATGAAAGCCTAGACCTCAAGATGTGAAAGTGATAAGCTAGGCAAATTACAACAAGAATAATAACTATGAAGAACAAGTGTTTGCTTGGAATGTATCTTGTTGCGTTATATCTCAATTGTTATGTTGGTTGCTCCAAAACTTCCTCTATTTATAGGAGATGATTGATCAAGCATAAGCTCCTCTTGGGGATTGAAAATCTACAGAAAAATACAATTAAAATCAAGAATATAGCTGTTAGAAATCAATCCCACAATTTAAGGAAAGTTTGTCTGCTGTCAAACGGTCAGAAATTTGATATCAAACTTGAGGGCGACCGGTCGCACAGAAATAGAGTTTGAATTGAACATATCAAAATTTAACACGGGGCGACCGGTCGACCTATACCTTGACCGGTCCCCCTTAAAGAAAAACCAAGGAACAAAGTTTCTGTTTCTAAACCAATGCCCAAGTACCGGTCGACAGGGATGTCTATCGGTCGACGTCACCGGTCGACACCCTGGTCGACCGGTCGACCTGACCAAAAATAATTTCGTCTCAATTTTTTGTTCCAAAATTCATCTTCAGGTACGGTTTGCTCTATAGGGCGACCGGTTGACCTCGAGACAGAAATGTTGTCCAATTTTTGTCGAAAATAAACCTCAAGAAATACTCTGAAAATTTAGTAAAAATATTTTAAACCGATCGGGAGTATTTAGACAACAATTAGGAACTTTGTTTTGATGTAAAAACATATTAACATAAAATCATTAAAAGTGTTGTCCAATTTTATCTAAAATAAAACTTGAAGAAATACTCCGAGTAAATAGTAAAAACATTTTAAATCATTTAGGAGTATTTGGACAATAATTAAAAACATTGTTTTGGTGTAAAAATAAAATCATCAAAATTAAGATAAAAACATGTATCAAACAATCTCCCCCTTTTTGATGATTACAAACCAAAACAAGTTTTAGAAATATTAGGGGACAATTTTAAAACGATTTTCCGGTAAAAAGATCTAACCGTTTAGAAGCGACTAACATTCCAAAATACATAAGCAACCAAATAAGGGAGTGAATATATTCAAAAATAAGCACAAGCTCCCCCTATCAACAAAACACCATTAGACAAGTATATAAGTTCATCATACAACAATATGACTTAGTCCACAGCTTATGGCTTTAAGAAGCTATAACTTATAGCTTTTATATCGAGCTTTTATTAGGTTCTTTGAGCTAACGAACCAATTTCCTATTTCTCCCCCTTTGGAATCATCAAAAAGAATGTTAGGATGATAAAAATTATACAAGTCTATCAATGTGCACCAAAGATATGATTTATCAAACCTTGAAAAAATTAGGCTTAGAATCCAAAAAAGGGAGAAATGTACCATGAAAAATCCATAAGCTCGTTTTGTTAGCCAAGACATGATCTCAATAAGTATTTAAGACATTTGAAAACAAGAGATTCATGTAGAAGTTGAAATATTTATTGAAACATTTAATCGAACACTTGGCGGGCGTTAAAAATAAAAGAAGGTGTATATAGCCCTTGTAAAAGATATAAAGTCAAGTTTTTCAAACCATCACCAAAAGCAAATATTTCAACATAAATCCAACAAATAAAAGGCCCGACAAAGTAAATTCTCAAGGGTTCGACCCAATTGAGATAATTTTAGCCAAAAAGATCAAGGCATTACGAATGCCATTAAGCAAAAATTAAGAGAAGCACTTTTACCATCAAGTACTTCATACCAATTATCAAACAATGCCAAATAGAGTAATTTTACCCTCAAATGCTCCAACAAGGCCAATACCACAGTAATCAAAAGCTACTAGCACTCTTGCTAGATCATCCCTTTTAAGAAAAACAAGTAAATCTCATTAGTGCAAAAGAGTTGTACAATAGTTCATAAGACTACAAAGCAATAAGGACAAGGAAAAAGAAATGCTAAGATAAACAAGGGTAGGGACATCAATCCTCATCCGAAGAGAAGCAAGCTGCGGGAATAAGCTCTTTGATGAATTTCTTCAATTTTCCCATAGACTTTTTCAATCTGGAATTTTCTTCCTTCACAACCCGGAGCTCTTTTCTAAGAGATGCAACATCTCTAAATGTCTCTCTTTCCACCTTTTCCATTCTCTCTTTAAGATTCAAGTCCTCAACATCCGGCTCATTTTCTTCATCTTCTGCTTCATTATAGTGTTCTTCCTCATTTCCTACATTTTCTTCCTCCCTAACTTCTTGTTCCTCTTCTTCATTTCCCACATAGTCTTCTTCCCCATCTTCTTGTTCCTCAACATTTCCTCTACCAATATTTTCAACCCCATTATCATTAAAGAAATCATCCTGAGGTTGTTGTGGATTTCGAGCCCGTCCCCTAGCGGCTTTGGTGGGGACCCGTGGTAAATTCTATTGCATTCTTACCATTTGGAGAATGTTGGCATTATCATAATCATTATGACGAATTTCGGTATTCATCTCATTTTCTGGGTATCCCGATAGGTATAGTAGTCGACAAATCAAATTTCCCAATGTATATTTTTCCTTGGTAAGCCTTCTTGATTCCGACAAGCAATACACAAAAATAGCCCCATAATTTACTCTTTCTCCTCGGATAATCTTATAGGTAAGAAAGAGTTCGAGATTACTCGGAAGTTTTACTTCTTTTCCGCAAACACAATAGGAGCAAATAATAGATACGATCCGATAATTTGGCGGCATTGCCGAGAAGGTTACTTCCGAAAACACTCCTAAAAATGTTTTCACCTCATAAAGTGAAACACCAAAAATATCATCGTCCCAATGAGCGCAATCCACATTAACAACACCATCATTTGGCACATTAAAATGATTACAAATATCGGTCAATGTCCACGAAAAATGCCTACCATTTACAAATGTATGAAGTTCCAACGGATTATCTTCCGTAGCATCAACAATCCACATATTTGCATAAAAAAGTTATATAAGCTCGTCATCATAATGCAAACATGGATTATCCCATAATGAAACCCAACCTTGAATTTCAAAATAAGCCCTAATTTCCGGATATTCATCATGAAAAGCCATAAATCGAACCATACGAGTGCAAGCAATTTTCTTGTCGTTCAATCCAATATTATCGTAATGCTCCTCCGCAAGTTTATTTAGAAATCGAAATCTATTGGCTCTCGAGGGAGGCTCGTAAAGAAGTGATAACTTACTTGAATCCCAATGAATGTTTGATTTTGAAACCCCTGCTCTCAATTCAACAATCTCCTCTTCCGTAAGCCGGTTTTGATTATCTCCTTGTGAAATATCATCTTGTTGGGGGTTGGAGGAAGATTCTCCCCTTTGCTTTCTTCTCCTCTTTTGAGGATTTCGTCCGGTGAATTGACGGGGTGCCATTAAAACAAGATGAATTTGAGTGATATAAACTCAAAGATGAGATAATTAGAGAGATAATGAGAGAATAAGAGAGAAATTTTGAAGAAGAAGGAGCTAAGGTTCGAAAATAATAGAAGAATAAGTGAATGGAAATAGCCCCTGTTTCAAATATAATCTTACTGACATCTGATTTTACCCGGCCGACGGGGGTGTCGACCGATGTAGTCGGCAAATCGACCGACTTCGTCGGTCGATTGCACTGCTCTCCTGGTACCGGTTTCGGCAATTTTCCAAACTCAGAATTTTCAAAAAATCGAATTTCACCCCAAAAGTTTTAAAACTTTGCAAAAAGATAATTATGGACTAAATCCAACAAATATGAGTTTCGAGAAAACATATATATGAGAAAATTGAGATTTTACGAGTAGTGCCCTTTTTTGAAAAATCACAAAGTCATTTAGTGGCACTAAAGGGGATGAGATGAAATAGTTTTGAAAGATAAGTGCATAAACAATACAAGAACAAAATATCGAGTTCTAAGAATAATACGAGTGAACATACCTCGATCTCTTACAAGAAGTAATAGATGATAGCCAATGAATAGGAGATATATAACCTAAAATTCTTTTCAACAATTTTTGCACAAAACATAATAGCACAAGTGTATGCCAAACAATAAGAGATATCACAATAAAAAAAGCTTATGCTATAGAAATCCATAAGAGTTTAAAAACAACATGTAAGGTCTCATTTTCAAAGGATTTTAAAAATAAAAATATATATAGAAGACCTTAATTTTAAAATTATGAAAACTCATTTTGCAATTTAGACACAAATAAAAACATGCATACTAAATTAAAATGCATATGTAAGTAGGGAGATACGGTTTACCAATTACGCCATTTCCATGGGTTGTGTCGTTCCCATTGTTGATGATATCTTCCCCTTTGAAAATCATCTTGTTGATGATAGCTTCTCCGATTGTTCCATCTCCAAGGATTATATCCTTCCTTTTGTTGATAATATTTCCTTCTTGGAAAGTCATTTTGGTGATGTCTTCTTCTTTGATCAAATGAGATGGTCATTTGATGTCTTCTTGGCGGTATGAATTTTCTTCGATTATTATTTTTCCGGGTACCTAATATGACATTGTTTTGTGGTACCCTCATGTGTTTGGGTCCTTTAGGATTAGCTTTGAGACTTTTAAGTCTCCAAAAATAATTAGAGCTATTTCTAGCCCGACAAGAATTAGCCGTATGACCCTTTTTACCGCAATAGAAGCAAGTAATAATTTTTGAAGCATAATGACCAACATGCATAGGGACTTGATTTCTTTTCATATGATTAACAACACTAGGCTTATGATCAAGTCCTTGTTTCAATTTATTACAACTATGAACATCAACAATATCGGTCATTTTATCGGTACTCAAGTTGTATTTTGATAAATCCTTTTTAATGCAATTTATATTCTCAACAAGAGTACTATTTTCTTTTTCAAGGTTTCTAACTTTATCAAGTGTGGTGGTGTGAGCACATGATAGTGATTCATAGGAAGTAAATAAATTATCCTTATCATTTTTAAAAACATTGAATTCCTTTTTCAAATTTTTGTACTTAACAAGTAAACTTTGGAATTCATTTTGAAGGTCATAAAAATCATTTTGCAAATCACTATAATCATTTTGTATAACAATATCATAGGAAGTAGAAGGTTTAAAACATACCTCGTTATGTTCTTCGATGCCCATAAGACAATGTTCAACTTCTTCATAGTTGGAAGTTGTAAGAGGCTTGTTCCTTAGATTTGACATTGTATCCCTTTGAGAAGTAGATGCTTTTGAGTTGCTCCAATCATTTGCATATACTTCATGAATGGCTTCTAATTTTTGCCATACTTTATGAGCCGATCGAATTCCTACAATAAGATTAAATTCCAAGTTGGTAAGTCAACAATATAAAATATTGAGAGCTTTACCATTTAAGGAGATGATTTTCTTCTCTTCATCATTTATCTCTTTGAGACCTTTGGAGGTGTGTGGTGTGTCTTTCATCGGAATGGATTCTCCATTGATGACGATGTTCCAAATATCGAGCCCGCAACCTTGTAAATAACATTCCATTCTTTCTTTCCAAAATGTAAAATTTTTGGAATCAAATCGAGGTGGCTTGGTGGTGGAGGTGCCGGAAAGGTGAGCTTCATTCGTAGCCAACGATCGTTCCTCTTCACTCGCAATGTGAAACGAGCTTGCCAAAGAGTTTAGCTCTGATACCACTTGTAAGTCCAAGCGGCTACGATAATCTAGAGGGGGGTGAATAGATTATCTCCATCTTTTCGATTATGCCCTCTTTTTCGAACAAAACAAGCCAAGACAATAATAAAGGTGCGGAATATAAACAACATGCGTCGATTTATAGAGCTTCACCCCACCTAGGGACTACGTGTTCTACCACCCCAGTATATCCGGGATGGATTTCAAAAAGAAAAAAAAAATTATTAATTACCAAAATTAATACAAATTCAACTTACAACACCTTGAAGAGTACCACACTCTTCTTCAACACCACCTTTGGAGATTACCACAATCTCCCTTTGAAGATTACCTCAATCTTCCTTCAACGGCACCTTTGAAGATCACCACAATCTTCAATCTTAAAGAATACCAAATTCTTCAACACCTCAAGAGCACCACACTCTTGAAACACCTATCACCTAGATCACCCAAGTGTATTCTTTCCACAAGAATACTCACAAGGATGTCTTGTGTTAAATGATGACCAAAATCAAGATTACAACTCAATAATGAATAATACAATTTGAGTGCAAGTGTAATCAAGAAATGAAAGCCTAGACCTCAAGATGTGAAAGTGATAAGCTAGGCAAATTACAACAAAAATAATAACTATGAAGAACAAGTGTTTGCTTGGAATGTATCTTGTTGCGTTATATCTCAATTGTTATGTTGGTTGCTCCAAAACTTCCTCTATTTATAGGAGATGATTGATCAAGCATAGGCTTCTCTTGGGGATTGAAAATGTACAGAAAAATACAATTAAAATCAAGAATATAGCTGTTAGAAATCAATCCCACAATTTAAGGAAAGTTTGTCTGTTTGTCAAACGGCGAGTCGTAAATTTGCTATCAAACTTGAGGCGCCGGTCGCACGAAATAGAGTTTGAATTGAACATATCAAAATTTAACAGGCGACGGTCGACCTATACCTTGACCGATCCCCCCTTAAAGAAAAACCAAGGAACAAAGTTTACGTTTCTAAACAATGCCAGCACCGGTCGACGGGGATGTCTACTGGCCGACACCCTGGTCGGCCTGGTCGACGACCAAAAATAATTCCGTCTCAATTTTTGTTCCAAAATTCATCTTCAGTGCGGGTTGCCTATAGGGCGACCGGTTGACCTCGAGACGAAATATTATCCAATTTTTGTCGAAAATAAACCTCAAGAAATACTCCGAAAATTTAGTAAAAACATTTTACACCGATCGGGAGTATTTAGACAACAATTAGGAACTTTGTTTTGATGTAAAAACATATTAACATAAAATCATTAAAATTGTTGTCCAATTTTATCTAAAATAAAACTTGAAGAAATACTCCGAGTAAATAGTAAAAATATTTTAAATCATTTAGGAGTATTTGGACAACAATTAAAAACATTGTTTTGGTGTAAAAATAAAATCATCAAAATTAAGATAAAAACATGTATCAAACAATATGGGCCATATCGTGCCTATATCGTGTCGTAGGGTTAATTGGGCATGATATTGTGTCGTAGGGTTATTTAGGCACAATATCGTGCCGTAGGGTTATTTAGGGTTATATGAAATCGTGCCTATACTATCTGTTCTTTAATTTTTGTACCTTATTACTACATTTCTTCAACTTTTCAATAATTCATCTTGCTAAATTGCAATTAATTATTGTTGTAGTTCGGTCCACAGTGGAGAAGACCCTCATATCATCGAGAGAAGGCCCAGATCGCGGGGTACGTTCGACCGAATATAATTCAGATAATCAGAGATGAGTTGGGGGAGATCGGTGGTCGTTTATATAGGCAGTTTAGATGGTCGGTTTTTGGCTATTTTATGGATTTTGGGTATGACGGAGTTAGTTGTAATGTGGTACTTCATGCATTGGTTGCGAGGAGGTGCGTGTGCCGGATGCTCCGGAATCGGAGTGTTGGTTCCACATCGGAGAGCAGACTATTAGATTCTCTCGGCGTGATTTTGCTATGATATCCGGATTGCGGTTTTTAGGGTCCACATTTGACCCTAATGGTGTTTTTGAGGTACCCGAGACTGGTATATATGGACGGTATTGGTCTGGGTGTGATCGTGTTACCATCGCGCAGTTACGCGATTTATTTACTGATGGCACCTTCCGTGACTCACCAGATGATGCCCTAAAGGTGGCAAAGGTGTTATTTGCCATTCATATGGTACTGTGTTTGGATGGCCGACAGGCCGCAGTGGACCGTTGGCAATGGTTTCTGATTGAGGACGATGCATAGTGGGAGGCTTTCCCTTGGAGGAAATACTCATTTGAGATATTAATTCATTATATTCGGCAGCTACATGATGTTCTGCCACCTGGCCGTCGGCCGGTATACTAAGGACGTTCCACCATGATATCGCCCACCTACTTATCATTTTTATGGTCCCACGTATGTCTTGCTGGTATGTATATTTTTTTACTTTATTTATATTTGTACTTAGTTTTTCAAATATATTTAAAAAAATCTTATTTTGACACTTATCAATGTTCTGACATATTTGGGCATTCGAGGCAATACCTAGCCTGGGTAATGCTTGGGCGACTCGAGTATTCGACACCCAGATGCCTAGGTGCCTTCATTGGAGGTTTACGAAGACCATCGTTGACATGATTGATTTTTTCTTTGACACGGTATGCATTAATATTATTTACTTATTTATTTATTTAATTAATAAATTATTTTTTATTAATTTATTTATACATTTATTTACAGGCTTTAGTGTGTCATGAGATATTGGATCCGATCGAGGAGGAGCTCCGGCAGATATATATGGAGCGAGTCGTTGATCCAGTTATTTTGTTAGGACCTCCTCCGTTCATCCCGAAGAAGAACTTAGGTTTTTAGAGTAGTCCGGGAGAGCGGCGATACAGAGGTACTGAGTGCAGATCTGGAGCATTGACCCAGCCCCTATTCGGGCGCAGGCAGAGTGTCGAGAGGCAGTAGAGGCATGGGTGCTGCTAGGGAGGAGAGGCAAAAGCGGGCGGGGAGAGAGGTAGAGCCGATTCGAGGGCCGACACTACTACTCCTACGATTCAGAGGCTGGAGAAGCGGCGTATGACAGATGGCCCATCATCCCATCGGGCTGATGATCCCTTAGATGGCCGGACAGATGACGCATCAGCTGGGTAGATAGATGCACGTGTTGATCCATCTGTCCATGGGTAGTATGCGCGCGATGATCCATCAGTCTGTTGGGATACTCGTGTTGATCCATCAGTTAGTGGGCAGACAGATATGTTGGTGCTGATTAGGAGGGGTATACAGGAGGAGATTCGCCAGTTCGAGATACGCATAGAGGAGCGGTTCTCTTGATTGGAGTCACGAGTCGATGCCGCTATTTCTCAGTTAGAGACTCTCATCTCAGATCACTTGGATAGACGTCTAGATCAGGAGATAGGTCGGGTTCCGGACCTTATTCAGGAGGAGATTAGGCGTCTGTTCCCATACATTGATCAGTACGATGACTTCATGCATGGCAACCAGAGATATCTGAGCCAGTCATCGCAGCAGACGCCATCGTCGATGCCTCATCAGACATCGACGATCACCCCTTTGAGAGAGACGACTCCTCTTCAGCCGATGTCGACTCCTCTTCCGGCAGTGTCGACTACTCTTCCACCGATGTAGACTACTATTCCAATGGTGTCGATTTCCCTTCCATTGATGTCGACTCCTCTTCCGGTGGTTTCGTCTTCTCTTCTGGCAGTGTCGACTACTATTCCTCTTTTGGCAGTTTCCACTCCTCCTCCGACAGTGTCGGCTCCTCCTCCGGCAATGTCGATTTCTCTTCCGCCATTGTCGACTCATATTGTGCCTGTGTTAGTACATTCTCCGCGACAACGAGTGTCGGTCCCGATTCTGAGGCCATTGGTCCCTGCTATTCGAGCTCCCTCTCCGACACTCATGGTCTTTGGTCCACGAGTGCCCTCTCTGGTTGCGCCTTCTCTGCCTACTCCCTTCATCCAGGTTCGGGATAGGCAGTCGTCACGCCTCATTCCCAGTCCATTCAAGGATCCTAGTACTCGCAAGCCGGACCCGAGCGAGAGGGAGTATACCCGCTTCTTAGAGTCTACTGAAGAGTAATTATTAAATATTTTTGCATTTGTCTTGTCGTCTTAGTATTAACATCTTATATTAGTGCAATGTCTTAATATTTGAGGCTCCAATTGCAGGAGTAACGTGGGGCTAGTGTACTCTGTTGAGCCATCATTTTTTAAGGAAATGGCGGATCCAACTATAGAGTTGGAGAATGATGTAAGTTTCTTAAATTTTTGTATTATTTAGTTGATGAATATTTTATTTACTTCATATTGATTAATAGCAATTTCTTTCATTTCTGTACAGCATATAAATGCATACTTGTCCATACTATAATCCGATCCCCAGTTTCTTGGGGTTGAGCCTCATGAGAAGCAAGTGGGAACTTATAGGATTGTATCTACAACATTTTCGGTTAGTTTATTTATTATGTGTCTCGCATTTTACTTTAAACTTAATAAATGATACTTGTTAATTTATAAACATTTTTCAATGTGTAGGATTCCATACGGCATATATGGAATCGTATGCATGCTCAGGATTCTGCTGACACAGTATATGACCTGGTGATCATGGAGGTGATTCCTCCCGGACATGAGCTGGATGAGTTGGTTAGGTTTGTCTAGCACGGATCTCCAGGATGGAGTAATCCTGGTTCGTGGAGTGCCGTACCGCAGGTACACTTGAAATTATTTATTTTTTTGGCTAGTTTATTCATTCAAATTGTTTGATTAATTAATAATTTTGTTTTCTCCCCAGGTGTACATGATTGTGAATTTATCGGGCCATTTTGTCGTGTGCAAACTAGATCTCCGTAGAGCCAAAGTATATATGTACGACTCTATAGTGCCTGATACACAGCTGATACTTTTGCCAATTGGGAAGCCGGCACACGTCCACTCCGTCGCATGCTCTCATGTGTACTCATTCACGCTGGCTACTATGATGACTTAGGTATAGAGCCCGTCCTCCGCGAGTGGGACCTTGTCCCTGCGCCGGAGAAAGATTGTTATTTGCAGAACGACACCGCCAGTTGTGGCGTATTTTCCATATATTCCGTTATTAGTTGTATCACGAAGAAGATGAATAAGAAGCAAAAAGGGGTCGATTCGAGCTAAGAAAGACGATGGCCGAAAGATTTACCGGTACAGATAGTAGTACTTTGGAGTTGTAGTACATTTTTATTGTATATCTTGTAAATATTTTGAGTTATTTAAATTAAATATTCATTTTGCATGGTTGTATGGTTTTTTGGAAGTATAAAAACATGATTCGAATATAGGCACGAGAATAGTGTGATTTTTCTTAATTTGTTTATAAGAAACAAGAATTTGATTAATTTAAATTAACAAGTTACAATTAGCAGATAAGAATCCACAAAATTTTACAATAAACCATAACTGGAAATGGAAGTATAAGAATATAGCACGATATATCGTGCCCCTCTTATAATTAGGCACGATATATCGTGCCCCAATATATTTGGGGCACAAATGACTACTGACTTACTGCTCTATATTTAAATGACTACTGAGTTTCTGCTCTTAGTGTGTTTTTCTAACATAGAATTACGGTTGAAATAATTGTTGCCTAATTTTCATCATCCGGACGTCTCAGGCATCTTCTATGTGTATGATCATCTGCTCGACATATTCCACATTTCTTATTACTACGCACTTATCTTGAAGGACCCGGCTTTGTCACTGAGGCACTTCCGCACTCATCAAGCGGCAATGATATAGTGCATTTGACGCAATTGTGGCCAGCACCCCCGCACCTTGAACAAATTTGACTCTTACGTGAACGATTACTTGATGATTCAACAGCAGAATGAACTCTACTTTGTCTAGGACGACCTACTTGTCTCGGGTTACTTGGAGGGTTGCATACTAATTCTCGCTCCTCTTGTGGTAGAACCCGTTCACTCGGATCAGGAACTGGTAAAACTTCATCCGCCTATATTTGTTGAAGATTTTCATTTTTATAATAATGGGCAACAAATGAATAGATATTGAGGTTCGCCTTTCGACACAAATAAACAAACAATTATGTGAAAATATTGAACGAATTATGTGAAAATATTGATATAAATTTTAAATTTATTTATACCTAATTGCTGCAGATGCATGGGAGGAAGGCATCAATTCATATTCAAATTCTCGACAACTGCACGTTCTTTGGTATAAGCCAACCAAATAGGTCTTTGTTCCATCTTTCACTTTGTACTTCACATTACTAAGAAATTGTACATCCATTCTGCGACCTATCTCAACTGCATCACTTAATCTTTTGGTTGCTTCAAGTGTTAGCTCTTGATCTCTTTCATTAGCATCAGTTCGTCGTTCACAAAACTATTTTTCAATAATAGTCCGAGCACACTCAAGCACAGAACAAACAGGTAACTTTCTGGCCTATAATAACCGACTACAAGGGCGGAGCCAGGACGCTTTACCAGGGTGGGCCGATACACGAAAATGGGGTGGGCCGGATAAAAAATCCAAGAAAAATTAATACAAATTATAACTATTTTTTTTTTTAAAAACAATCCTCACTAAATTTTTTTTTTTAAAATAATGGGCTGGGCCAGGGCCCAGACTGGCCCAGCCCTGTCTCCGCCAGTGACCGACTATTGAAGCTCTCAGCCAAGTTTGATGTCATGAACCCATAACGCCAGACAGGACACTTAACTTGAGACCATTTGTCTTCCCCTGCACGTTCTAACTTCTTAAACGCACCCGTCTCACTAGCAACTTTTATGTTTTCAAAATACTTATCATAATCTTCACGGCGGTATGAATATGCTGCATTCTTAAACATTGCTACTACATGTTGACCGTATTGAGACAAATTACTTTGCAAATGATAAGTGCAAAGCCCATGTGATGCTTCTAGGTATACTACTTTTATGGCATTACTGATACTCTTGTGCTGATCAGAAACAATCAGCAGATCACGAGGGCAATTATAAACTGTTAGATAAATGTTTTTATCAAGATTTTGATGATTATATTTAAATGAGTTTTTATACCAAAACAATGTTTATGAATGTTGTCCAAAATACTCCTAAATGATTTAAAATATTTTTACTAATTTTTGGAGTATTTCTTAGAATTTATTATTCGATAAAAATTGGACAACATATTTGATGTTTTTGTGTTAATTAGTTTTTATACCAAAACAATATTTATAAATGTTGTCCAAATACTCCCAAGTGATTTAAAATATTTTTACTAATTTTTTTGAGTATTTCTTGAAGTTTATATTTGATAAAAATCGGACAACATTTCAAATTGGAGGTTGATCGGTCGAGCAAAACGTCGACCGGTACCTGAAGAAAAGAAATCTTGAAACAGAACGTACAGACTTAAAAAAACTGAGCAGTGGGACCGGTCTAGGGGAGGACTGACCGGTCGACCCCCCCTTCGACCGTTGACCCCCCCTGCAATTACTTGTTCATTCGAAAAAGAGGGCGATTTGCGAAAAATCGGCATAATCTATTCACCCCCCTCTAGATTATCGTAGCCACTTGGACTAACATAAACATCTCTCAATTGTCTCAAAAACCATGTCTAGGATTCGTCGTTTTCAACATCCCCAATTCCAACTGCAAGTGGGAAAATCTGTTCATTACCATCTTTTGTTACGACAACAAATAATATTCCCCGGTACTTGCCTTTAAGGTGTGTTCCATCAATCACAAAAATCGGCCGGGCATTGTTCTAGAATCCAGTGATTGATGCATGCAAAGCAAAAAACACGTACTTGAATCTATTAAAATTATCCAACTTCCATCTAGTTACCGATCCGGGATTCGTTAAATTCAACATGTATAAGTCAGTCGGAATTAGATTGAATGACTTGTTGCTATCTCCATATATCAACCCAAAAGCATGATGCTTAGCACTCAACGCAACATTATAACTCATTTTAAGCCCATGTCGTGATTCTAACTCCGCTATCATATCTCTTGGCACGAGCGCAGAATGTTCCACTAGTAATCTAGATGAAAAATAAGCACCTACTACTTTAGAATGCACCCCTCTAGATGCATTGTCATTCAAATTTAACCCACATCCATGGTTCTTGTCAAACTTCCCTACTCTCCAAATACCATCCTTTCCATATGCACGCATTCGAAAAGGGCATCGTTCATACTTTCATATTGCATGAAAATGAGTCTTATCTGAGCATTTAACTCAATACTCGACTTGATTTTCAAGGTGATACATGCATAGTGCCATCTCCAATTCGGTTTTGCTCATGTATGTTGCTCTTTGCCGTAATGTCCCACCCGATGCTTCCAATCTAGCAGGTTCTTCGGGAGGAACTGAAACGTGCGAGAGTGCACCAAGAATCACCCAACTTCATCCTGTGGGCACTATTGTTTCGTCCATATTGTCTCTATGGATATCTGGATGTATGTTAGCACCTCGTTCTTCTGGTGCATCTTGGTTTTGGTTTTCTGGAAATACTTCTCTCCGTCTGCGTCTCCACTCACAAAATTCCTCAAATTCAGCACGTTATTGGTCATTTTCAAATTGATTATTAGCTTCAACATCACCAGCAGTGTAGTTCTCACCAAAATCATCTGCATTATTATTACAATCAGCATCACCAGCACTGTAGTTTTCACCATAATCATCTGCATTATTATTACAATCAGTATTATCACGATTAGCATCAGTATTATCACAACCCATATCAGGATAATAGCCATCTTCATTGCTTGGCCTTATACTAGGTCCCAGACAATTGATATTTGGAACATTAACTGTAGGTGAGAGTGGACGCGGATAATCAATAATTGGATCATTGTTCATATGCATAAAAGGTGTTCCACTAGGCCTTACTGCATGACTATATAGATTGATGTGCGGTACACCGTATTGTTAAAAACCAAGATGGTGCATATAATTAGGCCCAATGACTGTTGAAAATTCATTTTGAGTAGCCATTAGTTGCATAAAACTTCCACCAACACCTTGTTGACCTTCAACGTTCTCAACTCGATTATGTCTAGACTGACTTCCCATTACATTATGCGAACTAGTCTCACCCATCCTTTTTCTTTTCAGTGTTACAATAACAATTGGCAACTCGGTGTTCTCAAACGCACTTTCAATGTCACCGTCGTTTTTCAACTTTAACTTCCCAAGTTTGTTTCCAGAAACATCTACAATAGCATGCATTACACAATTGTATATACCCCTATCAACTTCAACAACGCCATAAACCTCCTCCAATATTTCACTATAATTCATTTTGCCCGGTTTAATTCGTACAACTTCTTCTTCACCATTTTTATATTCTAAACCTTCCCAGTGACCCCCAAATCAAACAACATAGCCAGAGTTCATCTATAGACAAGGAATATAGAAAAAATATTAAAGATATGCAAGCATAAAAAGGGACTAATTTTAACTGAGGCACAATATATCAAGCCTTATTTTAATTGAGGCACGATATCGTGCCCAATATTATATTGGGCAGAAAAAATTTGCACGATATATCGTGCCTATTTTTTACTGAGGCATGATATATCCTGCCTATATTGTGCACGATATCGTGCTCGTGCCCAATATAGGCACGATATATCGTGCACAGTGCATCTTAGATTCAGCAATTTCATATATCTTGTAAATATATTGGTCTTGAACAATTTAAACAATGTTAAGTAACTAAGAGGAGAAGCAACATTACCTTGTTATTCGATTTTTTGGTGCGATTTTGGTTACGAAAGACCACAAAAAGAACTTCTTGATATTTTGTGAAGAAGTAGAAGAAGAAGAGAGAGAAAAAATGAAGAGCAAATTGGGGCAAATCGTATGTATGTATGTATTTAACAAGAGAGAGAAATACAACTTACCTACTTTAAAGGCTTGCATTTAAAGCCTCAAAGGTATTGTGGTAAAAGAACCCCAAAAGTAGGTAGAAAACATAGTTTTTTTATCCTACATGTCAAAAAAGTCTTTCTTCTATCCCAAGTGGGTAATTCCCACCATTTGCTCTAAGAAAAATAACCACCTAGCATCAGATGCTGGAGTGAAACTTGAAGCAACTTTTTCAGCAAATGCCAGAGGATATCTTTTACCAGGTCTCAAAGGAGAGAAATTGATTGTAGTGCCTGCTTTCCACGTGACAGAGAAATTTACACACATCTATAAATTTTTGGCACATCAAAATTTAGGTATAATTACACAAAATGTATTCATTGACAGTAATTTTATCGCTGGATACACTGGTAAAATGAGACCTCTTTTGTGCAGCGGCGAAGTATGACGAACAAGGCGAACCGCGGCAAAAAATAATGCAATAGCACTCAAGGGCGTATACCATTCGCTCGACATCGTTTTAAGAAGGTAAAAAGTCATTTTATATTTAAAATTAAGTTTTTATAAGCAATTGTGATACAAGTATGATTTTCAATTTTGTTAATACCAGACTAATGTTGGACAGGTCGACATCGAGACGCAAGAGCCCTTGTCGTTGCTAGAAAATTTGAAAGACATGCACACACGCGAGGGTGTTTGAGTGAACTCTGCTGCCGAGCAGACCTATGTAAGTATAAATAATTCCAATTAATATGTATTGAGTAAGTTAGTTTTTATAAGTTATCTGATACTTCAATTTTCAAATTTATAGCATCGTCTTGTAGAGAGATTTGCATAAGCATCAGCAGCAGACCCTGAGCATGTAGATGAGCATGCTATCATGCAGGAGATTTTAGGACAGTGGAGATGACATATAACTGGAGTTGGGCCCAGTCTTCCATGTAGGACCTTACTTGCTTCCCAGCCAGCAGCAGCTGGAGTTTCAGTCAAGGTCTTCGAGGAGCAGCAACGTGTGATACAGGAGCTACGATGACATATGCAGCAGCAGACTGCGAGCCATGGACAGTTGGCCGACTTGGTCTCCACCATGAGAGACATGCTCACACAGTTGCATCCTGACATGCCCCTGCCAGTTGTCCCGCCACCCCTGCTTCTGGTGCAGGTGTTCCATCGTCATCGAGATATTTTGGATATGATGAAGCTGAGGGATTTAGATGATTAGGTTTAGATGAGACGATAGCTTGCCTAGATAATTGTTATTTTGGAGATTTATGTTTATATAGATGATTAGTTTGATATTAACATGATGTTGATACTTTTGTCTTTGTGTTCGGTCGAATGAACGCATTGGTACTGTTGGATAATGATGATATTGTCATTAGTTGAATACAGGTAGCTTGATATTATATTTAACATGATGTTGATATTTGTTTTTTGTGTTTGGTTGATATCATAGGTTGAACAAATGAATTTGTGTTGGGTAATGTTGATATTATTATTAGGTGAATACATGTTTAAAATGGGATAACAAAATGAAAAAAAAAATTAATATAAGCGGGGCTTTTGTGACGACTTTGTCGTCACAAATAATATTCAGGATAAAAACGTTTGTGAGGGACAAACGTCATCACAAAAGACCTTAAATTACTTGTGATAATTTTGTCATCACAAATAAGTTTAACGAAAGCGTCCATGTCATCTAACGAAAACCTTTCCTGGCGACTTATTTGTGACGACAATGTTGTCAAAATAACATTTGTGACGACTTCGGCGTCACAAGTAACTTATTTGTCACGAGGTATCCATGGCGACGCCTTTGAGACGACATGTCGTCACAAAACACCCTTTGTGGCGACATTCAGTCTTTTGTGACAAAATTTTGTCGTCACTAAAACCTCTTTTTCTAGTAGTGGATCAACTGTTGGATCAGATTTGGGTTAGTTGGTGGAGCTCCGTCTAACGAACTAGATCCGTTAGACCGTCTGACATGAGACCTACTCATAATTTGAAACTTTTATGTTCTATATATATATATATATATAGGCATTGGTTCAAATGAGACCAATCCCTTTAGGTTAGTCCATAAGAACACTTATGGATTCTTGATTTAAAATTTGGATGGTGTAGATCATTTTAGTTAATTTAGGCATATAAGGGTATAATTGTACTTTTATATTTAATTAGTTATGTTAATTGGACGGTTATTAGCTATTTTTAAGGAAACATAATCCTACCTTTTCAGTTACCCGATTTTTAGGGAGGAAAAATCATCAACTTCAAGCGTTTTTTTCAAAATTGATACTTCTTTCCGCCATATTTGTGAACAGTTGTTTTATTGTATACTTAGTTCAGTGGACTTGTATACTTAGTCATGTTTTATTGTATATTTAGTTCAGTGGATTTGTATACTTGGTTCAGTGGAATCGTATTCTTAGTTATATAAGTAGTTTAGTGAATTTGTATACTTAGTTCTGTATATTTGTATACTTAGTTCAATGGAATTGTATACTTAGTTATATAAGTAATTCAGTATAATTGTATACTTAGTTAAATGTTTATGTATACTTAATATTATTTTAATGTATAGTTAGTTCAATGTAATTGTATACTTAGTTAAATGTTTCTGCATACTTAGTAAAGTTTTAATGTACAGGTAGTTTAGTGTAATTGTATACTTAGTTAATTGTTTATGTATACTTAGTAATGTTTTAATGTATAGTTAGTTTAGTGTAATTGTATATTTTTCATTAATTGTTGCACGATTTTGTTGTCATATTTGAATAATTTGCAGGTTCGAATGGGAAGGGAGAGAAAGGAAAGGTGAATCGATTGATTATGGGGACGTGATCAATACAAAATCACGCCCCTAATTTTTAGGAAGCGGTTACTATATTTAATTTCCTTGATTCCTATTTTATCCCTTTACATTTGTATACTTACTTATGAAATCTTTGTATATATTGTAATATATCTTGGCCATTGATTTACTATTTGGATGGTGTAGATTTAGTCCTATGGACTAACCAGAAGGGTGGTCTCACAGGATCACCTCCTATATATATATATATATATATATATATATATATATATATATATATTACATATTTACATATCACACATCGTTAACGAGGGTACAATTATTTTGAAAATCTACATAAAAAAATATTTTGCATATAACACATATAGTTTATTGAAAGCGTTTTATAAAAACTGCAATAGATTATTCAGTTAAATTTTCCATATGTTTATTTTCCTTTGTTTTAAGAAAATAGATTAATTATAACAGTGAAAATCAATGAAGGGCAATAATTTTTTTCTTGGCATAAAACAAACATTATGGTTAAAAACTTGTTATTTTCCCATGAAAATTAATAATATATGTTTTAGCAGTGAAAAATCCAAAGTATTTTGGCATTTTGGCAACCAGTAATATGCAGAGGTTAATAGGAACAGCTGGCCAGCCATTTTCCATCTGACAAATAGAAAATAACCTTTTAATAATCCCACAAAAAACAATAAATTGTCGGCCTGCATTCTGTCATTGATAATCAGATTAATTAATAATTATTATCAGTGTAATAAACGAACAAATTAATGTCAAAAAGCTGACAACTGGTTTGCTTATCTTTATGAATAATCAGATGTCAAATGATATCATTAACAATTAACAATAGTTTTGTTCACTTGATTTGGGTTTTGACCCAGTATTTAATAAACCACACATCTAATTAAATTATTTTGATCGGATATAAAATTTGAGATACATATAATATAGGACAGACCTAATCGATGCTTTATTTAACAAGGAAACAAGATTCAACTTACATGTAATATAGGACAGACCATCTCTTCTATATATTCTCAATATATTAAATTATATCACACTTATAATAATAACATTATATATTCAATGTATATGGCAGTCAATCCAATCTGATGTATTAGAATATTAAATGAATCTGGAAAGGGATGTAATAAGGTCAAGTGTAATGCACAAATAACCATTCCAAGAAAAGTGATGTAGCGGAATCTTAACGAATAAACAAATAACGCACAAAAGCAACACGAATCTTTACAAAAAAAACGTAAATTGCAATTAATAAGAGAATAATCTCAAAACTTAAAATATTCAACCTCCCTAAAAATAATAATAAAACAACTATTTATAAGACCAAACTAAAAGTCCTAACGTAATTAGAAAACATTAAAAGATAAACCAGAATAAAAGATTTCTAAACACAAATCACTTCCTAAAATATAAGATAATGTAAAATTCTAAAAGATATATCATATCTTCATCATTCTCTCCGGGATCGAGACGATTCGTCCTTGAATCGGAAGGGAGATTGTCACTAGAATAATTGTCAAACCATGGAGGGGCGCGAGGAGGACGAAATGAAAAAACAAGGTGAATATCAAAAGGTATATGATTTGGATCAAAAACAAAAATATCCAAGTTAAACTCTAGAAAACCATCTGCACTTGGCCAAATCAATTGCAGAATGCGAGTGCATCCGTCGGACCAATTCTCAGCAGATTCTGAATTTTTCTGACTATTTCTCATCTCGTCAAATACATTCGCTCGACCTAAATAAACTATAAGATCCACAAATATGTACTCCCCCGAGTCGAGTCCACACCACGAAAGGCCTGCTTTTTGTGGTAGTAGTGACAAAAGAGCATCCATTTTCTTGAAATATATCCATTTACCATATGATGGCTTTGAGGTCAAGTAGAATCGGACGATAGGGCGGGTAATCGAGGGGCAAACTCATAATTTGATAATAGGGTTTTTAGCTTTCTCTTCGGCGGGTGCCTCTGAAAATTACCAAAATCATCACCAATGTTGTCATCCTCATCACCATATTCATAAGTACTTATTCTCAGAACACCATGCCGCCCATCATCATCATCATCTTCTTCTTCTTCTTCGTTATCACATTCTTTATCAAAAATAGGTGGCCCATCATAACCACCAATTTCCTCGTCACAGTTTGAAGGTTCTTCGTAGTCAACCTCCGTTATAGTGTCGGCGATTTTTTCATCAAAACTTGGTGGTCCATTATAATCACCATCCTCCTTGTTTGATAAAATATGTACGGACGGACAAAAATCGAAACCACATACACCACGATAGTTCTGATCGCTACCTTAGTTTCCTGCCTCGCGCACTTGATCTCGATCGACCGTGAGTTGGGCGATGAAGGCGTCAAAAAATTCATGTTGCTTCGTTGTGTCAAAAAGTCGATCTGTTGACGGATCTGTGCGATGTCGTTCATGTGTTGTGGATCATGTCTAGACATCATGGTTCAGGGAGCGTAGACTGGTCTCTGAATACCAATTGATGCAGGCGGAAGCCACGAATAAACTAACAACGAACAAAAGCAATACGAATCTTCACAAAGAAACGTGAATTGTAATGAAAAAAAGATAAATCTCAAAAGTTAATAATATTCAACCTCCCTAAAAATAATATTAAAACAACTATTTATAAGACCAAACTAAAAGTCCTAACTTAACTAGAAAACATTAAAAGATAAACCAGAATAAAAGACTACTAAACACTAATCACTTCCTAAAATATAAAATAATTTATAATCTTGAAAGATATACGATATCACCATCATTACTGAAGCAGGATGAAGCCATGAATAAACGAACAACGAACAAAAGCAATACGAATCTTCACAAAGAAACGAGAATTGCAATGAAAAAGAGATAAATCTCAAAAGTTAATAATATTCAACCTCCCTAAAATTAATATTAAAACAACTATTTATAAGACCAAACTAAAAGTCCTAGCTTAACTAGAAAACATTAAAAGATAAACTAGAATAAAAGACTCGTAAACACAAATCACTTCCTAAAATATAAGATAATATAAAATCTTGAAAGATGTATGATATCTCCATCATTCTCTCTGGGATCGAGATGATTCGTCCTGGAATCGGAATGGAGATTGTCACTAGAATAATTGTCAACCCATGGAGGGACGCGAGAAGGACGAGACAAGAAAATAAGATGAATATCATCATTAGTTTGTAACCTAATTCCCATTATATCGAATATATGGTGACATTCAAATCGCTTGATCACGCATCGGCCCCCATAAAGTAATGAATCATTATCATTAGTTATACAAGCATTGACATGCCCTTTTGTATTTAATTGTGCACAAACTCCTACCTTCGCATTAAGAACATGCACACCAATGAGCTCAAGCAATCCCACACGTTCTTCAGCGTATATCATAGATGACTTGCTGTTTTCAATGGACACACCCTCGTCTTCATCCGACAAACTCGAGAAGTCAATACCGGATGATTTGAAAAACTGTGATATCATTGCATGAGACTTTAATGGCGTAAGAGTCCCAGAAAAATTGAGAAAGGGCATAGGGATCTTAAGAGAAAGAAAAAAACCCTAGGATGCTCTCTTCTCTCTCTTATCCCAAACCCTAGGGTCGTGCCTTCATGACTTTTCCGGCGGCTTTCCCCAGTGTTGGGATACAAGCCGCCAGTTATGATGTTTGCTCCTTTACTACATCTTGTTCTCCGTTGGTTTTCTCCTCTACGAGTTCTCCTATGTCTTATATGGATTTTGCGGCAATGGTTCATTCTATGGATCCTTCGAATCTCTTACTTGGGGCTGTTATGAACTCATCAAAGGTGGTCCCCTTGGTAGTGGCCCCCCTTCTAAAGTGGTTCAACTATGGTCCCTCCCAAGGTGGTTACAACAGTGGTCCCCTCCTCTCCTTCAAAGGCCAACACTCAGTCAACAGTGGTCCCCTCCCCAAAGTATTCTGCTATATCCTTGGATTCATCTGGTGTAATGATGTCCCATGTATGCCCTAGTGCAAACCCTACTTTTAGGGATTCTTTGGTAAAACATGCTAACCCTACTTTGGATTCTTTGATTAAACCAGCAAATTCTATTTTTGCTAATATTGTTTAGGGTAATAATATTATGATTGAACCTGTTAAGAAAGGGGATTATTTCTCTGTTTCAATTGATGAAAATTTGTATCAACAACGTTTGAAGGAATTCTCGTGCTCTTTAATTGGTCGTGTTTTGAGTGGTAAAGGGAATAAACCATGGCCATTGCAACCCCTCCGGTCTAGACTGAGTGAATTATGGAAAATCTAGAATACCTGGACATTGATTCCCCTGGGCAGGGGATACTTTTGCCTTAAGTTTTCTTCTGATTCGGATCGTGCTAGGGCATCTTTACGTGTTACATGGCAAATTAATCCTGGTACGATTCGTCTTTTTCCATGGGTCCCTGATTTTAATCCATATAAAGTCAATACTTCTACTGCGAGTGTATGGGTGCGTATTTTTGAGTTAAGCATTGAACATTGGCATCCGAATATTATTATGGAAATTGCTAAAGCAACAGGTACTCCGGTTCAAATTGTTGAAAAATCTCTTAATGGATCTCTGGGACACTTTGTGCAGGTACTGGTGGAAATTGATTTGTCTACGCCCCTACAGGATTCCGTGATGGTGGAACGCCCTGGGCATTGTTCTTTTGTGTCATTAAGTTATGAGAAAGTTCCCGAGTTTTGTTCGAAATGTGGTATTACGGGACATTCATTATCGACTTGTCGTTGCAATATTGTTACGGCCACGGTTCAAACTGATCCTGAACGACCTAATTCCAGACATGGGCGTTCAAGGGTTCGTGAGATGATCCGATCTCTGTCGAAGGATAAGGATAAAGTTGTTGCTTCTAATATTGTGGAACCTGTTCATTCATCTAAGGATAAGGGTAAGATGGTGGATAACTCGGTAGAAGATAAGGAATCTCATCCCCCTCCCGTGGCTGCTAGTAAATGGTGGGCGGACTATGCCAAGGATGATCACTCTAGTGTCGAGGACCAATATCCTAATGGGAAATCTTTTGCTTTGGTCCAATCGTAGATGGACAATAACGGATTTGTGGCAGTCAACAAAAAAAATCAGCTAGTAATGGTAAAAATACCAAAGATTTCACATCCTCAACAAAACATCCCTACTCGTAATCGATTCGATACTCAGAGAGAAAAAGATTGCGATTCGGCTCACATTTCGTAAAGGTATCTTTGAAATGATTACAAATGATCATACCATACCAAAGATGCAAGATAATCCGCTAGCTATTGTGGTTTATTCCAATGTTGTTGAATCAAGTTTGCTACTGAAAGAGAGTGATGAAATGGCTTTGGCTTCAGCTCATGATTCAATATCTCCAATATCAAGCTATCCTCTTAACTTTGATTTTCAAGTTGATGTAGATAAATTGGAAGCTCTAAAGACCAAGCTAAGTGACTCATCAACTACTCCGTTTGATATTCACTCATATGTTTCCTCAAAAGCTTTGAAAGCTATGACAATTGCGGCTCGAGGATCCTGGGCCGATATTTCACATGTTATATCCCAGTCAAATTTATCAGATCATCAAGATGATACTCGAGCGCGTGCTAAAAAGACAAATGCAATTGCTATTCGAAAATCCTCTAGAAATAGACGCCCTTCATTTAAATTGCATTCTTAAGTTATTTTTGTTGTTTTTTCTAAGTTTAGTATTATTTTTTCCTTTTCTACCTAATCGGCTTGTGATCAGGACTTTTCTTTTATTTTTATATATTTTCATTTATTTAAAAAAAATAGCATCAGAGTCCCATCAAGTACAAATACGGGGAATGCTCTAAACTCAATTTCTTTGTAGAAAATTGGTGGTCCATCATTACCACTAATATTTTCCTCGTCATATTTCGGCGGTTTATCATATTCCTTATCAAAAATAGGTTGTCCATCATAATCATCGATCTCGTCCTCAAAGTATGAAGGTTCTTCGTTGCCAACCTCCATTATAGTGTCGTCAGTTTCTTCATCAAAAATTCGGGGTCCATTAGAACCACCATCTTCAGCGTTACCAGAGAATAAATTACCCATGTCCGACATGTCCGTGGAATATATTTCCAATGGCATGAACTGGATGGGCAAAATATCGTAGGCAAACTCATAACTCCCAAAAAATTATTTTTCAACAAGTCTCTTGATTTCTTGATATTGGATGCGTACGATATTGAATTGTTTTGTCAGCAAGTCGATCTGCTGACAGATCTGTACGATACCGTTCATTCGTTGTGAATCCTGTTTGGACAACATGATTCAGGGAACGTAAACTGGTCTCTGATACCAACTGATGTAGCGGAAGCTTAACGAATAAACGAAGAACGCACAAAAGCAACACAAATCTTTACAAAGAAACGTAAATTGCAATGAACAAGAGAATAATCTCAAAACTTAAAATATTCAACCTCCCTAAAAATAATAGTAAAACAACTATTTATAAGACCAAACTAAAAGTCCTAACTTGATTAGAAAACATCAAAAGATAAACCAGAATAAAAGACTCCTAAACACAAATCACTTCCTAAAATATAAGATAAAAATTAATTTGATCTGATCATATTTAAATACAAATGATAATTTCAACCCTAATCGATGCTTTATTTAACAAGGAAACAAGATTCAACTTACATGTAATAGGACAGACCATCTCTTCTATATATTCTCAATATATTAAATTACGTCACACTTATAAAAATAACATTATTCAATGTATATGGCAGTCAATCTAATCTAATGTATTCGAATATTAAATGAATCTGGAAAGGGATGTAATAAGGTCAAGTGTAATGCACAAATAACCATTCCAAGAAAAATTTATAGACAAAAATGTTTTTTTTGTCCACTCAGTGGATAACTTGAGATATTTAGTCCACACTTTTAGAAATTGTTGAAATTGATCTATTAAGTGGCAAAAATTCGGACATTTACGGGGGTGTCCCCAACCATAGAATTTAATGGAATTTAATAGAATTTATAATTCCATAACATTCCAAGTGTCCTCAATTCGGATTTCAATGGAATCCATTAAATCTTGAAGTCCTCAACTTGGATTTTAGTGGATTCCACGAAAATCCAGTATCCTCAAACATTCAAGGAATTTAATGGAATTCATTTATAAATGGATTTTAGTGGATTTTGGTGGAATTATAAGCTAGATTTATGAAGGATAAATTCTCACCTTCTCCCCTCGGAATTCAAATTATATTTTCCAATAATAATAATAATAATAATTTTTTTTGGTTATAGTATAAAAAGAAAAAGTAATATATGTTTCTCTCATTTACATCTCCCCACGCATCGTCTTATAATCTCAACAATTCAACACTTTCTACCTCAATTTTGTGAACAAATACTGTAGAGTAACTAGAGGTGATTTGTCGTCTTATTTCAATTGCTAATATTTTTAAGGGATAATTACAAAAAGTACCCCTGAGGTTTCACCTAATTACAAAAAAAACTGGCTAATTTCTAAAATTACAAAAAGTACCCCTGAGGTTTGATTCAGTGTTGAAATTAAGGGGTAAACTGCAATATTTTTATAAATATGAAGGGAGATTTTGAAATATTTTTTGTTTATGAAGGGTTTGAATGCTAGACAAAATAAAACCTCGGGGTAATTTTTGTAATTTTGAAAGCTAGCTGGGGTTTTTTGTAATTAGGTCAAACCTCAAGGGTATTTTTTGTAATTAACCCTATTTTTAATTTTATCGATAACTTAATAAGAAAACTATTGTTATAATAATACTTTACTCGAAATAATTGTTGATAAATTTACATTCATTCATCTTGATAGACACATTGTTTTGTGTTAGAAAATATGGTTTTAAAATTATCTGGTAAGATTTTGATGATCAATGTTGTTGTTGTTTGTTGAATAAATATTTTAAAAATAGTTTTTTATGGAACTATTCTAAATTTCGATAATTTTAAATTATATTTTTGCAAAGTTTATGAAACCTTTTTTTTTTGCTAATGACTTTCTTTCAATATTTACATTTCATATTTTTAATGATTATGATGTTATGCTACTAGTTTCATAAAAAAAAAAATATTAATTATACTTTTTATAACATCCAACAAATTCCACTAAAATCCACACAATTCCATAGTATAATTCTATTAAAATCTAGTGGAATCCATAGAATTCTCTTAAAATCTATAAAATTCCATAACTTAAAAAATCCTTGAAAATCCATGTTGGGGACATCCTCCTTAGTCTAGTGACTTGCTATTGCAGGTAATCTTGATAATGCAATCATATATATGTATGTATAGTAATAGGTCTTCAAACACACACACAAAACACACACAGAGACACCAGAAAAATATAATTTAAAGTGTGAAAGAGAGAGAGAGAGAGAAGGGATAGATAATTAATCATGGGGGAGGAATCTGGACAAGGGGTGGAAACGAAAGTGGAGATAAGCTTGAATGATAATATAAATGCTAATCCACCACCACCACCTCCGGCGGCGGTGGCGCCGCCGCACTTTGTGCTGATTCATGGGATAGGTGGAGGGGCATGGTGCTGGTACAAAATAAAGTGCCTTATGGAGAATTGTGGGTACAAAGTTTCTTGTTTGGACCTTAAAGGTTGTGGCATGGATCACACTGACCCAAACACCATTCTTTCCTTTCATGATTACAATAAGCCCCTTCTTGATTTCCTCTCATCCTTACATGAAAATGAACAGGTATTTAATTAAGTAACCCTTTCACACACACACCCACATGTGTGGGTGAGTGTTATTTTTTTTTTTTTGTGTGTATGTGTATGTCATCATGATCATGAATGTTTATGTTTGTGATCTGAATTTCATATGTTTTACACCAATTAATTGGTTCCTGTAATTTAGGGTGGCGGTGTCAAACTGGTCATGTTCGTTTTGAATGCATTGATACTCAATTTAATTACATCCTCGGCATAACACCGGATACCCAAAAATCGCTTAAAATTAAAAAAGAAAAAACAAACCCAAATTTTAGGCCTCATGTGCGAGTCATTTACCAATTTCTGATTAATTTTGAAAATTCCGGGGAAACTAGGACTAAAATTAAACAATTTTAGTACTTACAGGACTACATTAATTATTTAGAACGTACATCATCAATTTTGACACCGCCCCCAAGTTACATGACTAATTTGACAATTTGGCACCTAATTAATTAGAACATAAATGAGATGAAACATTTTAAGGAATAGGAATTTCCGTGTGATATTTAATTTAATGTTTTTTGATGATGATATATGCAGGTGATTTTGGTGGGACATAGCGCAGGGGGACTAAGTTTAAGTGATGCAATTCACAAGTATGGAAAGAAGAAGATTAAGCTTGCTGTGTTTATTGCAGGCACTATGTTGAGGTCGGGGTGTGTGACAGACCAAGATATTAAAGATGTAAGTTTTTCACTTTAATTTAAATTTCCCCATCTACCTAATTACTAGTGTTTTGGTTGGTAATTGGTGGTTAGATTCTTTGATGTGTTTCTCTAATTTGTTGAGAAAACTAAAGATAATTTGATAGGATCCTGTAGGCTGTAGTATAATTACTATCCCGCCCTCGGATCGATAATTGAATAAATTAGTTTATTTTAATTTTAATTGTTAGGATATGCTCATTTATTTCTATGATGAGCTTATTTAATTTGATTATAATTTGATTTGAATTATTTATTTAATTGTGAATATAATTGGTTAGTGGGTCAAATCTGGATCTAATAAGATTAATTTGAAATATACGTTGGAGTTAGCATAAATCGGAAATTAAGAGTGCATATAAACCAAATATAATTTTGAAAGATAATAGTTTTAAATAATAGCATAGATAAGTCCTTGATACTTAAATTACTTCTTATCTCTTGAAGTTGTTATTATCTTTTAAATTCAAAAATTCATTAAAAATATGTTATCAATTCTTTAATTTGTAGATAGGAATGCCACATGGATAATTATAAAGTAGACATGTGGAATTGGGAGAATAAGGAGTTGACACATGTCAAAATTAATGAGGTGATGACATGTGTCAACTTTGTTTTTTCTTTTGATATATAGGGTTGATATTAGATTCATTGGTTTTAAATATTTATAACATCAATATTTTATTACACATTCCACCAATTTCCTTAAGCATATATTTGGTACATAAATATACAATACATAATGTAAATATTATTTATTATCAGTGCTTTAAATCATGCTTTTATAATTAATTCAATGTATATTAGTGCACTTGAAGTAAACATAAAATGCCAAACAGGTGTAGTTAATAGATCACGTGTAATGTGTTATAACCAAGTCCATGTAGATGATGACTTTGCTAAGGTGAAAAGGATAGTGTTTGTCCTTATGTCTAAATTAACTTACTTTTTCTCTTTCGCATTTCTCAATACTAAATTGGCCAACCAGACTATTTAGACCGCAATTGGATGTCAATGAGATTTCATTTTTGTTCTGCTGGATAAATTTTTTTGACCAAACATGAGATTGTATATAAAAATTTTTAGAAAATATATTATTCTCTCACTTTCACTTTTTCTCATTTTTTCTCTTATCAATCACATCTACAGATTTTTTCACAAAAAACTAATCATTATTACACATTCTCCCACAAATTTCACTATTCACCTATCAAACATTTCTAACTACCAATCACATTCAATCATTATTTTACTATTTTTAAATCAAATCAACTTTCATCATTACTTTTTCATATCTCATACAATCACACTCTCAAAATTCAAATTTTTTTTCAAATTTTTTTTCACCACTATTCTCTAGCAAAATAAAAATTTTCAAAATGAAAGCATATCCAATCGCGCCACCAGTATTTAGTTCTCCCCCCTCCTATTTATATAAAAGTTTCGGTACTTCCTTTAATTTATCACAATTTTTATTATTTTTTTCTTAATATTGATAACAAAAGATATAATATAAGATCTATATTGCCTATTCTTGATTCAGTTTTTCATTTTAATTTTATTCAAATTTTTTTGCATTATATTTTATACTATTATTTACACACACAAAATCACAAACAATCATCATCTTTAAAGATTCTCAATCACATCAAAATAATTTTTTTTCTACACATCCAACTTTCACTTTCGAAAAGGTTTTCACCACTATTCACTCAAAAAAATGAAAGTGGACGGAATAAAAAGACAAATATTCACAATCTTTCACTTATTTCGAAAATATTAAATATTAATATATACCATATATATCATGTAAATTATAATAATAATAATATTTATTTTTATTAAATAAAAAATAAAATATTTTTGCAATAAAAGATCCCGTCAAATCATGAAGAAAATAATACAAGGAAATATAATTGAATTGGTGAAAAAGGGGGTATGGAATTATTGTCAAAGTTGGTTATGGGATGGGAAATAGGAATCAATTGTACATACGTCAGTGTGATGGGAACAACATTGGATGGGTTGTAGTCTATGCCACCCACTTGGGTGGCACCGGTGGGTGGATCTACCCTTGATTTTTCACGCCGTGTGGGTGTGTGTGTGTATGTGTGAATTAAGGGTAGATCCACGGCAAGGGGTGGAAAGTGGACCAAACAAACCGATATTGGATGGTTCCTAAGTAAATGTTTACAACTGTCATCAATTTCAGGCCCTTTGTCCTTCGAATCTTATCCCATCCATCTTACTGTTTTCCCCAACTTATGCACATGTTTTTGGCAACCTAATGGATTCTTGGATCATCATTTGAAATATTTTCTTTTGATAAAAGGGGGGAAATAACGGATGGGACCCATGATTTTTACAATTAATTAGGGACTGGTGGGAGAATTCGGGTGTCAATTTATGACATGATACGAACTTAATACATTATAAGCGAGTTAGAGTTGAGATTTGTCGGTTACAATCAGAAATGGGTCAAACCCTAATAACACGATTGATTAATAAATTGGTGGGGTTAGAGTTACGTACCTAATGATTGAATTTTGAAAATTTATCAAGTGTGTGCAAATATATAATGTGTGGATTAAAATTAAAAGCAATATAATTACTGGTATAAATAGATGAGTTATTTATATTTTTAACATATACAAGTCATTTTGTGTCGAACTGAAAAATACGAATAATAAACTGGCCGGATTAAAGTATCTAACACAATATAAATGGGTGGGGTTAGCATTGAGAAATTTGATACGAATAACACGGATTTTGTGTTTCAACACGATACAAACCACCCGTAGCCCATAGGGAAGAGTATATTCATATATTATTGACCACCCGTAGGGAAGAGTATATTCATATATTATTGACCAATCTATCATATTTCTTTATATAATACTCTTTTTTTAGTACAGAATAGTATATTCATATATTATTATTATTATTTTATTTTTTTTGAACAACTTATCATATTTTTTTATATAATACTATATTTTTAGTACATTGGGGGATCGTAAGAGAGGGAACAGACGCACTCAGATAAGATCGATATACTCCATTTCAAATTTAATGTATTATACTTATCTCTTTGTTATCATGCATACATCCAGATAAATTATTAAACAAAAAACCAATCATTATCATATAAAAATAAATAAATCCATTTAAGTTTGTAATCTTTTAAAATCTTAGACACGATAAATTGAGAGTGTAGGTAGTTTATGAATCTTGAATTTTTTTCACTCTTTCTACTTTCAGTATTTAATTTCTCCTCTTTTTTTATTGCTGAGAATTCTTTTTTTTTTTTTTTTTGAAATCATATTGCTGAGAATTCTTAAACTACGAAAAAGTGGATTTTCTCCAATTACTTGTCTCCATTTTCCATTTAAAAATAAAATAGTTTCAGTAATATATATTGAATTATTTATATTTCATGTCTTTAACAGGAAGCGCCAGACTTATCTGGGTTTGGAGAATTGAATGAGGTATTTGATATTGGGTTTGGATTAGGACAAGATCATCCTCCAACCACTTTGATGGTTAAAAAGGAACTCCAAAGGAAGATCATTTACCAATTATGCCCTCAAGAGGCAAGTTTCTTTACTCTTTTATACCCCCTAAATCCCAAACCCATCAAAGAAATAAAAATGTCAATTGATGGAGAACTCTCTCTATAAATTATTATTAGTAAAATGAATACAATTTTCCATATTGTTAGCCAATTATATGATAAAATTGAGTCTGAAAGCCTTTTTTACATAGAATGTTCGTAATTTGAGACCAATCTTGTGCTTCAAAGAGAACACATTGTCAGGCGATTTTTAAACGATAGGCGGAGGGAAAGGGGGCCACCCAGGCCCCGCCCCATTTTTTTAAAAAACAATTATAAGGTAAAAAAATTTTAAAAAAAATTATTTAAAATATATATGATTTTTCTTTCAGTTTTTATCTGTCCCACCCCGATTCAGTGTATCGGCCCACCCCGTAAAATTTTCTGGCTACGCCATTGATTGACCCGGGTTCAATCTCATACGAGTGTGTTCGTCCTCCCTCCCCTACTGTCCCCCATTGTACTATAAAGAAAACATCTATCATATCTGCAACATGAATGGCGAACGATCAAGTAGGAAATCAATCATGCACCATATTTTATTCAATGAAATTCCTCTTATAAAATTTATTCGTTATGGATGCATGATAAGTGTATATATTTGTATTCAGGATTCGACTTTAGCAGCAATGCTGCTAAGGCCGGGGCCGATCCAGGCACTAACAACAGCTCAATTTAAAGATACTGAGGATAAAGACAAGGTACCGAGAATATACATCAAAACGATGCAAGACAACGTTATTAAACCCGAGCAACAAGAGGCGATGATCAAGAAATGGCCTCCCTCTGATGTTTATATTTTGGAAAGTGATCACAGCCCTTTCTTCTCGGCTCCATTTTTGCTATTTGGTTTGTTAGTTAAGGCTGCAGTTTCTTTTGGATGTTGAAATTACTATTTCCTCAAAAAAAGAAAAAAAAGATAAATTGTTAGAATAAAGATCTCAATTATTTTGTAAAAGAAAATAAGCACTATATGATTTGCATTATTCATATATATAGAAGTTATTGCATCCGGTATTATTATGTGCAAGGAAATTCTAAATCCACGTATTAATTTGGAATCAAGTTTGTCTACAAACTTTCTTTTGGATGTAGCCTCATTTGGATTGAAAGAGTTGAGTTGTATTTGGATAAAAGAATTTGGATTTGAAAGGAGGATTTAATTAGGGAAAAATTATATCTAGCATGAATTTAAAATCCATCACAATAACTCCAAAAATAACTCAATTAAATAGGAGATCAAGGCCGATTCGCCTTGTCTTAGTGGTAAGGTAGAAGCTTCGTGACTAGTAGGTCTAAAGTTCGATCTCCATTGATAGCATGTGAGTTGATTTTTCACTATTTGAGTGTGGTTTAATTTCTATTGTGTAGTGCAATTTTGAGTCTTATTTGGATTGTTGTAAGGTTATGATGATTTTCAATAGTGGAAATGTGTCAAATTGGCCATTTCCAACTTAAAAAGATTAAAAATAGCCAATTTTTTCAAACACATCTTTTTTAGCCATTTTGGGATGTGAAATGGCATTCATACCCTTTAAGCATATTACACTAGGTCTTATACCTCTCTTTCTCCTTTTCACTTTTACTTTCACTTTCTCTCTCTCAAAAGTATTCAAATTTCAAAGACAAAATTTTCCGGTGAATTTCCGGCAACCCATTTTCCCAATCGGAATCTCGAAATAATGTAAGCATTTTGTTCTCTATCTCATTCTTTATTCATTTCACTATCGTATTTAGTTTGAGTTACATCTCAAGTTAAATGTTCTAATTTGTTTTTTTTTGTCTGTTTTTGTTGGTTTCAGATGGAGGACGATAAAGTGATAATTGTCCATAGTGATTTTTGGGATGGTAGTTTCTATAGAAATGGTGAAGAAGTACTCGTTTTTACGTCGTTGTGGACAATATCATATAGTGGGTTTGTGGATATTGTTCATAACGTTGTAAATGGTGATCGGCATTTGTGTGAATACAAATTACACTGTTTAATGCCAATTGGGGGTGGTTCTGAGATTAAGTCTTTGATTATGTGTGAACGAGATCTTCGACGAGTAGCTGAGATTTTCAAAGATCCCCGAATATTTGTGACCTTGCAACCAAAAGATCATGGGATGGTGGGGACTTCGTACACTAGAAATAGCAATCCACATGGTTTTATGAACCTCATGGCTGCTCAATCGTATTCATATGGTATCAGCAGTCAATTTATGCCCTTAAATCCATATAATTCTCAGTACGGCATGAATTATATACATGGTCCACCACAGTGTATGCCAACCTATATGCAACATGCTGCGCCCCATAATTGTCCAAGTAATTCTAGGACCTTGGAGCCTCAATCAACGTATGTGCAACATGTAGTGCCCGATAATTGTCCAGGTAAATCTCCTATCTTGGAGCATCAACCGAGAATCAATAATAGTGATCATGTGGATGGTGATGATGATGATGGTGGTGGTGGTGGTGGATTTAATGATGATTTTGGGCGGTATGATGATGTTGGACGGTATGATGATTTCGGCGGTGGTGGCCATTATGATGACCAGGATTTGTTGGTGATCAACATAACCAACAAGATGCACAACTTGTTCCCGATGACCGTGAAGGGAATGACGGTGACACATCCGATGAAGAAGATGACGATCCAGAGTACGACGTTGACAGTGAACTAGTCCGTTGATTGATTTATGATCACTTTGGATGGGAAAAAGATGACTATTTTGTTCTCGATGACCGTGAAGGGAATGATGTGAACAATGATATCATAGGAGACAATGATGAGCATGTTCTTCGGAATAGACGATTTTCAATCCAGAAGGTACCTCATGTTGATGCCAACGAAGTAGATAATGAGAATACTGATACGGAGCTCCCAATGGTTAGGTCTAAATATGCTTGGATGGCTCTTGGAGCGTCTTATCAGTATCCCGACCCTGATTCCATTCCACAAGAACCATCTAACATTGAGCGTGACTTATTCAAAGGTGCAGTGCTTGAAAGCAAGGAAGAAATGGTAACAAAGTTGGGCTTCTACCATCTGCACCATCGTGTGGAGTATAAAACAACCCGGTTTGCGACTTCATGTTATGAGGCTGTTTGCAAACATAAAGGATGCGTCTTCTTACTTCGTGCAAACGATATCCAAGGAGGAAGTTGGAAGGTGACTAAATTCGAGCAACCTCATACATATGAAGCCAACTTAAGTAGACATGCTCCTCGACAATTGCCTTCGAAGATTATTGAAGCCTTGTTTGCACCAAAACTACTAAAGGAGGGACGATCCCTTAAACCTAGGGATATTATTGCTGATTTGTCTGCTGAACATGGGATAGACATTTTGTACAACAAAGCACTAAAATCACAAAGATCGTGCGTACGACTACATACACAAAGTGACCACTTTGCGAGTCTTGGGGGATCTTGCCCGCATTCTTGTACATGTTAAAAAGAGAGAACCCTAGTACAATTGCGCTACACGAGACTGATGATGATGATAGATTCAGGTATGTTTATATTTCTTTACATGCGTCAATTAAAGGATTCAGTAAGTGTTGTAGACCTGTTATTGTTGTTGATAGCACACACCCATAGGGCAAGTTTAAAGGTGTGTTGTTTGTTGCGGTTACAAAAGACGGTAATGAACAAGTGTTTCCACTAGCATTTGGTGTGGCTGATAAGGAGAAGGACGAGTCATGGGAATGGTTTATGAAGCAATTACGCAATACATATGGATGCCCTGAAAATATGCTCATTGTATCCGATCGTCATAAAAGTATTAAGAATGCAGTTGGTAGTGTATTTCCTGACGCTATGCATGGTATATGCACATATCACTTGAGGCAAAATATCATAAATTATCGAGGTCAAGTGGTGACCTTATACCAAAAGGCTGCGTACACTTATTCTCCTAAAAGATTCAAGAAGATAATGACCCTGGTTCAAAATGCAAACGAAAAGGCCTACGAGGAGTTGGTTAGGGCTGGAAAGAAAAGGTGGGCACGGCACGTTGTCCAGTTAAACGCTATGGGTTCATGACATCGAATGCAGCAGAGGTTCTTAATGCTAGACTTGTCTGGTCGAGGAAATTGCCAATTTGTTCGTTGCTCGATTCTATTCGAAACCTCATTCAGGAGTGGTTCCACGAGCGTCAAATTGCAGCCCAAAACATGAACAATGAAGTCACCACAGATACAGCTAAGAGATTGACATAAATAGGTGCACTGGCTGATAAGATGCATGTGTCACCTGTTGGTAGCCTAATTTATTTTGTGAAAGATGAGGTGCGTTCTTTTGTTGTTGATTTGGCAAAGAGAACGTGTACTTGTCGAGTGTTTCAGCTCGATCTATTGTCGTGTCCATATGCGATTAAGGCAATCAGGTATATTTAAAGTCTTTTGCTAAATTAATAATTATTTCACCTCATAGATATACTTATATACATTTTCTGCTATTTATTTCAGTAAGGCAAATCAATCAGTCTACAGTTACGTGCACAACTACTATAAAACAGAAACACTGTGGAAACTTTACTCTCCAATCGTCATGCCCATTGAACATCCTAAAGATTGGAATGTGTCGGAAATGATACAACTTATGGTTGTCAAGGCACCTCTAAATCCTCGATAAGCTAGCCGACCGAGGACTCGACAGATTCCGTCTAGTGGTCCATCTAGCAGCTCACAATAGTCCATAATATGCTCTAGATGTCATCAAGAGGGTCACAATCGTTCTACATGTAATGCAGTGCTCCCCATTTGCCATGATGCAACGAGTGCTAGTGGAAGCAACACGATTGATCAGCCGGCTAGAAGAATTCCAAGAAAATGCGGCGTTTGTAAAAAAGAAGGACACACAATGAGGGTTTGTCATGATAGAGTTTCTGAACTCAATCAATACATTGAACATGTAATTTAATTGTACCCAGTTGCATGACTTGATATCGTGTTATATCACGTGATAAAGTACTTTGTTTCAGCTTTTCATTAATGTTTCTTGTCATACATTACGTTGTTTCAGCTTTTCATTGATGTTTCTTGTCATATAGTACGTTGTTTCAGCTTTTCATTGATGTTTCTTGTCATACAGTATTTTGTTTCAGCTTTTTATTGATGTTCAGCTTTTCAGTGATTTTCTTGTCCTTGTGAGATTTTGATGCAGGCAATATGAATCAGGATAATTTTTCTATAAATACCCCGTCAATGAGGAATACATCTTCATCTTCCATCTATATCAAAATGAGTAATACATCTTCACCTTTCCTTAATGTGCTTTACAATGAAAAGAAAACTCCATGGACAATGCCAATGGATATCCTACTTGTTGATTTTCTGGTGAGCGAGTTGAATAAAGGCGATTGGGAGGTCGGTGGGTTTAACAACACTTCCGTGTTGGGTGCTAGGGCTCTTTTGAAGTCGTGGTTTGACAAAACTTTCACATTTTCTGAAATGAATCAACGCGATAAGCATCTTCAAGCTCGCTACAACTTTTTCGCTAATATGTTTGCCACTCCAGGCGTTGTTTGGGACCGCAAATAAGATTTTGTTCATTCTACTCATCAGAATCGGCTTGACTGGGCCAGGGTAATTTGAAGTTCATTTTCTACTCATCATTCCACTCATCTTCAAGCACTACATTTTACTTCTAATTTTAAAACTTTTGTTATTTTTATGTACATGTAAGTTGATGCAACCCTCGCAACCGCTTACGAGTTCGACGGGGAACCACTGTTCGACAAACTCGCCCTGCTATTCAAGATGGAGCCTTGGAAGAAGGAAGTTGTCGAAATTTTTCCATGAACACCTGTCCCTCGATATTTGCCTAAGCGTCCCCGTTTTGAGGTAGGAACTTCATCAAAGTCCAAACCTAAGTAGACTAAATTTTTTGGTTCTATGTTGTATTTTAAGTTCTAGCAATGTAGTCTGTTTAAGTGGTTTGGTGTATCTTAACTCTTTGTTGCTACTTGTAGTCTGTTTAAATTTGATAGAACTCTTTGTTGTTTCTTATTGATTAAAATCTAAACATTTCAAAAAAAAAATTTATCTAACTCGACATCAGGTCTTAGTGACTCGATGTCGAGTTTTTTTTTCTCGAATCGAGTCACTATAACTCGAAAATCGAGTCAGTGTAACTCAAAATCGAGTTATGGTGACTCGATTTCGAGTTAGATAAGAAAAACAAATTCAGTATGTACACTCTGTTTCAGGCACACCCCAACCTGTCATACCAACACATCCAGCACAATCAAAACAACCAACACATCCAACACCACTTACACATCCAACACAATCCAAGACAACCAACACATCCATCACAATCAACACCACCAACACATACCAAAATAAGATGTAATATATCGAGCAATCAACAAATATATACACAGTCAATATGTACATCGCGAAAGTCAAAATAGAATAAAAAGTGCAAATTAATCCCTAGGTACAATCTCTGTACTATGCGCAAAAATCGCCAACGCCATCTTCCGGCGATACTCGTGGATGGTATCTGATGTCTGAGCCGCTGGAATGGACTCACCCAACAAACGCTCGACGTACATGCAGGCAAACGCGCCACAACTGTGGTTATCCGTTTGTATGAACTGATCATCTGCTGGCATCGTCCTAATGGTCAACATATCGCATCTAATTGGAATCCTGCGATGCTCAAAATATCGACTAGCAGCGAGCACTCGGGGAAGAAGACGTCGAAGCAGGAGCAGCTGGCGGTGAGGGTGATAAAATATGGCCAGATCAGAAGGATCATCCATCTGATGCGACAATGGGTCGTACAGCTGAATCTCCCAATCGAGCAGTTGAACGCGACATACAACCCAATGCCCAGTTCATAAACATACAAAGACGATCTACAAGTAATAATTGAAACATTGCTATTGGATTATATGACTAATATGAACTACAAGTAAGATGCAATAAAGCTATAACGTGACTAATACTTACATCTGGGACCTCGTACCAAGGCTGACCCCACAGTGGAGACTGCCCATGAACATACGCTAGTAGCATGCGGGTACATTCCAATCTACGCACGGCAGCTACCCCGTAGTACCCCAGACACTCCTTGTCATCAGCATGGATGTTATCCCATGCACTCTTCAGGTTTATCTGTTGATAATTTTCATTCATTTTAAATCAAAATTATCAACATTTGAAAGTATGTTAAACGAACGTCAACTGAAATTAAAAACTTACAAAAAATGAACAATCATGGATGTTCAGAGTGTCAGCTTTGACACCAGGGTGCAGCCGAACCCCGTCGTGCAATCTCCGAGCAAGGACCCCAAGATAAGGATCAATATGCTGCAAATATTTTGAACAACATGAGATTATTAATTGAAATGAAATGAAATAAATACTTAACAAAACTACTTACATTATTGGCTAGATCCTCCTCTATGTCCTCAATCTCCCGAAAGTACGCTTGGGGCTAAAACCAAGCCGGCACTAGCCCTACATCTCGCCTGACAGACATCAAAGAAATCAATTTAATAAGTATTGAAATGAAATATTATTAAAGACAAACAAAATATATATACAGAACATACTGGGGGGCGGGCATCTCCAAATCGAAAGTATACGATTGACGGGTCGATTTATGTATCTCTCTCGTCTCACGTCTACAAATGGAGACTGTAGGTACCTCGACGGCATACGGACGCGGCGGGTAGGACGTACAGAAGAGCAACGGGAGTAATCTTTACTGCCTCGTCCCCTGCTGCGTCCCCGCTGCAACATCCCACACAGATTCTCCGGTATGCTCAACAACTACTGCAGGTGGAAGCTTTGGGGCGGGGGTGTGCCACGCGGAGTACCACTAGGAACTGCCTGTGAAAAACCCTCCACAGCGGTAGGTAGCCTAGTGTCCTGACAAATAGTATAAGCAATTGAAGTACTATTAACATCATTTCCAATCCAACTTAAGTTTCGAATTAAATAGAAGATAAAATGCATAACATAAACATACCCCGTACACAAAGTCTGATATCTGAGCGGTATATGTCTGCCCATGTGCTCCATGAGTCCTATGGCTGGTGCGTAGAGATGGATCATCGTGTCCCGGCTCGAGAATCGCGCGCTTGTGACTCGTCTCTGTTCTTTGCTCACGCATACAGGACGTATCAAATCGGTGACCACGCATCCAAGTATGACTCCATATCAGCTCGTAGATCAACCCGTATGATCTCTCTCTGACGAACCAGTGCACGGTCAATCACCCGACCTACGGCTGCCTCCACTAACTGTACGAATACCGGGTAGACTAAGCCAAAGCAGGGTCGATCAAAAAGTCGGTCCCTCAGGTCGCTGTGCACCAGGCTGTGATGAGGGACGAGGAGCCCCCATCGGAGATCTGGAAGGAGGTGGAGGAGAACGTCGATGCGGGGATAGAGGTTGTGTATGGGTCCTCCGCCTCTGAGAAGGACGACTCGAACGTGCATGATGATCACTATCCTCAGCCTCACTATCATAATCATCATCATCTATACGTGCAGGCTGGGACTGGGGCATCCGCCTTTTCGGACGTCGAGACGCAGGCAATCCTTAAGCAGCATTACGTCCTGGCTCCAGAACAAAACTCCTACGAACAGCGTCAGGGCCAAGTGGGGCAACCCAAGATGGGAAATGATCCATATGGACATACATCAATCCGTGTGACATGTCCATATCAGATGCCCTGCATGTAAGGGAGTCGTAACTCCACCTCGGTGGGCTGTACTAGTGCGCATATCGTCTGTGAAAAAAATAGGAAATATTTAACTTAATTACGACGAAAATATTATCAATACCACTATTACTCATATGATTTCATAAAAAAAATGAAAATTACCTTGGGGCTGTCAAATAACGCCACCGCGCTGAAGGCCCTCTTTGGGCATCTAACCCGTCTGCCCCTAGAATAGCCATCCAACCCAGAGGCCTGGGCAAGGTCCCGAGCAAGAGAAGGAATAGCCTCAAATGCCCATAGCTGTTTCAAACAAAAAACAAATAAGCAATGAACCTGATTAGAATATGAAATGCTCGTGTTAATAGATGAAATACGTGTTTAAATTATATATACCTGTATATGGTAGAAGTAGGCATATATGTGGAACTGGACGTCTCTCTCAGGATCAGCAGGGGCTCGGATCCAAGAATCAAGATAATAGAGGAGGCGCCCATACACGTAGGAGCCCCATAGGAATGCCCTAACTTGGGGGCATCCTCAACCAATGTCCACAACCATAATGGGATGGTGCCACGTGGATCAAAAGATAACAGAATACCCGTGATTTAACAAGATATACGCCATCTTGATTCTCCTCGGTCGCTTCTCTCGAAATGACCCGCTTTGAAATGCGGCTTTGCGCTTTGTCGAGATTCAAGGACTCCCGTTAAAATCAAGGTGTCAAGATACTCCTCCTTCCGGAGGGATATGTCTTTGTGAGCATGGGTCAATCGCTGAGGGGCCAAAGTGTAGCCCCGTAAACATAACAAACTCTCGCCGCCCAAATCTGAGGTTTTGTTCACCAACGCGGAACCACAAGTCACCGGTCTCAGATCCCTCCACCAAAATTTGTCTACCGAGCAATCGAAGCATACCCTTGCAGGTCAAGTACGCGTTCGAGTCGAAGTCCAGAAATGCCCCAAATGGCCCATTCCTAAAGTCATCTAAATTGCCCTACTCAGTCAACTCCTTTATATCGGCTATCAAGTGGTGCTTGGAGTATACATTCAGTTTTCCCCTCCAATTCTGTGCAGAACCCCATTTCCATTGCCAATCGTCAAAAAACAAATACTTAGTGTCGGGGTTTGCCGCATAACTCGAATCGAGTTATGTGTAACTTCGAATCCGATCGTCTTATTCGCCCCTCTCACTTCCGCCATTAACAACATCCAAAGCTCCCCTCAAACACAAAATCCCCTATAAAACCGTACAATTTCTACAAAAACTACAACAAATCCTAACCTAAAACAACTATAGACCAACTAAATCAACCAAAAAAACATGAAATTAAACAAAAGTGGAGTTTAAGGTTACCTAGTTACTAGTCGAATCGGTCGCCATCGTCATCAGACGCTGTTCAAGTCTCAGGGTTTCGAAGATTTGGGGTCAGTGTCGCCGCTTTGAGTTGTTGGTTTTGGATTGGATTTGGGGTGTCGTAAATGCGTTCGAGTTTTTGGTTTGGATTGGTTTGGGGGTCATTTTGTTTATGCCGTTCGAGTTGTGCGTTTGGAATGGAGTTGTTTCACTCGAAAATGTGAAGTAAAACTACAAAAGGGCACTTATGTCTTTTTGCACCCCAAAATGGCTAAAAAGATGTGTTTGAAAAACATGGCTAAAAAAGATTTTCAATTGGCCAAAAAGGTTAAAAAAAATCCACTGTTTTCAATATGTATTCTTAAACAAAAAAAAAAAAAAAAAGGATATGAAATCTATTGTATTATGAGTAGCACTGTCAAATGAGGATAATCAACTCCGCAAATATCGATCGAAACTTGATCGGGCCGGGTGGTAGTGCTGGCCTGGTAGGTCAAAGAAAAAATTAGGCTAGAGTCACAAATTGGACCGAAATTCACGGGCGGGCTGCTATTTTAATTTTTAGGCACAAGCTCAACTCAATCCACGAGAACACACATGAAATGTTTCGGGACCGAGCCGGCTCGACTTTTTGGGCCGAATATTAATCCTTTTAGGCCTCAAAAGTTGCAGTTTGGTCTGGCCTTGACCATTTTAACACCTCTAATTATGAGTTTATCTAACAATCAACAAACTCAGTGGATTTGAAAAAAAATTATGGAATTGAAGTCCATATTAAATATGAATACCGATTGGGTAAAGGGCCTAATATCGATCCAATTTCCAACAATTTGAATATAATACAAAGTTGGATTCCAGTTTGTTAGATAGGAAAAAAAAAATCGAGTTTATTAAACTTTTAAATGTTGAAATGTCGCATCTGAGTAAGAGACTAATATGTCGTGAATATTGATGATAAAATCCTTATGTTTGGATTCCTTTCCAATGACAATGAGTATCTGATTTTATTTATACGGGGGACGCATATAAAAGAGCTTGTATAAGTAGTTAAATTAATGGAAAAAACTATAAGTTCATAAACCAAGAAGTTCGATTAATATGTCGTCTTTATTTTTGTTGGTTATTTTAATCATTTGAAACCATTATCATTTATGATCACATTTTCCCCATTGCCCCTGAGGCCGTGCCTAGCAATTCTTCGGCCTGAGTCAAACTTTTAAATGGGCCTTTTTTTTTTACTAATTTAAATATAATATAAATTATTATTAAAAAAATACGCTTTCTATAATGTACAAAATTAGTTAAATAATATGGCAATCATGTTCAAAGTAATTATTTAAATACAACTCGTGTTACAGTTTTGGCAACAAAAGTATTAATCAAATCTGTATAATCAAGTTGCTCAATAATTCTTTTCTCAATTGATAACATAGCTAACTTATTCAATCTCTCTTGTGACATGGTTGATCGGAGAAAAGTTTTAGTGAGCTTCAACTTTGAAAAACTTCTTTCTGCACTTGCTACAGTAACTGGTATTGTCAACAAGATCTCATAAGTAATATAAGCATTTGGAAAACAACCATCCATTTTCTTCAAATAATCCATCATTCCAATTGCAGATTTCATTTCTCTTGGTAAAGAGCACTTCAAAAATGAAAACTCCGAAAATAAATCACTACCATCAATGTCAGAGCAACCATTCTGTGTCAGAGAATTTTGAAGATTTTTGCAAGACCTCGACAAGCTATCATCGTCAGCATATTGCAACCTCTCCAAATTGAATAAAAAACCAAAAGTTTCCTCATACATTTTAAACTGTGCAAAACAAGTTTCTATAGAAGAACGAGCTTGATCGATTATAAAGAGAAAATAGTTAACTCTGAAAGAATCCTCTGCTGATTGTGATGCTTCTTCACTGTTGCTTTCATCAAATTGTTTCTTTCTTCTAATATTACGTTTTTCTCGAAATACAGCTTTGATACCTATCTTACTTGCCATTTCTTTAGCCTCACTCATGGACTTATGAAAACCATCTTCTCTATATTCTTCAAGAAATGAAATAAGTCCTTGCAAAAGAGTGATAGCAACGTCAATATCCATATCCTCGGATTGAAGAAATTTACTCACAATGTTGATTGCATATAACAACTTATATCAAATCAAATTGTAAAGCACATCTTTAGTTATAGAAGATACATATTTGATCCACTTCTCTCTCAAATTTTTAAATTTCTTCTATTTTTCTCTTTTTTCCCTATTTTTTTCTCTCTTTTTTCTCTCTTTTTCTCTTCTTCTTTTGCCCTCTTTCTTCCCTTCCCCAGTTCTGTTTCCCGTCTGCGATCTGTCTTCACTCTTCAGCCTTCTATATTTGTCAATATATTTGGGCCTAATTTGCTCTTTCATTTGGGCTTTTGAGTTGATTTTCTTATTTTGGGCTTTTAAGTACTAAAACATCTACAAGTATGTATATATATGTATTAATTTATAAAATTATTGGGCCCCTAATTATACAAATTTTTTGGGGGCCTGAGTCCATGGCCTCATTTGCCTCATGGTAGCACAGCCCGATTGCCCCCAACCAAAAAAAAAAAAAGAGAATAATTAAAGACGACATTTATTTTCAAACATTTATGCTTATTGTACGTATCTTCTTGAACATCATGAAAATTCCTAGTTTATTTAATGTAATCATAACCTTAGTATATAAGCGATATATATAGAAGGATTAAGATTATGGATAATAAACTAAAACTAAGTTCGTGATGAAATTAATTAAAGTATGTGATCTTTAATTAAAATATCACTAATGCGACCAAAAGCTTTTGAATGTGACCGTTTTATCCGAACCGTCGATGTTGAGATATCTTAGTGAAGGAATCATAGGTATGCGCAGCAGAAAGGATCCACATGTGAAATACATATGCAACTGAATCTTTCTCGTCCAAGAAGAGAATACCTTGTTAGATCTTCTAAACTATTCTCAAGGGGTGTGGCGGCGTGTGGGCGCTCCAAGATCACCTCCGACTTTTCTCTACGTTGTTTCTCCGTTCTATTTTATGTATCTATTAAAATATTGACATCTTATCTTTTTATAGATGTCTCTAACCCTAATAGAACTGGTCCTCGGGTTTTACTTAAGTCTAAGCCCAAGTATTAACAAACTCTACCCGGCCAAATATAGAAGTCAATTACTTGTGATATACGTCACACTAAATATCTTGAGCTATTTTAGGGATCCAACAATTATTATTAATCAAGGCTCCTAATAATTGTAAAACAATTATCTAAACCGGTGTTATTCCACTAAAAGCCCGATATTGAACTCTAAGATTAATAATAAAATATAAAATATTAAATGTGTATTTCTCCTTTGTAAAATATCAATAACTAATACAAATTTTTGTCAATCAATTAATTATTTATTCTCTCGACTTGAATAGTTTCTCTAATGGAACAATTGCACTGGCCAATGAGTTTTTACATCCAAGTACAGAAACATATCAAGAGGATATTTTCATACATATTCCATATTGTTTATTTCATAAATACTGATAATTAAATAATCGAAATTCCCAAACTATCGAGGTATTGGTTTGTAATAATTAAACCCCACTTATTGATAATTCAAAGAATAACAATTATGTAATTATCTGTTTAAAATAAACTCAAGATTAAGAGTAATAACATAATCAATATATCTGAAGATTTAATTCCCTTTTAACAGAAATTTAACCTTGATTAAATCTCTCTTGATCCGATCAATGTATTCATACCAATATTTAATAATAATCAAGATATATTATTTCATAAAATATTGCAGCCTAAATAAAGTGTCCAACTTTATTTAACAACTGTGAAACCAATTCATGAATTATGAGAACCTATGATCATGCCTTCTGTAGATGTATTCACACGATCATACATTACATAATTAATTCGGACCTTTTTTCGTGTAACAATGTGCATATCAAAATGAATAATTTATTTCAGAATAACAAATGTCATAATATAATATATGTCTTGCTTCTAGAGCATAAAACTAACAATCTCCCACTTGCTCTAGAGCAAGTCCGAGACTCTCTTAAGACCCATAGAATTAACATGCATCTCAAATACACGTTCAGGCAAACTCTTTGTAAATGGATCCGCTAGGTTTTCCTCTGACGCTATCTTGACAACCCTTGTATCTCCTCTTTGAATGAAATCTCGGATCAAGTGGTACTTCCTCTCTATATGTTTCTGTCTCTTATGAAATATTGGTTCTTTAGATTGTGCTACAGCCCCACTATTATCACAATAAAGTGTTATGGGTCGATCTGCTTAAGGTATCACCTCGAGATCTATATAAAACTTTTTCAGTCACGCAGCTTCTGACACAGCCACATATTCAGCTTCAGTTGTAGAGTCTACCACACAAGTTTGTTTGACACTCCTCCAACAAATGACTCCACCATATAATGTATAAACATATCCAGATGTAAATTTTCTTGAGTCAATATCTCTTTGGAAGTCAGAGTTTGTGTAACCAATGGTTTCTAGACTCCTACTAGAGTATATTAGTATACCAACATATAATCTCTCGTTCTCCTAAGATACTTGAGTATGTGCTTAACTGCAACTCAATGCTCTTCCCTAGGATTTGACTGATATCGGCTTACTGCTCCCACTACGTAGCAAATATCTAGTCTAGTACACAACATGGCATACATGAGACTACCTATTGCTGAGAAAACAGAGTCATGACCTATGTTTTCACCTATATGATTAAGGTTTCTTTTTTTGACATTAATTAGTTAAATATATTTTAAAAGTTCTTTAGTTTTGTAAATTAGCCAAAAATCTAGTATAACAAAAAAATCCAAATAATCACATAAATATTATATCAAATTTCAATTCTAATTTTTTATTAAAATTCTACACTGAATACAATAAAAATAAAAAACCTATTATACCAATAAAATAATTTTTGGAGGCTAACCGAATCAGACCGACAATTGATTCTCTGTTCAACCGATTGAACCGACTGGCCCAGTCTAAGTTTTAAAACATGGTCTCAAAAAGGAACTACTTAATAATTTATATCACTATTTTTATTTTTGACATAATTATAATGTTCCCAAATTAATTTTACTTTTTTTGTTTCTTTTAAGACTTTTTTTGTGATCCTTCAGTTCTGCCTGGATCCCCAATCTGCCTGCTGTTGCTATTTCTCGGTTTCCAAGTTATTTTTGAAGCAACCTGGGGTTTTACCTTTTCTATTATTGTTTCTTCATTTTCTGATGGGACCCGGTTGATCCATTATTCACCTTGGTTGTCCGTCTTGACTGAAGCCTTCGCCGAGTTATAGGGTATGCCCTATCTCCATTGTGTAATTTTTTCTTGTATAGCTCTCGCCATCCTTTTTCGAAATTTCAAGTAGGAGCGTTAGGTCGGGACCGCCTACTCCCTCTTGCTATTTCGATTAATTGGTTGGAGCTTTTTCCTTTTTTTCTTTAGTAAACCTCTGTTGAGGTTTTAGGTTCTCTTTCCCTATCATTGATTGATTGTTGGTTATTGACTCTTTTTGCTCCCTTAGTGTTAATGGACGGGTCCATCCATTTAACAATGGAGTCGATCGGGTATGCCCTTTTAATTTGTATTTTTTTTTTTTTTTTAATGAATTTTCACATTTTCATCAAAAAAAAATAAAAGTTGCGCCAAAATGCATTTTGGTGCAAAACTTGCCTTCCAACCCAATGATAAATCTTTGAGCCATTTTGAAGTGGTGATCGATGTGTGCGGCTTTAGCGACAATGCTATCTCATTTTTTTATTTGATTTAATATAATGAAATTGGGTTTATTATATTTAAATATGTAACAATATGTTGTCTATTATTCTCTTGTAATTTAATTCTTATGAGTAATTTTAATAAATATAACTATTTGTATTTGCAATATTATTACTATATAAAAGATCAATATTACTAAATTTATTTTTAATAGTAAGTTTAAAAAAATTAAATAAAAGTCAATTAATTGATAAGAACAAGAATTACATTACATCAACTTAAAGTCACATTACTTATGTTTTAAAATAAAATTAAGATGCTTCTCCAAGCACCAACTCCTAATGTCAAAATGGTGTTATGAATCTTTTCATAGTTCATCTTTTATGTTGTTTTTAATAGATTTGTTGTTGCCTTCTATCGATGCATTGTTAGTTTGAATTAATTAATTAGACTATTTTTATTGTTAAAAAAAATTTATTGCTCGATATAAATTTATCGATGATAAAGAAGCTCATATTCAACTTCGAAATGCATTAATTAATCATTTGTGGGAGGAGTATACTAAGTCAGAGAACTTAATGACTATCAGTTTGTAATTTAGTTATCTAAACCAGTTGTATTATTAGTTATTATTTTTTATTTTATCAACCCGAATGTCACATTTTTATTTCTCTTTCTTGTTATAAATTATTTAATTTTTAATGCATTTAATTCTAAATAATATAGATTACATATAACAAATAAAATATATTCTTCAATTAAATAATTATGTATTTATAAAACTATGTTAATACATATTTGGAACTTAATAAAATAGTTTTGTTTTGAAATAATAAAGAATATTCAAAAGAATATTATTTCTAGTACAAAATTTGAAGTTTGCAGTTTGCACTATTTTAATGCCTAAATAAAATTCTGGTTGGAAATGGCTGAAAATTGTGTGGACATTGCCACATATTCTTTTATACACGAATTTTATTTCCGACTCAATTAATGTGTTTCCAACCTAATTTGCCATTCCCTCAAAAAAAAAAAAAAAAAAAAAAAAAAACCTAATTTGCCATTTCGACGCCCAAAACGTTATCCCACACGGAAAAGGATTTTTGTTTTTTTAGTATTACTATAAAGACAACTCACCCTTGACTTCAAGTTTGGCTGTAAGACATCCTAATCCAATCAATACACGCCACGTAGACGATCTACTAGCACACGAAATCCGAAAACCTCACGCGATTATTCCGTATTTCATGTGGGGGTTAGTTATATATAAGTGGCCACGCGACCTCGTTTTTTTTTTTTTTCATTTATTCATTTGCTTTCCTTTGCGCAGTAACAGTAATCTCCTTCGCCTTCCCTCTGCAGTTTTCCTCAAGGTAAAATCCAATTACGTTGTTGGAATCATTAATTCTAGATTTGTTTTTTATTTGGGGATTTATTGTGGGTTTTGGCCGGTGTTTTGTTATTGGGTTCTTCGGATCTTACTTTGGATCGTTCGTTTGATTGTTTCATTTTTTTCTTTTGTTTTTGTTTTTCGTGATTAGTATGATGGTGGTGTTTTTCTTGTATTTGTTTCTACGGATCGATCTATGTCCATTATAGAATTCTGGGTTGCAGTTATTCCCTTTTTTTCTCGCCGGGGGTGGTTGTGTGTGTGTTTGGGGGTGTCGGCTTGGCGGGTCTATGTACGAAGATCAATAATATTTCAGTAGCAATTAGTTTAATTATTTACGTTTAAATTGGATTGTGATTTTTATTACATATACATTCATTTGGATCTGCATAATTCTTTAAAAGATTTCCCTTTTTTCGTCGGTTCAAGCTTAATAGCTTAGGAGCAGTCGTTTTCACAGTAATTCTCAGTGACGCGTGCATTACTTTGTGTTTTCCCAAATATTTCCTGTTTGAGTAATGCGGCATTCTTAATATTTCTCTTGTTCTGTTATTTTGTTGTTTGAAAAACTAAACTTTGTTGCTGATTTGTTCTCTTGAATCCCTTGAATGTCTCTTGTTACGTCTTCATTTTTCCTTTTTCTTTTTTAAATCTTAGGGAAATTTGACTGTTATGTTGAATTTCTCCAGTCTATATATTGACAAAATGAAGTCTGGTGATCCATTATAATTTTATCACATTCAGGAGTTATGGTGATATACTGTTTTAATAGGGCTCACCAAAAAGAAAATCTAAATCAGAATATTATTTTTGCAAATTACTGAACAAGGACATGTTATATATCCAATGCCGCATAGTTACTTTATAAAAAAACGTCTACTATATTTTGTTAATTTGTCAAGTCCTTTTAGTTACTCTTCTATGTACTGTATACACTAAATAAATATACTCCTAGATTAAATTCCAACAATAATTTTTGCAAACATGAAAATATTTTGTTGAGACTGAGGCTGGACAGAGATTTCCGTTTTTTTACTCTTTTATTTAGTTTAATGTGTCCTGCAAACAACAAAGTAACAATGATATCAAGTTCTATAGTGACATCATGTCAATTTCATATTACATTTTTTCTGATCCTTGTTTCGGATTTTGTTTCCTCAACCCATATTTCTTATGCTACCTATATTTTCTCATTTTCTGGTGCATATTTAATGTTTACATTGAGTTTAACAACTTCTTTTCACTGAATTGCAGCCAATTGCCTGATCTTCATGAATTCAAGAATATCTGCTGTATCAACCGTTTCCTGTCGACCGGGAAACAAGAACCTTTTCTGGATTTTGTGCTGCTTTTTCCCACGATTTCTTGGAAGCCCTGTTGCGTTTGTGAACTTCCTGCTTTTCAAGGCGATTGTCAGGTGTCCATCATCATCTGTCCTGATTTAGACACTTCGGACCATTTCCTAAAGTTACAAGTCAATCTGCTGTGTGCTATTACATCCTTGGAATCATGGTTTCCTCCCAATTTTCAAAATTGACTGGGAACAACTTGCTGAAGCCTTTCCAAAAACACGTTCTGCTTCCTGTGGAGGCCCCAGATGCCATTTCGCTCGAACCCGTCGACTTGGATTTCTCGGATGTGTTTGGTCCTTTACCTCTGATATCCGAAGATTCTGAAGATTTTGTTGCCCCGACTGATACGCGTGAATTAGTTTATGACGAACCAGCCGTAATCTTCAACCGTTCACATTCGTTTGTTGGTCCGTCAACTTGTGTAAACCAACTAGCAAAGCTCAGCAAGCTTACGTTGCACGAGAGAGAAGACTTTGGTGAAGATGCTCGAGACAGTTTTTCTGAATCTCTTACTGAGAAGATTGTTTCGGAGAAATATATTGTTAAAGTTGACAGCGACTCGGAGAAGACTGTCGGGCTTGAGGATTTTGAATTTTTGAAACTTGTTGGGCAAGGTGCGTTCGGAAAAGTGTACCAGGTGAGGAAGACTGGTTCGTCGGAAATCTTTGCAATGAAGGTGATGCGAAAAGATAAAATTATGGAAAAAAATCATGCCGAGTATATGAAGGCGGAGAGGGATATATTAACAAAGATAGATCATCCTTACATTGTGCAACTTAGATACTCCTTCCAGGTACCTAAATTTAATAAAATTTAATAACGGGGCTACAACATTCTTTAAATATGGTTCCAGTTGATAAATATGTTACATGGATAATTACAAATACGACCACTGCGGTTTAGTTTAATAACACAAGAAATCCAGTTATCTTTTAAAATTACAAATACCCCCTTGATGTTTTATTTCATTTTATAAATTGTAAAACAAACACAAACCTCAGGCAGGTATTTGTAATTGTAAAAGATAACTACACTTTTTGTAATTAGACTAAATTCAGGGGTAGGTTTGGTATTAATCCCATATATTTCAATGTCATAGTTCTACTCTTTTGGAGCTTGCTAATGATTTGAATCATTTCTGTGGTGCAGACGAAATATAGATTGTACCTCGTGCTTGATTTTGTTAATGGGGGTCACCTTTTCTTTCAACTGTATCATCAAGGCCTGTTCAGGTATTAAATGTTCATGTTTGTAATGATAAAAGTTCACTCATGTTGCATTTAGGTATCTTACATTTATATTTCCTTTCAGAGAGGATTTGGCGCGAATTTATGCTGCTGAGATTGTTTCTGCTGTTTGTCATCTCCATGCGCATGGCATAATGCATAGGGATTTGAAACCTGAGAATATTCTGCTGGATGCGGAGGGACATGTATGATTCCACCTTTTTTTCTTTCTAAATAAGCTTCATGGTTATTCAATCATATTTGTAATAGGGATAATTACAAAAACTACTCATATGGTTTAACCTGATTACAACAAACGCCAATTATTATTATTTTTCAAAATTACAAATACAACTGTTGCAATCACCCTCTTGAGGTTTGTATTTACCTAACAAATACTCCCTTGAGGGTGCAATTTGTAAACTAGAAACGAATGTAAAGGGGGTATTTGTTTTATTAGGCTAAACCTGAAGGATAGTTTGTACAATTAATCCTATTTGTATATGAACTTGAATCGAGATAATATCTCCTTCATGATGCGTCAGTTGCCCTTTTGCATGGAATTGATGATGTTACAACTTAGAGCTTGCCTTTATGCATTTCATTGCAGTCCCGTTTATAAATGTATCTTTATGATTTCAGAAAATTAAAATTGTTCAACAAATTTTATAGCTTTTGGCTATACTAAGTTCTCTTTACTGCCTTCTGCTTACCTCTTATCTGTTGATTCAGGCAATGCTCACTGATTTTGGTCTTGCGAAAGAATTTAATGAGGAAACAAGATCCAACTCAATGTGTGGAACTGTGGAGTATATGGCACCTGAAATTATTCTTGGAAAAGGTCATAATAAAGCAGCAGACTGGTGGAGTGTTGGGATTCTCTTGTACGAAATGCTGACGGGGAAGGTTAGTTTTTGCCTTTTTTGGCCATAGATATTTGAATTCAAATGCTTATTGCAAGAATTTAGAGAACTTTCTCTTACTGGATTTGAAGCAAAGAAAAAAAGTTTCATTTATCATGACTTTGGAATATTTTTGAGGGATAATTACAATAACACACCTGAGGTTTGGGCTAATTACAAAAAACCAAGAGTTTGAAAATTACAAAATCCCCCTTGCCTTTTGATTCTGTCTTGCTTTTTCCCCCTTGATAAGTGAAAAATATTTCAAAACCCCCTCGACATTTGTTGAAATATTACAGTTATTTATTCCGTCAAATTTAACACAAAATCAAACCTCAAAGTGTTTTTTGTAATTTTAAAAAATCTCAGGATTTTTTTGTAATTAGTCACAACCTCATTGGGTTTTTGTAATTATTCATTTTTGGATGAGATATTCATATTCAGAATCACAACCCTTACTGGCTTTTTACTGCAAATGAGTCCAGGAATAATTCAACACTAGCCGGCTTTTTTTCTGGCATGGTGATTACTGTTTATTCAAGAAGATATTTTGACTTTTTATACGACTTCTGATCGAGATTCTTAAATTTTATGCTCTTAGTTTTTGTTTATATCAGAAATTAATTTCTTGGGTAATGCATTTGCAGCCACCGTTTGTTGGTGGAAATCGACATAAAATTCAACAGAAGATACTGAAGGACAAAGTCAAGCTGCCACCATTTTTGTCTAGTGATGCTCATGCTCTAATTAAAGGGGTAATGGTTCTCATTCACCTGTTACTAATTCCTAGTTCCTGAGCTTTTTCTTTACTTTTATTTTTGGAACAAAATTATGCATGTTAAAAGTCTACTTGGAAAAGTCAGGAGTGTCTGTTAAGACTACTCAAGTGACAGTTAGTGAAGGTCTATTCCGATTTCCGAGAAGCTAATATTCATGAGTCGATATTTTGTGGCTTTTAAATTTAAACTTATCAAAAGTTTAAGATGAACGTTTTTAATTCCAAAATCCTCGAGAAGTAGGTTTATTGATCACTCACCATGACGTAAAAGAACATGTGGAGCCCATAAGATGAATTTTTCAGTAAAGAAGTTTACAACCTAAGGAATTCCTACATGATATTTTGAACTTTGCATTATTTGTAGGATTAAATTACAAAAACCACCCCCGAATTACAAAAAGCTTCAGTTATCTTTGAAAATTACGAACACTCCCTTGAGGGTATTTGGCTAGCCAATACAATTGTTTTGTTAGTGCAATTTGTAAAAATAGAAACAAATCAAGGGGATATTTGTAATTTTGAAAGATAATTGGGTTTTGTTGTAATTAAACTGAACCTCGAGGGTATTTTTGTAATTGACCAAAATATAATGGCTCAAAGGACTTATCATTTTTTTAATGATTCAAGGGCTTATATGTAATTTTGCAAGATACCAGAGTTCTTCTATTATTAGAACGTACCCCCAAGAGTATTTCTTGTAATCAACACTTATATGTATGAAATTTTTGCACTTTATCATAATTCAAGATGTTACCAAGTATTATATATTCCCATTCGTTCATTTTTAGTTAAAAACAATGACCTCAGAGGGACTGATCATTTTCCATTTTTAATTTCTACTTCAGCTCCTTCAAAAAGAGGTGAACAGACGCCTCGGCAGTGGTCCAGGAGGCAGTGACGAGTTAAAAGGCCACAAATGGTTCAAGTCGATCAACTGGAAAAAACTGGAGGCTCGTGAAATTCAGCCGAGCTTTCTTCCTCAAGTGGCGGGAACACACTGTGTTGCCAACTTTGATGAGTGTTGGACTAACATGCGGTGCTCGACTCCCCAGCCTCTAGCCCGAATGGGGAGAACCCCTTCAAAGGATTCAGTTACGTGAGGCCGCGTCCCGGTTTCTGCAGGAGAGTTGAACACACACTACAAGCGCGTGTGTTTGTTTGTGTTAGAGACTGAATAGGATGAACCGCTGCTTGTTATTATTGCCATCTTTTGCTCTCTAGATGGAGATTTTTATTGATGGAAGTGTGTTTATTTAGTTGTTTGTTAAGGGCATTAGAAATATGAATATGGATTGATGGCTGTTTTAAAGCTTATTAATTGTATTATGTTGTACTGTTGTTCCATCAGTTATTTTCATGTGAACAAATCTGTACAATTATATATAATCACCAGCACTTATTTAAAAAGCTAGTTGTGAAACTCTTACCATATCAGTAAGAGAGCAGAAACAGTTTTCTTCATGTTGACCCTTTTTGTGCATTATAAAGAAATGAGGTAATTACAAAACGACCCCCAAGGTTTGAGCTAATAACAAAAAATTACAAAATCTCACTTGATGTTTGATTATGTATTACACTCTACCCCCTTCATAAGCAAAACTATTCAGACACCCCCTTTACAATTGTAGTAATATTACAACTACCCCTTACATTTAAGACATAATCAAACCTTAGGGGACTTTTTGTAATTTTGAAACTTTTTTTTTTTTTTTTTTTTTTTTGTAATTGCCCCAAACTTTAGGAGGGGTAAGTTTTGTAATTATTTCTAAACAAAAGAAAAAGTACCTTTAGGTCGAACCATATCACAAAAGAATTTAGTTGTTTTTCAAAATATAAATACGTCATGATATTTATTCCATTTTACAAATTGGCATATTGATAGGTACATTTGTTAAACATATAAAGACGTCCTTCATTGGTGTTTCTTTCAGCAGTAATTTTTGTAACTCACCTAAAAGAAAATTGATAAGCAGAACAACACATTTCTTTCCACAAGTTAAGATGGACAATATTACTCATTTTAAATCCAGCAACCAAGCGTATGCTTTATCATTATTCTACTACACAAAGTACCACAGTATCAAGACAATTAAACCCCTTCAACCTTTCCAGCCCTGAATCCCTTTCAAGAAGAAGAATGATCTTTAAATACACTTCTCAAGGAAAAACATCACACCTCTCATGTCATGCCTTCAAATAAAATGACATCGGTTTTCTAACAGTCATGGCGTAGGCGTAGCCACATTGGAATCCTTCGACCTATTATCCTCAGATGACGGCCTGTCTCCGCTTTCAGAACATCGAACATCCTCGATCATTCGGACAACGTCGTCCATACTCGGCCGCATATCGGCCACCTTCGCCACACAAGCAAGCGCAATCTGAAGCATCTGCACCATCTCTTCTTCGATATTCTGACCCTTTGTAAGCTCCGCGTCGAAAACCTCTGCCGTCCACTCCTCTCGGACGACGGACCGGACCCACCTAGGCAAATCGACGACGTCATCATTGTACCCCGAATACTGGATCGGAGATTTTCCTGTGAGCATTTCAAGTAGGACGACTCCGAAGCTGTAAACATCGGATTTTTGATTGACTTTTCGCGTTTCGATCACTTCAGGAGCGCGATAGCCAGGGACGCGATATTTGATCGGTAGGAAGCTCATCATGGGACTTAAGCCGAAATCGGAAACACAACCGTCGAGATTGGAGTTGAGGAGTATGTTTGAGGACTTGATGTTACCATGAGTGTATTTAGCGCCGTTTTCGGAATGGATGTGGGCTAGTCCTCTTGCTGCTCCGAGGGAAATGTTTAGCCTCGAGTCCCAATCCAATGCAGTTCGTCCCGTGCCTCTGTTACCTGTTTTTATGGCGATCAGATCAACGAGACATTAAATGTTTAACCTTGACATAGGCAAGAATTTCTATGTATGATTAGTGCGAGAAAACAATGTAGGAATGAACACACGAATATTTTATGCTTTACGATGAAATAACTTTACACCAGCCGGAATCGCATGTTAAATCAACCAAGAAATGTACTGAGAATTAAATCCAAACCGTACTCGGCTATGTAGTTTATTTTGAGTTCGCTCCGGGTTTGGTCTTCCAACACTAAGGTTGCGACTGGATACAATAATTTTTTCATTTTTGTTCCGCCAGAGAAACATTTTTATCTCAAAATGCGATTCTCTATGAAAATTTTCAAAAAATACACTGTTCAATCACTTTTAATTTCTTCTCGGACCAATCTCTTCTACTTATTTTTATAAACAAAGCATCAAGTCACTAATTATTCTCTAGAGGGAAAAAAAAATCCCCAACCAAAATATATCCAATTGCAACTTAAACTAGTGCGCCACTCTTTGTATATGTTTGGGTAGGTACCATAAGTTCATAACCTTACACTTTATTATTGTATTTCATTCTATTACTGCCATCAAAAAATAAAATAAAATAAAATACTATGGTCTCTACGCATTATACCCCATACCAATACTCAAAAAATTAATCCTAGCCCAATACTTTCTTTGATTAATAGATCACTTTCTTAACATGTTTCAACTTACTAATTCAACAAACAATATACACTACACAATACACTCATAAGCACACTAGAAACATTCTGACAACCAATGCCAAAAATGTAGACATGAAGAAAAAAACATACCGTGCAAAGCTGAAGACAAGCTACCAGCCGGCATGTACTCGTAAACCAGAAGCTTCTCATCCTTGGAAAAATAATAAGCAAGCAATGGGACAACATTAGGATGTCGACCAAGTTTATTTACAATCTCCATTTGCTGCTCGAACTCTTTCTTTCCGATCCCAACATCCTTTAGCCGTTTCACCACAACCGTTGTCGCTTCGTCCAAAATGGCCTTATAAGCCGTACCGTAACTCCCCTTTCCAAGAACTTCCGCCGATGCTCTCAACAAATCCTCGAGATCAAAGCTAAACGAACACCCTTCGAAAAACACAAGCTTGTTTTTCTCAGCTCCTTGTACTCCACTCCCGAAATCATCAGACTTCAAATTCTCGGTTTTTCCAACGTTAGCGGCCTTAGCAATGATAACAGTAGTTGTCTCACCGTTGTTTTTCTTCTTCAGACAGAAGAACACAATTGCCAAGAATATAAGAATTATAACACAAGCACAAACAATAGCTATGCCAATGATACCTCCTAAACTAAGTTTTCTTGAATTTTTTCGATAAATTGTTCTACTTTCAGGTATAGGAGAAGGAGACGGAGCGATAAAGACGAGCAAGAACTCAAAGGGGCACCGCATAAACGATCGTTTCCTCGAATGCAGAAACCGGGAACTTCTGAAGGGAATTCGGAATCGACCCGTTTAACAAATTATGACTCAAATTGAAGATCTTTAACGTTGGAAGATCAATATCCGGGATAACTCCAGAGAATGAATTGTACTGAAGGTTTTAAAACAGATAGTCTCTTCAGATTCTTGAATGTGAATGGAATCTCACCACTAAAAGAGTTAAACGACAGATCGATTATACTCAGTCGAGACGACAATGAAACAGGATTAATATCACCAGAGAAGTTATTATTTTGAAGAAAGATGGATTGAAGAGATGGGATTGAAAGTATGTCCGAAGGAAATGTGCCATTTAGATAATTTGATCTTAGACTGAAGACTCTAAGAGCAGTTAATCTGCCTATAGTATTGCCTGGAATCGGGCCGTAGAGCCCAATTCCAGGCAAATGGATTTCAACAACTCTGGTTTTATCCTTAGTGCAAGTGATGCCAATCCAAGAAGTGCAAATTGAGTTGGTTTGATTCCAGTTGAGTTTTCTAACATGTGGGACAGTAGAGGCAAATTCAAGTAATGCCCTCGAATCGGAAGTGAGATCGGAGTTTACGGGCCCAAAAATTGCTAGCAGCAGCACAAGATTAGTAGTAACTGCTGTCAATTGAAACTGGAGTTTCATTTGGAATAGTATGAGTAATTTGGCTGATCTTTGATTTGAAGCTTCTGCTAAGAACAATAATGAAAAAACAAAAAGTGTTAGCAAGAAAAGCACTTAAAATGGAACTGAAAACAAGAAATAACTAGAAAAAAAATGATTATGCCATCTTTTTTCTAAAGGACACTGTAATTGTGAATAACATGCATGAATTATACTCACCAAGAGTTTGAATTTTCTGACATGTTTGAAACCAAGGAAGACAGTTGGGAGTCAATATGAAAGGGAACCAGTTAGACAAATCATTGCTAGATTGACATAAATAATAATTACCTCCAATTTGGCTCTCTAAAGGTAGTATGCCTTAGCCAGAAAGCAAGTGCTACATCAAATGAACCAAATGGCAGAAAATGAAGCTCAACCTTTTTTTTTTAAGATTTTCATGCTAATGTCTTACACTGTTTAGGCAAAGAGGTCCCCTTTTTCTAGCTTTTTCATATAGGAAAGCCAAAACACTTATATTGGAAGTACTTAGAAATAAAACAGCATACAACTACATTTAAGTGAGTAGATTCTTTTAAACAATATTTTCTGTTGTTTGGTTATGTGTTAAATGTAAAGGGTAATCGCAATATATTTACAAATGTAAGGAGGTGTTTGAAATGTTTTTCTTATGAAAAGGGGTAAAGTGTAATCTGAGAATCAAACATTTGGATTTTTCGTAATTCTCAAGAACCTGTGGGTTTTTTCAATTAACCAGACCTCAGGGTAGTTTTTGTAATTATCCCTTAAAATTTTCCAACATATGCAACTGTGAGGCAAACTACAGATTACTCCTTTGTTAAAGCATATATATAAAAAATTTGGTCATTGAACAACAGTAACTATGAAGGTAACATTGAAAACAATCCCACATGCAAACTAACACTTTGACTCTTGCATCAACTAAAGAAACAATTTTTTTTTTTAATGAATTGGCAATTTTTGGCTAAATAATGTTACAACTTACAAAGTAAAGAAAACAAGTACATCAATACAGTAAAAAAAAGTTGTCTTACACAAAAACTTGTGAATGAAGAGTTCTGCTAGAAACTGTTAGAGAAGAGAGTACTTCAACTTTAGACTAATTATGGACCTTTATTTTAAATAAAGAATTGAAAAGGTTAAAAAAAGCAAAATATTCTTGATTCACTTTTTCATAGTGGAAAAGCAGATGTCACTTTATTATAATGGATTTTATATTGTATGAGCAATGTGACATTATAGAAATCTAAAAACCCATGAAGAAGCAATTGATATATAAAAGCTGAGAAATCATTGAGAATCAAGAATCCAGACCAGAAAGATAAAAAAGATTTACAATAAAAAGCAAAAGCAAAAGTTCAATTGTAACTTTTTTACATTAAGGGAGGTATACTATGCTAGATGAGGTCTATCCATGTTCTCATGCATTAGTCGTTGTCTGCAGTTAGATATGACCAAACACGCCTTATATTTTTGCTTTTCCCAGCAGATTATCAGTAAGGGATAATTGCAAAAAATATGTATTGAGTATGAGGCTTGAGTATTAAAAAAATCTAGACAAGTTACAAAATATGAAATTTCAATGAGGTTTGATTATGTTTTGCATTTTTATCCCAACCATTAGTTGGCTTGATGGAATTTGGTGATGTCTCGAATATATTAAATTACATCCTCAAATTTTTAAATATTATAATAGCCTCAACTTTTAATTTAACTATTTGTAATATTTAGAAAAGTTGAGGAATTTAAGATGAAAATTTAGGCCATTTGTAATATTCAAAAAAATTGAGGAAGCAATTGTAAAATATTTGATATGGTCACGAATTTCCATCAGTTCCACTAACAATTCTGTTAAAAATGTAAGAACCTCCAAGGGTTTCTGTGAATTTTTATTTTTATTATTGTAATTACCTCAACCTCAGGGTAGTTTTGTAATTAACGCTTATAAGTAATGATAGGTTCAGAATTAAGTCAAAAGCCCAGAAATCAATCAGATGACAGAATTGAATACTAAAACTCAAAATGAACGAAAAATGAATAATGAGGAAGAAGATCGCAGAATTTATATGCTCAATGAGTAATAATCCACCAAAAAAACAAATCATTAACTTCAACCGTGGAATCATGAATAAGCTAATATTAAATTTGCAGATTTGCAGGAATAAGAACAAGATTTGCATCTTAATGAAAATTGATCCTTTCTACAAGAGCACAAAGTGATAGCATCACATTTCACATAAAGTATGAAAACTTGCCCACAAAAAGTAGACAACACATAGACACACACAAATTAAAGATAATAAACAAAAAAGCTAAAAAAAAAAAAAAATAGCACAGTTAGGACTCACAAATGGAGAAAGCCAAATAAATTTCTCTTCAAAATCGAGTCTTTGCGCAAAAATATAGCCTTGACGACTCAAAGGGTCACTCAAAAACAATGCAAAATTTTGGTGGTGTAAATGTAATACAAGAATGCATATCAGTATATGTACAAAACAAGAAAAAAGGGGTCAAAATAATGTGGATTTTTGAAATACAGAGAGCACCCAACGGTATAATATTCTTAAAAGGGTGTTTAGAGGACAGTAAATTTCATTAATGGCTCATTATAGAGTCATTTAATCAGTGCACAGCTTAACAAAATCTGATTTGGATTTTCTTTTTACTGGTTTATCCTCTACAAGGAAAGTCGGCAACAACGTTAATAAATGCATTTATAACTCAACAAAAATTTGTAGTTTACAGGTTGGGTCTTTTCCATATTTCTTATGGGAAAAAGATGAGAAAGACCCACAGGCCATTAGCATGACGGGAACGTACATTTCGACATGATTATTCAGCGTGTGTGTGTGAGCGTGAGTGACGGAGAGACTGGAAATTTGATAGTTGTACTTGTATAGACTTATGATTGGGTTGAGGTGGCAACAGGCCGGGGCAGGCTGGGCCCATTGGCCCTTTAGAAAAATTTGGGCCGAGCTGGGTCATGGGAATGTGGTCCAACTTAGTCGTGTGTGTATTTTGTTTACAAAAACTATCGCCCAAATTAAAAGTTGGCTAACCTATAGGCCCATGGGGTAATCGGAGGCGGGCCAAATAGGTTTGACTTTTTGGATCTTGAAAGTGTGGGATTCGACTCAAACCACGGCCGTCAAATTTCCACAGGACCTTGGCATTTTGTAAGCTCTATGATTGGGTGACAATTTGTGTAGTGTTCGAGTTGTTATGTCGTGTCAAGAGCTACATATTATTTGTGTTAGACTTCTTAATCCTAACTTCACTCGTTTATTATTCAAAAATGTGGTTGTATGAATTTAATTTTAATCTGAAAAATTTTATTTAGATATGTTTAATAATTTTTAAAAGTCGATCATTATACTAACAATATATTTAATCAATCAAATATATCATAGGAAGCAACATAATAACAATACAACTGGGACAAATGGGTTACTCGTATCATATCAAGTTAACTCTAACCCGACTTATTTCTTATTTGTGTTAATTGGGTTTCACCCGATTCTGACCCTAGTTTACCAAGCCTCAACTAACTCGATTATAATATGTTTGGTTCATATTGTGTTTTTGTGTCGTATCATAAACTGTGACCCCTGAACATATTGCTATTGTTGCATAAAAATATGAAAAGGGCCTTTTGAGAAATAGTATGTTGGACATAATAATTAGGATTTGAAAACTTTATGTTATTTAAAAGTGTGGCATCAAAAATGATTTTTTTCTTTGGAAATGTAAGGTTATGATTGGTTACGAAAGTTATGGTCTTAGTTATATGATTGTGTTTTCAAGATTAGTTTTCCACTTTCCAACTATTCTGGAAAATAATTTTATGTTTGTTTAGGAAGTTCTCAGTAGAAATGAAGTCATTTATAGTTTTCATTTTTTTAAAAACAACCAAACAAATTTTCACCACATTCACGAGATATATGTGAAAATACAATACAATCACGCAAACATATGCCAAATATACAACCAAAAAACTATAACCAAACATATCTTCATTTCCAAACAGAAATTCAGACAACAAACCAAACATATTCTCAATTCTTACACGAAATCAATAAAGTTTAAAAATTCATTTTTCAACAATAGAAACTAGAAATTGGACTTGGAAATACATCCATACAAGGCCTATCATTTCCGTTTCGCTAGAAAATATTTTTAACTCAAAATGTTATTGTCTACTAAAATTCTCAAAAAATATACTATTCACTTACTCTCGAATCACATCTACTGATTTTTCAAAAAAAAAAAAAAAAAAAAACCAAATCATTATTAGATTTTTCACATATATTTCACTATTCACCCAATCATATATTTTGATCTATCAATTGTATCCAATTATTATTTTAATATTTTTATACCACATCATCTTTTATCATTGCATTTTCCTTTCATATCCATTCACATCTCCAAAAACAATTATTATTCTCTCTAACAATTTCTTTATATTATTCTCTAGTAGAACAATAATTTTCAAAATGAAGATATTTCAATCGCAACTTAAGTCTTCCCTCAAAAACAAAATAAAAATCGCAACTTAAGTCACTAAGTTGTGGTCAATCTCGATACATTATAGGAACAAATTAAACCTTTTAAATTGTTTAATGTGTCCATAATATATACGAAAAAACAGATTAGTTTTGATGCAATCTAGAAATCAATTAAGCAACAGTTATAACATAGAGTGAAAACAAGAGAACTAAAATAATTACGTTTTAATAACACTATACTACCAAAGTTCTAATCCATGCTTGGGTGTATGACACTAATTAAATGCATGGATGGATGAATAACAAGTGTCTCACTATTTATATGGATGAATGATAAATGTTTAATCTAATAAGTAGTGGGACACTTGTTATTCATCATACCACTAATTATATGTACACAATGCCGTAGCCAAGACACCATAACGGGGTTGGTCGATGAAAGTAAGGTAGGCGAGGATAGAAAAATCATATAAATCCTAACTAATTTTTATTTTTTTAAATTACTTACTAATTTATTTTTAAAAGAGGGGGCCCGGGGCCCGAGGGTTGCCCTAGCTACGCTATTGTATGTATATATATTTGGTGTACCATCTACAAGACCATTACGAAATGACGTATATATAAATGTGGCCAATTAACTTCAAAAAAAAAAAATGTGGCCAATTTATTTGTCCCAAAGTTTACAAGAGATAAAATATTTTCTCAATAATTATGTATACCATCCTCATAAATCACACGTAAATTGTTAATAGTTAGACTGAATAGTTAGACAATATGCCTTATGTTCATGTACAATATTTGGAGTAGGTTGATGGAAGCTTAGGTTCATATTTAGTATACTTCAATTTTTATGACCGTTGAAATTTAGATTGTATTGATTGGACAAAAATTGTAAGAGGTGTGTGCACGATACACGAATTACATTATTACAATTTTTGACTGAATTTACTCTTAAAAGAAGTAATACTAAATTTGAATGAATTTACTTTTAATTATTTTTATTTGTCATTATCGTTTTTAATATAATATTAGTTGAATTGTGATAAAATTGTAATGCACAGCAGAATTGAGAGAGAAAGTCTGAATTCATTTAATTGAGTAGCTTAAGATTACAGCAGCATTGCATTCTATTTATATCAGAAACAAAAAGCATCTAGCATGAGGAGCATGCATTCTAACTAACTCGACTAATAAGAGGACGCCACGTGTTAGCTGGCACATGGAGTCAAATACAAAAAACGTAATGCAGATCGTTTAAATGTAAAACATGATTATCCAAAGTTTCTTCACCCCCTCCTCAAGTTGGGCATCGAAGAAAGTCTCTAATGCCCAACTTGGACAACAGCAAATGAAATGGACTCACACCCAACGGTTTAGTAAATAGGTCAGCCAACTGATTCTTGGAAGAGACGTGACGCAACGTGAGAAAACCATCCTTGAACTTATTACGAACCAAATGGCAATCAATATCCAAGTGTTTTGTGCGCTCATGGAAAACGGGATTTTTTGTGATGTGGATGGCAGCCTAGTTATCACACCACAATAGGATGGGAAAAGGAATGGGGAGCAACAAGTCAGATGCAATGTAGGATATCCATTGAAGCTCACACACTGTGGCTCCAAGTGCACGGTATTCGGCCCAGCACGAGCGAGACGAGCGGTGTTGTTTCTTAGTTTTCCATGAGATCGAGCATCACCAAGGAAGATACAATATCGAGTGATAGACTTACGAGAATCAACACAATTGCCCGATCGGCATCCTTTGTAGGGCAACAAGATCACAAGAACTTCCGGCAGGATAAAATAGACGGAAGAAGGCAACCTTTAAGATAGCGAAGTATGTGAAGATCGCATCCCAATGAGGAACTCGGGAGAATTAACTAATCGGGGTGAAATGTTAGACGAGCGAAGGTGAGATCGGGCCGAGTAAAGTTGAGGTATAGGAGACGACCAACTAATCAAGGAATTGTGGGGCATCGGGGAAAGAATCACCCCGAGTGGGAGAGCTTAATGCCAGGAGGTAGGGGTGTGGTAGCGAGCTTGCTTGACCACTCATGCCCGTATCATGTAAAATATCAAGAATGTACTTCCTTTGGTGAAGGTAAGTACCTTCTTCATTGCGAGCAATTTCAAGCCGAGGAAATATTTAGCAAATCCTAAGTCTTTGATAGTAAACAAACCATGCAAGTAATCCTTCGAGGAGGGTAATGTCGGCGGATTCGACCGTAAGCAAGACATCATCAACATATATAAGTAGAGCAAGAAAAGAATCGGGCCTTTCTTGATGAACAAGCGATGATCATGTGGAGATTGTTCAAAACCATACTGAGCAATTTTCCACAGAACTCGAGAGTTCCATTCCTCGAAGCTTTGTTTAAGGCCGTATATAGCCGCGTTTAAGAAGCGGGACTTGACCAGTGCGACGCTTCAAATAACCCTCCTGGAGGCTTCATATACACCTCTCATCAAGGTAGCCATGGAGGAATGCATTATTCACATCAAATGATGCAAGCCCCAATTTCTGCGGAGTAGCCAAAGCAATTAAAATGCGAATTGAAACTAATTTTGCAACCGGGAGAAACTTTCAACATAGTCGATTCTCGAACTTGATGCCTTTGGCCACCAACTGCCTTAAACTTATCCACCGAGCCATCGAGGCTTAACCTTCACTTTGTATACCCACTTGATACCTATGGCTTTCTTGCCTATACAGGTAAGTCGGAAGAATCCAGTGTTGTTGTCCTCCAGTGCTTGGATTTCTAAATTCATGGCCTCTATCCACCTGGATCGAGCGACTGAGAATAAGTCTTGGGTTCTTGGATACTATCAACATTGGCGGAAAAGACAAGTATGTGTTGTGGAAAAGAGGGAAATAGTATGAGGAAAAGTATTTACTGATATAAATGATACTGCGAGTGGTTGGACTAGAGCGTGTGTGTCTTTGTTGGGTGTCCTCAAGAACAAGATTGGTGACAAAATCGATCGGCCCATCGGAGGTGCATGAGTCCGGTGCTTCTTCTAAGCACCGAGTAGGAAGTGTAGTGGAGGGAGAAATAGATGAATTAGAGGTAGTAGAAGGAGGAGGTTCAGTCGGTGATGGACACAATTGGGAGAGGTGTTTCATTAGGTGGTGATGTGGTGGAAGACAAGGGAAGATGGTCTCAACAAAAGCGACATCCCTAGAGATAAGAGTACTATGGGAATCCGGGTCATACAACCTGTAACCTTTCTCCGACGTACATATCCAAGGAAAACACACTTAAAAGCCCTTGAAGTAAACTTGGTTTTATGTGGATAAACATTTGTGGCATATGCAAGGCATCCAAAGGTTTTCATTCTAGAGTAGTCGGGGTGTTTGATGCAAAATTTCAAACGGGATTTCCGGAGGGTCTGTGTTAGGTACTGTTGATGATATATGTTGCGGTGAGGATGGAGTAGGGCCAAAGGTGAGAAGGGATGTTGGATTGAAACATTAAGGCCCTTGCTACCTCAAGAAGATGTTTGTGTTTACGTTCTACAACACCATTTTGTTGTGGTGTGTAGACACAACTCTTTTGATGAAAAATGCCATGAGCTGAGTAAGGTTTGACATTAAAGATCGAGAAACTCTATCCCATTATCTGTACGAATACTCTTTATTTTTGTGTGAAAGCGAGTATGGGTCGGTGCAAAAAAATTCTTAAGAACTCCAGTGGTTTGGCTTTTGTGGGACATAAGAAATGTCCATGTGGCACTACTGTAGTCATCCACAATAGTGAGAAAGTAAGGTGTGTTTGTGATAGATGGAGTGTGATGGGGTCCCATATGTCAGCATGGATGAGCTCAAAGGAGCTAGCAGTTTGTATGGCACTATGTGGAAAAGGCAATCTATGTTGTTTGGACTTATGACACACATCACATGCTTGAACAGAGGAATGCATAAATTCATTAGAACCAAGTCGAAAGTGTAAATGTTGCATTAAAGAGGGTGAGGCATGGCCCCTGGCATGCCACACTTTAAAGTTATTACATGATTGATGATTGCGTGAGTAAAAGAAAGTCAAAGCAGGAATTAAAATGTTCCAGTTTCCAAGTTGTAGAATGTAAAGCCTTCACTGGACCGCGGTGACTAACACTTCCGCCGATCCATAGGTCCGAAAGACACAATGATCGGGGTAGAAAATGCACTTTAGATTAGACTTTGAGCAAGTTGAAACCGAGAGAAGATTGTACTTAAAACTAGGAACAAATAGAACATGCAGTGGAGTGTAAGATGTGGAGTGAGAGTGATGTTGCCTGTAAGTAAATGTGGATATAGTGGTGCCATCGGCAAGCATACGAATGGAGGAGTGGGAATAGAGGAGAGGTTAGAAAATAGTGAGAATGGGAACACATATGTCGACTAGCCCTCTATCAAGTATCCAACAATCGTCATCCACATTCTCAAGCATGCTTAAGGCAAAGTGTAAGGCATGAGAGTGACTCTTACCAAAATCCACAAGATGTGCATAGTTGAGCTCTTAATTACCATGGTTAGGCACTAGCTTTCGGCCCATGAATTTGGCAATTTCTGTTGAATAAGGTGGCTCATCTCATTGGCACCTTTTTCTGGTCGGCCACAATGTTCCAGCTCCGAGCTTTCTCGGTGGAATTCCCATCCATGGTGACCATATTTGCTCTCATTGGCCTACCTCTCCGCTCCTAAGTTGCTTAAACCGGTCGGGATACCCGTGTAATTTAAAGCACTCATTGATTTCATGCCCGATCACTTGACAAAGTGATCACACTTCAATTTCGCTCTCTCTTCTTTAGCTCTCCTAATGTTGTTTCTTCCTCGACCATTGGACCAAGTTGGATGACTTGGCTTTCAGTTCCGATCGCTCCAAAGATAAGCGAGTTCTCGGTGAAATCCACTAAAGTGTGTTGTATGTTTTTTGTTTCTCAACACTCAAAATCATGGAGTAAGCCTTATTCACACTAGGCAAAGGATCCATTATCACAATCTGACTCCTCACATGCTGATACGTGTCATTTAAGCCCATCAAAAACTGCATTAATTTCTGTTGCATATCCCTCTCAAAGAAGAATCTTGCTAGCCCCACAATCACATGGCGGGCGGTAAAGATATTTCTAATTCATCCCATAGTTTTTAAGTTTAGTATAATAAACCATCACAGACATATTCCCCTGAGTCATATTATTGATATCCTTTTGCAGCTGATACAATAAGGCCCCATTCGACTCACCAAAACGTTCCTAAAGTCATCCCACAATTCCTTGGCGGAATTGGCATAGATAAAAGTGTCAACCAAATCTCGTGAAATTGAATTCAAAATCCAGGATACAACCATACAATCAGCTTTCTTCCACAGTTCATAATTCGCAGTATCAGTTTTGGGTTTATCAATCTTACCATTGATGAAACCCAGCTTGGTCTTAGCACCAAGTGCAAGCATCATGGATCGGCTCCACGATGGGTAATTGTTCCCATTCAAAGGGGTAGTCACAAGTACAGCTCCTGGGTTGTCCGAGTTCTGCAGGTACATCGGATCACCTTCTTTGAGCTCCGTCGATTCATCGCCATCCGCAGCAAGGATTGGCCAATTATTTGCGCCGTTGCCTCCTCGTCGCCTCATGATGATCAATGCCTAAGCTCTAGATACCATGATAAAATTGTAATGCACAGCAGAATTGAGAGAGAAAGTCTGAATTCATTTAATTGAGTAGCTTAAGATTACAGCAGCATTGCATTCTATTTATATCATCAACAAAAAGCATCTAGCATGAGGAGCATGCATTCTAACTAACTCGACTAATAAGAGAACGCCACGTGTTAGCTGGCATATGGAGTCAAATACAAAAACACGATTATCCAAAGTTTCTTCAAATTGGACCGATTCATGCTGCAGCCCAACTCACTACCTATCATCATGCCATTTAAAAGTCCAGAACCAAACGGGCCGTAAAGAAAATTGAATTTATTAAAGGATTTCTGGGCCCATAATATACTAACGGATCCCAACAGAATCCCATATTCGTAAACCGGCCCAACGTTGTCACGCACGTTTCACGTTCCCCATGAATATATAAAAATAATTTTTCCCTTCCCAAGATCGCGTTTACAGCATTTGCATTATGTGCATTAAATTAGCTGCGACTTTGATAAAATTGGACAAACTTTGAGCGAGCAGCACGAGAGGGGCTTATATGCATATATACATATCATCTTCTAATTTAGAATTTTTTTTTTTCTTGTAGCTCTTTTCTCCAATGGCTCTCTTCACTCCAAGTTTCTCTTGCAGAATCCCCACCTCCACTAGCCCTCAGCGCCGTCGTTTTCTGTTTTCCCGACCTACTTTCGCGCCGAGGGCCACCGTCGCTGTCGAGACCCCTTCATCCTCCACTGCCGATCACGGCGGCGCTCCGAAGCTCCTGCTCGAAGTCAAAGACCTCACTGCCATAATCGCCGAGTCCAAGCAGCCTATTCTGAAAGGCGTTAACCTCACCGTCCACGAAGGAGAGGTGCTTAATTTCACAAATCAGCTCCCAGTTTTTTTTTTTTTTTTTTCCTTTCATTTTAATGGACGATGAGAAGTAATTATGGAAATATGGAAAAAACAGGATGTAGAAGTATGCCTGATAATTTTTGTTTTTATACAGATATCAAGTAGCTCAGCTTTAAGCATTCTGTTAAGCAATTAGTAAAGGCATGGCTATAATTTTGTTCAAGATGCATTTGTTTGATTAAATTAGAATCTTGGAATTGAAAACAAGGAATATAACTAGCTCAAGATCGATGTAATCTCCCACCCGCCACCAAAAGAAACAAACATTGTTGGAGGCAGCTAAATTATGTTGAAAGATACAGTAACACGCTGTCTTTGGCATCTAATATTGCTGTTGAATTTGAAAGGTTCATGCTGTGATGGGGAAGAATGGTTCTGGGAAGAGTACATTTGCAAAGGTCAGTGCTGCTTTTGCGTCTGGTTGTGATTTTGGCTTTATATTATTGATGTTGTTTTCAGTATATATAGTGAATGGATTGAGTTTTCAACTAAGTTAGTGTTCTAGTCAATATCGAGCTCGAGTTTGACTTGTTTGATTATTGAATTGAACCAAGTTGATCTCTTATATCCTTGTATAAATTTTGGGCAAAGATTCAAGCCTGAGCAAACCGAAATCATGCTTGCATAAGACATGGCTCAGTTGAACTGTAGCAGTGCTGCTATGATGATCGTCTAGTCTATGAAATATTGTCTGGATTCTGATTCTTTGACATTTACCTTTTTATCAGTTGATAAACCAAGAAAAACTCTTTACTTTTATACTTAAAAGTCTATTAAAAAGATGTATGCTGCGTTTATTTTTGACACATCATATTATGCTTTGAAACACAAATACCAGAGTCAGGCATTTTGCTTTAGTTTCTTATGTGGTGATTTTTATACTTTTACTATGCTTAAAGCTAACAAAAGTTTCGGTTTACTCAGTAGCTTTGATTTGAAATGAGAAAAGAGACTTAGATGTCGTTTTTTTCACTGTTTGGCCAACTTTTATGTCCATGATCTAAAATCGCATGCTTCCTTCATCATGGTTGATGTTATGTGTGCCCTTACAAATATGAGTTTTATGTTTTTAGTTGGGATTGGACACATATTTGGGAAACTGTAAAGATATCTATTTTTGTCTGAACTCTGAAGTAACAAGTTGTCTCTTGGTTGAACGTTTTCGACGTGATGCTTCGATTGTCTTAGGTCCTTGTTGGTCATCCAGATTATGAAATTACAGGAGGCAGTGTAACATATAAAGGACAAGATTTGCTTGAGATGGAACCTGAGGAAAGAGCTGTAGCTGGATTATTTATGAGCTTTCAGTCTCCAGTGGAAATTCCTGAGTTAGCAATATTGACTTCTTGAATATGGCTTACAATGCTCAAAGGAGAAAACTTGGCTTACCGGAGCTTGGGCCAATTGAGGTAGTATTATACTTATTTCCATTTTTATTATATGTTTCTACCATAATATGCATCTTCATCCTAATGGTCTAATTGGAGAACTCTGTTATGATAATGGAGACAGTAAATGGAGAAATAATATTCATACCGCTAAGAACAAAGGTCTACTGCAAGTTATGCTCCAGAAACACTAATCCATCTATTTACTTCAAAGAAGCACGAACTGTTTGTTAACCTAAAAATCATTTTTAATGTAGTATACATTCTTTTCCAGTATTTACTTTTGTTTGTAAGTTGTAAATGTCGGATTGAGTGCATATAAATTTTTTAGACCACTTCTACCCATCGCCCTCTCCTTTCTCATTGCTCCTCTTTTGATGGGGGAGTCACATCGTGTGCTGCAGAATTTGAATTGTAGTTAGGGCAATTTTTCTATTTTAACCACACCATGAAAATTCGTTGTTGCAGTTTTATGGCTACGTGGCACCTAAGCTTGAGATCGTGAATATGAAGGTAGATTTTTTGAACAGAAATGTCAACGAAGGATTCAGTGGTGGAAAAAGAAGAGGAATGAGATTTTACAGCTCATGTATATGATCTAGACTCTGAATTTTTGCAATTTTTCTTGACACCTCAAGAGTAGTTTTCTGTATTTATTTTGTGATAATCCTGTCTGATGATGCTCAGACTTACATGTGTCTGACTGATTCTGAAAGTTTTGGGCTATAGTTGATTTTCAAAATGAAATTGGGTAGACATTGAGATGCGTTTTTGTCGAGATCTGTTATTGTGACACATGGACTTTCTGCAGTAACACAACAATCTCAAGCCCCCCACCCCACCCCCCACCCCAAAAAAAAAAACTCAGCCAACACTCCTTCACGGCTTCACCTCCTCTAGTGGAGGAGGAACTTAAAATCATACATGCATGAAGGGAAAAATAACATGCCACTGGAGGAAAATGGTCAATAATTTTATGTTAGTGAATCTAAAGATTGCAATTTTTTTTTCAGGTGTCCTACTCTGTCTACTTTGGGTGGGGAGGGGTGCGCTTCGCTTACCTTCTTTGTCGTATTTTTCTCAATGGAATGTGATTTTGTAGTGCTATTAAAGTGTCTTCAGGTTTATATTGAGTTGGGGAGAAAAAGCACTGACAAAGTTCTTCTTATGACAGGTTCTTGGTGCAGAATTGGCTATATTAGATGAAATTGATTCTGGTTTAGATGTAGATGCTCTTGAGATGTAGCAAAAGCAGTTAACGGACTCCTGACTCCAAAGAATTCAGTTTTGATGATCACACACTATTTACGTCTTTTTGAGTTCATAAACCAAACTATATCCACGTTATGGTAAGAAAGTCATATTGTAGCAAATAAAGTAAATTGGCAAGTTCATGTTTGTGGGACTATTAAGAGAAGAGTTCAGTCTGTTGAATTTTACCTTTTCTTCATTTTCAATTTATAATATTTATTTAGGGATAATTACAAAAACTACCCTTGAGGCTTCACCTAATTCCCAAAAAAAGCTCATTTATGTTTCAGAATTACAAATACCCCTTTAAGGTATTATAAACATCCCCGAGGTATATTTTCTTAAAGAAATAACCGTAATTAATGAAATAGAAACAAATATCCAGGGGAATTTATAATTTTGAAAGATAGCAGGAATTGTATGTAATTAGACTAAACGTCAATGGTATTTTTGTACTCTTTGCCATGTTTTGAAGAATAATGAGCCACTCAAAAGTACTGCGGTTTATGTTCAAAACTGTTTGGTAACATGCATCAATAATATTGCAGGAGAATGGCAGGATAGTGAAGACTGGAGATATTTCCATTGCTGAAATATTGGAAAAGAAGGCTACAAGGCGATTTCTGGCATATAATTTGGATAAGTTGCAAGGGTTCTCTCTGTACTGGTACACTGTTCCCACCAACTACCTAAATTGTGAAACTTGGAAGTGCTGCTCGCTATTCTCAGTTCCTCTTGATAAATTTTGCTATCTCAAAATATTCAGGTGCTTCGACTGGCACCAAAGGTGGAAATTGAAGATATACATCCTTATTGCTTATTTGGCATTGAAATCGAAGTTTTGCTAGGCAATACATGATGGATGTATCAATTTGTCGATGGTGAGGAGTAACAAAGTGTAGTATGATAGTTCTTCATTCTACGGCTATGTATGTGCAGTTGGATGTTGCTGCATGTACATCTTGAGTGTTTAGCTTCACGATTAAATACATTTTTCTCTAATCGCGTCTTTTCATTTTTTTTATTTTTTTTTCTGTTTTTATATATGAAATAGTTGAACTAAATCTTTCCTGTTAACTGATGTGCCGTAGTTCGATTTTGGTTCCTATAGTAGTGGCGCTCGATTCTTATCCTATTATTTATGAAATGCACTGCACCTCTGGTTTCAGGATTGTTTGATTGATTGCACAGAGCCACAGAGGGGTTATTCCTACAAAGGTTTCTATGGTAAAAGGGTTAACTGCAATTTGCAGTACTAAAAACAACTCGAGCTGGAATCAACTTCTGTTTTGCCGTTCATGAATATGATTAAAAATTTCGTGCTTGCTTCATTAGTTTAAGGAATAATTATAAAAAATACCCATGATTTAGTCTATTTAGAAGAGACTCCAGTCGTCTTTTAAAATTGCATATACCTCCTCGAGGCATTACAAATGCCCCTCTTAACCTTTAACGCCTCCTCAGTCCTCAGTAGGTGCCAATTTTCAGAAGGAGCATATTTTAATGGGGCTGTTGTAAATTTAAAAGATTATTAGGTGTTTTTGAAGTTAGTAAACCATATTTGTAGCTACCCCTTGGTTTAATTTTAATTCACAAGTTTAGTTTTGAAAACTCAAATGCAATGCTATAAACTGCAATTTATAATATTCCATTTTACCAAATTCAGGTTCAAATCAACTCCTCTCACCTGTTTGGCCTCTGTCTATGAACCTTTTTCCATATGATCAAAATTCTAGTTTGATAGTAATGCCAAATTACCGATTTAATAGTAGAATATGATGCAAGAAATCATAATCTGTTTTTTTTTTTAATCTGTTTTCTCAAAAAAAAAAATCATAATCTGCTTATAATCAAGATGAAGAGACATAGACACCGCTGATGAATGAAATGCCACTTTAGGCCATTCTTCATAAAAATTTTGCGAGCAATTCAGCAAATCCCCAGGCATTTTACAAGACATCACTCATATTTGATTTAGGCAAATGGACACCACCAAAAATAACAAAATACGAAACATTTTCGACATCCTCAAAGTCTCGAAAAATTGTGCTGAAATCGCAGTCGAAACTTCTTACAAAAACTTGTAGACAGAACACAACATGAACACAAGGTGCTGATATTCCAGCTACAATTGATTTTGAAGGTTAAAATCTACGGCTTCTTTTAAAAGGCAACTTGAGAAAGAAGCTAAAGTGGATTATAAACTCTATTGAGAATTGGCCTTTTCTTTTTCAAGCTTTTCAAGTTCTTCTTGATGTCTTCTTTCAGCTTCTTCAAGTTCCCCGCAGCATCTTCTTCGTCACTCCAATTCATCACGAACATCAAACTCCTTAGCTGCTGCTAAATGCTTTGATGACCGATCTAAGTAATTCAGAAATTAGACCACCACCAATCCTATACTCTTCTTCATCCCCAATCAAATAGCGTTGATCAGGTCCACTTGCCATCGGAACATCAACTGCTAATAGTTTCATATCGTACTGCATAAAATTAACAGCAATTGAAGCGTAACCATTAAACAACTTTCGTCCTTCTTGTTAAACCAAAGCTCATATATGTCCATAGATAAGTCACTAGAGGTGCACATAATTGGTTAACCTGACGTGAATCTGAAACTGTTCATCTTTCGATTGAACCGAAACCAAATTGAAAATTCATGTTTGTTTTGGTTTTTTATGCTCAAGATTTCGGTTTAGAGTTGTGTCAGTTAGCACTAAACCAAAAACCAAATTATAATTATATATATTTATAGACAGTTTTTAAATAATATTTAAATTATATTCATTTTCACAGTATTTTTTTATCATTTGCTCACCAAACTGAAAAGAAACCATAATTTCTTACTTTATAATTTATTTTTCTCTATATAAAAATAATAATAAAATTGAGTTAATAAAAATACCAAACGAAAAACCGATAAAAAAGTAATAACCAAGCCAGGCGGGTATATTCGTTCAGTTTTTGGTTTGTAATTTAGTCGACCAAAATTTGATTAACGAAATTTTGATTCTGTTGGCTTTCGACCGCATGTGTGCATATGTACCAAAACTACTAGTGACCAATCAGCCTAAACTTCAGCAACGTGGAGGATAGAATACCTATTGAACTTGAACTATATTGACTCAAATGCAGCAATACAAACAAACCTCACGGGCTACCTCAAAATATATTCAAACAGTTGTACTGTATCGAAGCTAAAATAATTTGTTTTAACCCACAAAAATCCACAATCCTATAACATGAAAGTGCATGCATTAATCATTGCAGCAGGACAAACTTCTCCTAATCATTTGAATCCACCAATAACAATAAAATATAGCAACAGATAAGCAGCTATTCACTCGATAATGATAAAATTAAACTTAAGAAATCAAAACCAGAAACGAAAGGCATAGAAAAAAACCTGGCCGTCCTTCTTCTTGACTTCAGCTGACTAATCCTTTCCTTTCCGAACCTCGTATAGGAAAAATGAAAAACATCTTTGCTTTTCTTAACCTGTTCAGAAGTTTTAGGTTGATACCTCTCCTGACATCATATGCTCTCAAATCTGTTCCTGTGGTGGGCGCACCCCATAACCTCAAGGATTCAGCGGATGTATTTAGATTCCTCATGTGCCATTCTGTAAGCTTTATCTGGATTGATTGTGTATTTTGAGCAGAAAGTGATTCACAAGCCCTTGAAATAAGAAAAATAAATTTATGATCAATTACTTATGATTGCTTGACTGGAAAACAAAGGGATCATGCATCCAGAAAAATGTCAGGGCATTTGGTTTCAATTGATTGCTTAGTGGAAAGAAAGGGATGAAAGAGTGGATAGTTGAGTTGATTTTCTATGCGGGGAAGAACTGTAAAGGAAAAAAAGGCGAATAAACAGATACAAATATATCTTAAAAGAAAGCTACTCATCATCAATTTCATTCAAGCAACAGTCCGGCCTGTGGTTGCAAACATGTTAATAAAGGATAGTTATAAACTACCTCTGGGGTTTGGCCTAATCACAAAGACAAAAAGAAAAAAAAGAAAAGAAACTCAATTCTCTTTCAAAGTTACAAATACCCTCTGAAGGTATTACAAATACCCCTTTGAGGTTTGCCTCTTCTTAGTACCCACTATTGAGGGTGTATTTTTGTAAATAAAAACAAATATCAAGAGGTTATTGTAATTCTGAAAGATTTTGAGGTGCAATTTGTAAATAAAAACAAATATCAAAGGGGTTATTGTAATTCTGAAAGATAGATGGGTTTTGTGTAATTTGTAAAAAACGAATATGAAGGGGGTTATTGTAATTTTGAAAGATATATGAGCTTTGTAATTAGAGTAAACCTCAAGGTAATTTTGTAATTGAACCTATTTATAATCGCAAATCAATCAGAACTGCCCTGACTAGAACAGGATCCATGAAAATGTTCATGAAGTCAACAGAATTGATTATAAATGTATGGTAGGAAGTAAATTAACAGCATTCTATCATATCGATATCTCAGTATGAAAGTTAGATCCTTTATGTTTTAGTAGGTAAAACCGTGCTGTACTATACTAGTCACTATGTAGAGGAAGTAAATAGATAATTCTTGATACATGATCCAAATCACTGATCACAAATCCTGTTTGTACCACCATCCAATCGATCATATAACCATTACAACTGCGAAAAGTCACCCAAGGCAAACTACTCAATTAAAATCAGCAAGAAGTTGCTACAATCATCAATCAAATCCTCAACCAAAAATCAAATTACCCATATGTATATTAGATATGCACAGAAGAATCATAATACCTAAAAAAACAGAATCTAGAAATACTGCAAAAAACAACTCACAGTAAGCGACGATAAGCGGATGAAAGAGCTAGAAATCCATACTTGGCCATGCCCTCTGAAAAACCAATAAAGTATTGGCAATCCCAAACAAAACCACTCCACAGCAAAATGCACACCACAATACCACCTCACCCCTTTACCACAGAATTTCTCTTCCAGAAAGCCTCAATTTGCAGCCCAACAGCCTCCTTATACCGCGCAAATGTATTCTTAACAGCAAACGGGTTTTTCACCACATTTTTGCAAAATTCATAGAACCCATCTCATAATTCTTAAATGAAATGCCTAAAACCCATAAAATTTCTATTCCGCAACAATTTGGCGTGTGGGTCTAATTTTCCAAAAGCCTAAAATATTAGCTGATGATGAAAAATGGGTTCGTATTTGGGAATTCGTTGATGCCCAAGAAGAAAAGTAAGGTTTTCATGATAATTGTCAGGATTGTAGTGATAAAGTATTAAGGAAAATGTCGCTGCTAGTGGGATTACCACTTGTCGAGGGTTTTGATGCAATGTGATGAAAATGCCTGCTGATAAATCTTGATGGTGAGGATTTTGCCATTGTTTTCTTCGATTCTGTTTCTAAATTACTCTTTGGTTTTCATTGTTGACTGAAATTAGATTCACGAAAGCACAAACTCGAGATGATGGATTTTACCTGCTCCAAGAAATCGATCAAGCCGTTTCCAGAAATGAAGTTGACTGATTATAAAGGAAACAGAAAGCGCTTTCACTGTATGGATGTAGACGGCAGAGTTTAGTGTACCGTAATAATTCGTATGTATACGGTGAAGTATGTATGCATGTGTGGGTTAGTTTCTTTTGCCCCTTAAAAGTTTACTTATCTTTCACTACCCCCAACAATATATTTTAGTTATAATATAATGGTAAAGAAATGAAATATGGCTTAGCGAATTTGCCCGTTGTAGAACAAAATTAATAGAAGGAAAGTTGGCAATATTGTATTTTTCAATTATTACTATTTATTATTTTTAAAATATTTTTATTATTTTTGTAAGTAGCATTTTGCAGGGAGCTAGGGTAGTGAGGCCCGATGAAATTTGATCTCGGATCAATAAGTGTAACCCGGTCTGGTCTCCAACCAACTAATTTGCACTATTTTCTTGATATTGTTCGTTAAGTTTGCTCTTGGTTTATTGATCATCTTTATTGCCTTTCATTAATCTCAAACCAAAAAGATAAGAATATTTACGTTTAATTATAATTTTAGAAATTCTCGTATCTTTTTTAAGAAGTGTTAATATGTGTAATATTTTAGCACTTTTGAAGTAGTCATCTTTGGCATTAGAGATGAAGAAAATCAGTTAACAAATAATGATGATATGAACAATTGATAACGCAATCAATGTGTTAAAGATAGTATTACATAAGATAAATAAATTATCATAGTGTTGTTTTGAATAATCTTTTGTTTGTATTATGATAAATTGTAGTTGTTATACATATTCTTACGAAAGATGAAGGATATATAAAAGCAAGAGAGTTTGCAAGCTAATTGTGATAAGAAAAATTGTATTTTATTCAACATATCACATCATTTATGAGCAAGCAATACGTAA